>JAAALK010000085.1:7955177-8237079 GCA_019279435.1 Zizania palustris
AATCAAGTGAACTATAAAAAGACGAGACTTGGCATGGTGTTATGATATGATACGTACATCATGTGATAAAAAAGTAAAAAAAATTCTAGAATTTTTCCAACTAGGATGTTAAGAAAGATGAGATTCTCCTAGCACGAATTATGTTTAGAGAAGGATTGAGAAGGGTTACATAGTAAATCGATAGTTAAATCCTCGTTTGAACTTGAAACTTTTTACAACAGCAATACATCATAACTTATCTAATTTATAATTTCATATTTTTTTCGAGTCAACTTAATGTTTTTCATTCATTTAGTGATTTTCTAGGATTTAAATTGAAATACATGAAATCTGAACTACGAGTGCCTGAAATAAGTATACAAAATTTATTGAAAAATCATATTCATGTTTTTGAGTCCATTTTTAGTTTGGGTACAATAAATTTAAAGATTTTATTAAAAATGTAGGTTGCGACACTCGATCGACAACATGGATCTTTATAGTTCTTCAATTCTCAAAAAATCAAGTGAACTCTAAAAAAGACAAGACTTCGCATGGTGTTATGATATGATACGTACATAATGTGTTAAAAAATTAAAAATGTTTCAAGAAATTTTCCAACTAGGATGTTAAGAAACATGAGATTGTGTGAGCACGAATTAGGTATAGAGAAGGATTGAGGAGGGTTTCATAGCAAATCAATAGTTAAATCCTCGTTTGAACTTGAAACTTTTTTTCCAACCACAATACAACATAACTTATCTAATTTAAAATATTGATATTTTTCCGAGCCAGATTACTGTTTTTCATTAAATCAGTGATTTTCTAGGATTTAAATTGAAATATGAGAAATTTGAACTACAAGTGCCTAAATAAGTATACAAAATTTATTGAAAAATCATAGTCATGTTTTTGAGTCCATTTTTAGTTATTGTACAATAAATTTAAAGACTTTATTAAAAATGTAGGTTATGACACTTGATCGGCAACATTGATCTTTAAAGTTCTTCATTTCTCAAAAAATCAAGTGAACTCTAAAAAAGACGATACTTGGCATGATGTTATGATATGATTATTACATCATGTGATAAAAAAATTAAAAATGTTTCTAGAAATTTTCCAACTAGGATGTTAAGAAACACTAGATTGTGTGAGCACGAATTAGGTTTAGAGAAGGATTGAGGAGGGTTTCATAGCAAATCGATAGTTAAATCCTCGTTTCAACTTGAAACTTTTTTTACAACCACAATACAACATAACTTATCTAATTTAAAATTTTTATATTTTTCCGAGCCAGATTACTGTTTTTCATTAATTCAGTGATTTTCTAGGATTTAAATTGAAATATGAGAAATTTGAACTACAAGTGCCTAAAATAAGTATACAAAATTTATTAAAAAAAATCATATTCATGATTTCGAGTCCATTTTTAATTATTGTAGAATAAATTTAAAGACTTTATTAAAAATGTAGGTTATGACACTCGATCGACAACATGAATCTTTATAGTTCTTCAATTCTCAAAAAATCAAGTGAACTCTAAAAAAGACGAGACTTGGCATGGTGTTATGATATGATACGTACATAATGTGCTGAAAAATTAAAAATGTTTCGAGAAATTTTCCAACTAGGATGTTAAGAAACACGAGATTCTCCGAGCATGAATTAGGTTTAGAGAAGGATTGAGGAGGGTTTCATAGCAAATCAATAGTTAAATCCTCGTTTGAACTTGAAACTTTTTTACAACCACAATACAACATAACTTATCTAATTTAAAATTTTGATATTTTTCCGAGCCAGATTACTAGTTTTCATTAATTCAGTGATTTTCTAGGATTTAAATTGAAATACGAGAAATCTGAACTACAAGTGCCTGAAATAAGTATACAAAATTTATTGAAAAATCATATTCATGTTTTTGAGTCCATTTTTAGTTATTGTACAATAAATTTAAAAACTTTATTAAAAATGTAGGTTACGACACTCGATCGGCAACATGGATCTTTATAGTTCTTCAATTCTCAAAAAATCAAGTGAACTGTAAAAAGACGAGACTTGGCATGGTGTTCCGAGAAATTTTCTAACTAGAATGTTAAGAAACACGAGATTCTCCAAGCACGAATTAGGTTTAGAGAAGGATTGAGGACGGTTTCATAGCAAATCGATAGGTAAATCCTCATTTGAACTTGAAACTTTTTTACAACCACAATACAACATATCTTACCTAATTTTAAACTTTGATATTTTTCCGAGCCAGATTACTGTTTTTCATTCATTAAGTGATTTTCTTGGATTTAAATTGAAATACGTGAAATCTGAACAACGAGTTCCTGAAATAAGTATACAAAATATATTGAAAAATCATATTCATATTTTGAGTCCATTTTTAGTTATTGTACAATAAATTTAAAGAATTTATAAAAAATGTAGGTTATGACACTCGATCGGCAACATGGATCTTTATAGTTCTTCATTTCTCAAAAAATCAAGTGAACTCTAAAAAAGACGAGACTTGGCATGGTGTTATGATATGATATGTACAACATGTGATAAAAAAGTAAAAAAATTCTAGAAAGTTTCCAACTAGGATGTTAAGAAAGACGAGATTCTCCTAACACGAATTATGTTTAGAGAAGGATTGTGAAGGGTTACATAGCAAATCTATAGTTAAATCCTCGTTTGAACTTAAAACTTACATAATTTAAAAGTTTTATATTTTTCCGAGCCAGATTACTATTTTTCATTCATTAAGTGATTTTCTAGGATTTAAATTGAAATAAGTGAAATCTGAACTACGAGTGCCTGAAATAAGTATACAAAATTTATTAAAAAATCATATTCATGATTTTGACTCCATTTTTAATTATTGTAAAATAAATTTAAAGACTTTATTAAAAATGTAGGTTAGGACACTCGATCAGCAACATGGATCTTTATAGTTCTTCAATTCTAAAAAAATCAAGTGAACTATAAAAAAGACGAGACTGGGCATTGTGTTATGATATGATACGTACATCATATGATAAAAAATTAAAAAAATTTCGGGAAACTATCCAATTAGGATGTTAAGAAACACGAGATTCACCTAGCACGAATTAGGTTTAGAGAAGGATTGAGGAGAGTTTCATAGCAAATCGATAGTTACATCCTCGTTTGAACATGAAACTTTTTTTACAACCACAATACAACATAAGTTATCTACTTTATAATTTCATATTTTTTCGAGTCAAATTAGTGTTTTTCATTCATTAAGTGATTTTCTTGGATTTAAATTGAAATACGTGAAATCTGAACTACGAGTGCCTAAAATAAGTATACAAAATTTATTAAAAAAATCATATTCATGATTTTCAGTCCATTTTTAATTATTGTAAAATAAATTTAAAAACTTTATTAAAAATGTAGGTTATGATACTCGATCAACAACATGGATCTTTATAGTTCTTCAATTCTCAAAAAATCAAGTGAACTCTAAAAAAGACGAGACTTGGCATGGTGTTATGATATAATACGTACATAATGTGTTGAAAAATTAAAAATGATTCGAGAAATTTTCCAACTAGGATGTTAAGAAACACGAGATTCTCCGAGCACGAATTAGGTTTAGAGAAGGATTGAGGAGGGTTTCATAGCAAATCGATAGTTAAATCCTCGTTTGAACTTGAAACTTATTTATAACCACAATACAACATATCTTACCTAATTTAAAATTTTGATATTTTCCAACCATATTACTATTTTTCATTCATTAAGTGATTTTCTCGGATTTAAATTGAAATAAGTGAAATCTGAACTACGAGTGCCTGAAATAAGTATACAAAATTTATTAAAAAATCATATTCATGATTTTGACTCCATTTTTAATTATTGTAAAATAAATTTAAAGACTTTATTAAAAATGTAGGTTAGGACACTCGATCAGCAACATGGATCTTTATAGTTCTTCAATTCTAAAAAAATCAAGTGAACTCTAAAAAAGACGAGACTTGGCATTGTGTTATGATATGATACGTACATCATGTGATAAAAAATTAAAAATGTTTCGGGAAACTATCCAATTAGGATGTTAAGAAACACGAGATTCACCTAGCACGAATTAGGTTTAAAGAAGGATTGAGGAGGGTTTCATAGCAAATCGATAGTTAAATCCTCGTTTGAACATGAAATTTTTTTATAACCACAATACTTCATAACTTATCTAATTTAAAATTTTGATATTTTTCCGAGCCAGATTACTGTTTTTCATTCATTAAGTGATTTTCTAGGATTTAAATTGAAATACGTGAAATCTGAACTACGAGTGCCTGAAATAAGTATACAAAATTTATTGAAAAATCATATTCATGTTTTTGAGTCCATTTTTAGTTATTTTAAAATAAGTTTAAAGAGTTTATTAAAAATATAGGTTACGACACTCGACCGCCAACATGGATCTTTATAGTTCTCCAATTCTCAAAAATCTAGTGAACTCTAAAAAAGATGAAACCTGGCATGATGTTATGATATGATACGTACATCATGGGATAAAAAATTAAAAATGTTTCGAGAAATTTTCCAACTAGGATGTTAAGAAACACGAGATTTTGTGAGCACGAATTTGGTTTAGAGAAGGATTGAGGAAGGTTTCATAGCAAAACGATAGTTAAATCATCGTTCGAACTTGAAACTTTTTTTACAACCACAATACAACATAACTTATCTTATTTAAAATTTTGATATTTTTCTGAGCCAGATTACTGTTTTTCATTAATTAAGTGATTTTCTAGGATTTAAATTGAAATACGAGAAATCTGAACTACAAGTGCCTGAAATAAGTATACAAAATTTATTGAAAAATCATATTCATGTTTTTAGTCCATTTTTAGTTATTGTACAATAAATTTAAAGACTTTATTAAAAATATAGGTTACGACACTCGATCGGCAACATGGATCTTTATAGTTCTTCAATTCTCAAAAAAACAAGTGAACTCTAAAAAAGACGAGACTTGGCATGGTGTTATGATATGAGACGTACATCATGTGATGAAAAATTAAAAATGTTTCGCGAAACATTCTAACTAGGATTTTAAGAAACACGAGATTCTCCTAGCACGAATTAGGTTTAGAGAATGATTGATGAGGGTTTCATAGCAAATCGATAGTTACATCCTCGTTTGAACATGAAACTTTTTTTACAACCACAATACAACATAACTTATCTAATTTATAATTTCATATTTTTTCGAGTCAAATTACTGTTTTTCATTCATTAAGTGATTTTCTAGGATTTAAATTAAAATACGTGAAATATGAACTACGAGTGCCTGAAATATGTATACAAAATTTATTAAAAAAATCATATTCATGATTTTGAGTCCATTTTTAATTATTGTAAAATAAATTTAAAGACTTTATTAAAAATGTAGGTTACGACACTCGATCGACAACTTGGATCTTTATAGTTCTTCAATTCTTAAAAAATCAAGTGAACTCTAAAAAAGACGAGACTCGACATGGTGTTATGATATGATACGTACATAATGTGTTAAAAATTAAAAATGTTTAGAGAAATTTTCCAACTAGGATGTTAAGAAACACGATATTCTCCGAGCACGAATGAGGTTTATAGAAGGATTGAGGAGGGTTTCATAGCAAATCGATAGTTAAATCCTCGTTTGAACTTGAAACTTTTTTACAACCACAATACAACATATCTTACCTAATTTAAAATTTTGATATTTTCTGAGCCAGATTATTGTTTTTCATTCATTAAGTGATTTTCTTGGATTTAAATTGAAATACGTGTAATCTGAACTACGAGTGCCTGAAATAAGTATACAAAATTTATTGAAAAATCATGTTCATGTTTTTGAGTCCATTTTTAGTTATTGTACAATAAATTTAAAGACTTTATAAAAAATGTAGGTTACGACACTCGATCGGCAACATGGATCTTTATAGTTCTTCATTTCTCAAAAAATCAAGTGAACTCTAAAAAAGACGAGACTTGGCATGGTGTTATGATATGATACGTACATCATGTGATAAAAAAGTAAAAAAATTTCTAGAAATGTTCCAACTAGGATGTTAAGAAAGACAAGATTCTCCTAGCATGAATTATGTTTAGAGAATGCAGATGGGCCTACGGCACTATAAGGCTTCGGTATGTACCAGGACTTGTGTATTTTCAGCCCAAATTACCAAAACTGATATTTCGAAAATTTTGACCATTAATGCCATTTTTTTCTATCAACACATGCTCCCCTGCCTTTTAGCAAACTAAGTGAACTAAAAGCACAACGGGCTAAGGATGATACCTTCCATATCGGCCTTTCGGCACTTCTAAGTGCTTTGCCACACACTTGGGAAGTATTTTTTTTTAAATATCTGCCATTTAAAGCTCTTCGAAATCGCTCTCCTTGTAGGGACTCTAACAAGTATGCATCACCTAGAGCGATTTCAGTCACTTTTAAAAGGTTCTTCCCAACTAGGCGACCACTTCCCAAATTTGGGGCTCTTAGTGCCTAAAGGTAAATTTTTTTTCCAAACCAAGTCACCAACTTGAAACGATTTTGGTTTAACTCTTTTGTTGTAGGCTCTGGCTACTCTTCTTTTCTCTCTCTCTATGTCTTCTAAATCTCTCAACCTCTTATCGGTCACTTCTTCCAAGTTATCCTTCAAAAGAGTTTCATATTCATCGACCGATAAGCCATCTTGTTTAAGAAATCTTAAAGAGCCAAGATCTACTTCTACCGGCAAAACGGCTTGTTGTCCATATACTAACTCATACTGACTAACTTTGGTAGCGCCGTGCTTTAAAACTCTACAAGCTCATAATGTCTCAGAAAGCACTTCATGCCACCTTTTAGGGAACTCTTCAATTTTATTTTTAATGAGCTTAATTACAGTTGTATTACTAGACTCGGCCTGACCATTGGCCTGAGCATAGTATGGTGAAGAGTTTATTAACTTAATACCATAAAATTCGGTAAAATCTCTCACTTCTTTAGCAATAAATGAAGTACCTTGATTTGTAGTGAGAGTTCGGGGAATACTGAATCTATGTATAATGTGTTTCAAGATAAAATCAGTTACCTCATTGTGAGTCATGTTCTTGAGAGGCACGGCTTCAGTCCATTTGGTGAAGTAGTCTATCGCCATCAGCACGAACCGATGTCCTTTTGAAGAGGGAGGATGAATTTGGCTGATGAAGTCTAAACCCCAACCTCGTAACAACCATGGTTTGATAATTGGGTTAAGTAATGACGCAGGAGACAACTGAATATTACCAAATTTTTGACATGGTTCACACCCTCGATAATACTTAAAACAATCTTCAGTCATAGTCGGCCAATAAAACCCTGCTCTTTTGAGCATCCAACTAATTTTTTGGGCCGACTAATGAGTGCCACAAAGTCCCTCATGAACTTCTCTCGTAGCTACCTTAGATTGATCGGTGTTTAAGCACTTTAGGAGTACCCCATCAATAGTTCGGCGATACAGTACATCGTCAAGTAGTACAAATTTAAATGTTTGTCGCTGAATTTTCCGATCAACCCTTTGACTGGGATTGCTTAGGTACTAGATGATTGGAATTCTCCAATCATCCTCCTAGATCTCCGGAGGGTTAGCCAATTCATTTTTTAAAGTGGCGTCTAAATTATAGATTTCGAAGTGCCCCCGGGTCCTTATTTTTGCCGAAGGCTGACCGGAGCGGCTGTGCGGAGCCGACTGGACCGAAGTCCTCCGTCCAAGGGGTCTGGCGCGCGAAGGCCTCCGTCGCCTAGAAGGATTTGGAGTGAGGGGTCCAGCGTATAGGGTCCTTTGGCGGATGAAGGGCTCCGGCACGCAATACCCTCCGGTGGATGAAGGGGTCCGATCCAGAGGACCCGTCGGACCTCGCGTCCGCCTGAAGTCTCTGACATCGGCAGGGATTTCAAGCATTGGCTTTTCCTGTACAAAAAATTTTTCTTTCCTAACTTGATAGCTAGATGTTTGCTGAGCCAAATCATTCGCAATTGAATTGGCTTCTCTGGACACGTGAGAAAATTTTGAAGTCATCAAAAGTAGCAATTATATCTAAACATTTATCCAAGTAGCTATAGCAGACCATTAGAACATTGAGCAACCTTAGCTACTTGCTGAACTACCAATAGGGAATCACTATATGCATGAACATGTTTAATACCCATGGAATCTATCAATTCAAGTCCTAATAATAGATCTTCATACTCGACTTGATTATTAGTAGAAGGAAATTCTAGGCGGGCCGAGGTCTCGAAGTGCATGCCACAAGGCGATATGAGGACTACTCCAATACCTTGGCCATTTTTACAAGCTGAACCATCAAAATAAAATTTCCATGGTACTACTTCAATTAGAGCAACATTGTTACTCCAATTGATGTCTACGTGGTGATCGACTATAAAGTTAGCGATAATTTGACCTTTCATAGCTCCCAAAGGTTCATAAGCCAAATCATATTCAATCAAAGCATAAGACTACTTCCCAATTCTACCACTTATAACTGGCTTTTGCAACATGTATTTTACAACATCAGCTTGACAAGCAACAATACATGTGCTAGGGAGAAGATAGTGGTGTAATTTGGTACATGCATAATAAAGTGATAAACACAAATGTTCCACAAACACGTACCTGGTCTTGGCGTCTAGCAAGCGATGGCTTAAGAATGTTGAGAAACCAAGGGTTGGTTTCGGAGTCTGTGATGAGTGATTGACAGTTTTTACCCTCTGATTCGAAGGGGTCCCTCTGAAGGGGTTCGGAGGTTGGATCTCCGAAGGTGTTCGGAGGCTGTTTCACCGAAGGGTTCGGTGGGCTTTGGTTGCTGCAGCTGTTGCAGCGGAGTGTGCCTGTCGGAGGGGTCCGACAGTACACAATGACTTGGTTGTACCGAAGGGTTCGGTATTTTGGGCGGTACACCGGAGTGTGTGCCAAAGGTTGCTTACCCGGAGAGGTCTCCGGGGTACTGGATACACTTGTCTGTTTGTCTGTGGTGCGCAGGGGACTTCGGAGGTGATGGACGGTTCGCAGCAAGTGAACCTGGGTCAAGCGGGAGGCTTGATGCCAGGGGAGCGGGGAGCTCCATCACGAAGGCTGTGAAGGGGTCAAGGTCGGACCTCGGGTTGAGGTGCGCCAGGAGAAGGCAGTAAGTGCGGAGTGTGACTCCGGCTGAAGGTACTCCGAGACGAAGTCCTCGGAGGCGAGGCACTTCGAAGGGTACTCCAAATGGAGTGACTTTGGAGTATGGTGGATCAAGTCCTCAGCAGAGGCAAGGCGTACAAAGTGTGCTCCGGAGGGAGACACTCGAAGGTATACCCGACGAAGGTCTCAGAAGTCGAGGTGCATCGAAGGCATGGTCCGGGTGAGGCTCGTCGAGGAGTGTACTCGGGGAGAGACACTGCGACGAAGTGCTCATGGAATGCTTCATGCGGAGGCCTTGGACGAAGGAGGGACTTCGAAGGGTGGAACTCCGAAGGTGGGGCTTTGGAGTGAAGCAGGCTTCGGAGCGAGGCTGGCTCCGGAGTAAGGTTGACTTGAGGTACTTCGGCCGTGCATGGTTTCGGTACACGGACTGACAGAGTTCGAGCTGGGAGAAGCTGCGAAGCCGTGGTGATCCACTCCGAAGGTGTTGGTGCGAAGGCCCAAATGCTTTGACGGCTTCGGCTCAAAACCGTCACTGTATCGAAAGCTGACTTCGGTGAAGCGAAGGGCGTCAGGCTCAAGGCTTCTCACCGAAGCTACCGCACCCCTCGCGTGCGAAGGGGGGCTTCAGAAGAATCCAAGACTGTAAAGGATGACAGTGTCTGCTCTGCAAAAAGTTGACGCTGTCCCCTCTGCAAAGCTGACAAGAGAAGCCTCCAAATAAAGCAGACTACCTTTTGTACCCCTCTGTTCTGATGAGACAAAAGCAATGTAAACCCTAGGGGTAAAGTAGTCAATTCACATGGCTGAATAGTGGCTATAAATAGTGGAGGCTGGGTAGGTCACATTTAACACTTTGAGCATTCATTGTAGAACTCCTGTGCTAGTCACCACACTCTTTATTCATCCTGTGAGTTCAATTTTTGTGTTCCTTGTTCAAGCATCGAAGTCTTGATTCTGTGTTCATCTTTCTGCTTGAGCTTGTTTGCATACCTCGCTGCATACTTCGATCTCTTGTGTGTCACTTCGTCTGAGTTGAGTTTGTGCACTAAATCCTTCTGGCGAAGTGTGTGAGAAGCCTATTTGGGCGAAGTGTGTTTTGAGCGAAGTGTGTTTTTCTGTGTGTTCACTCTGTGTAAACTGGAGGCTAGACCTCACTGATTACTAGCGAAGCACTGATCGAAGCCCGTGTTTCTTCCCTAGTCGAAGTCCTTAGCGAAGTCTGTGAAGTGTGCTTTTAGACCTTCGAAGTACGAAGCCCAGCATCAGTTGCTGTCGCTGAGTATTTGGTCGAAGCCCGCAGAGGGAAGTCCGCTCTTGCGAAGGGTGAAGTGCGAAGCCTGCACGAAGGCACCCTGTGTGCGAAGGCTGCACTGACTTAGCAGAAGCTGAATCTTTGGGTTTGTGGGTGGAGCGAAGTCTTCTTGGCTTCGAACTTTTGCCCCTTGTGAAGCCTGTTTTCGGAGCTGTGAAATACCTCCGAACCAGTACTTCGAAGGGTGTGTTCGAAGCCTGTTGGGCAGAAGACAGAATTAAAACAGAAGGCTATTTTTAGTCTAAAATTTTAAAAGCTCCCATTCACCCCCCCCCTCTGGTCGCTGTTTCCGGTCCAACAATTGGTATCAGAGCGGGTTAAGATCACCAGTTGACCTTAACCGGTTTTGTGATCTGTTTGCGACATGGACAGAGTTAGTAAAATTCCTCTGTTCGATGGGACTGACTTTGCATACTGGAAGGTGTGCATGGAGGCTTACTTGCTAAGCCAAGGAAATGCAATTTGGGAGATTGTGGACTCACAATACTCCATCCCTGAAACTCGCACCTCTCAAACAGAGAAGGATCAGTATAATGCCAACTCCAAGGCTAGAAATATACTGTTCATTGGTTTGAGCCGGAGTGAGTTTGATAGGGTGCAGCACCTTAGGACAACTAGGGAAATTTGGACAACACTCACTATTTTTCATGAGGGCTCTACTCAGATTAAGGCTAGGCGCCAAAGCACATACAATCAACAATATTAGTTGTTTGTGCAGGCACCTGGTGAATCTATAGATGCCATGTTTTCTCGCTTTGATGCGATAGTGAGTAACTTGCAGTCCAATGGGACGCTTGCTTACAATGATCATGATAGGGCTATCAAGCTTCTCTATGCTCTTGATCGTAGCATATGGGAAGTGAAGATATCCAGCATTGAGGAGTCCGCAGGTTATGACACATTGACCTGTGATGAGCTCTTCAGCAAGATGAAGTCCACAGAGATTGCCAAGGCATCTCTTGCAGTGCACAGAAACTCCTTGCCACAGCCATTGGCATTGGTTTCTAGCACTAGCCGTGGCACCACTGCAGAACCAAGCACATCTGGCACTTGTGTTCTTGCAGATGGTTTTGCTTTGTCATCCCTGGTCTCCGTCACTAAGGAGCAGGTGGATACTCTGGATGATGATGAGCTTGCTCTCATTGCCAGAAGGTTCACCCGTTTTCACCATGAGAGACGGGATCAAAGGAGAAGTGGTTTTAGTGGTTGCTTTGAGTGTGGCGACACTTCTCATATCAAGGCCAATTGCCCTAAACTCAAGAAGAGAGATGAGAGTGAGCGCCCCAAATACCACAAGAAGGAGAGGAAACCCTTTGTGAAGGGCAAGCACGGCAAGGTGGCTAAGAGAGTAGCCAAAGCCGCTTCCAGAGCATTTGTTGCTGCTCTCAGCGACATCGACACTTCCTCAACTGAGGAGTCGAGCTCTGAGGAGGAGGAGGAGTCTCCAAGGAAGGAGGAGAAGAAGGACAAGAAGGGACGAGATTTCACCGGCCTTTGCTTCATGGCCGACAACGATAACAGCGGCGATGAGCTTGACTCATCTGAGGTACCACTATCCTATGACCAGCTTTCAATTAAACTAGATGAACTGAATGAAGTAGTTCATGGTCAGGATAGATTACTTGTGCAAACCGCTAGAGATAGAAAAGACCTTAGACTTAGGCTAGAATCTGTTTCTATTGATTATGCCATGCTTAAGTCTAGAGTTAATGATGCTGAATGTGAATCTTGTACTGTTGTCATGGATGAGCTTGCTCAGTTGCGTTCTGTACATGCTCAAACTCTATCTGAGCTTGAGACTGCACAGAAGCAGCTTTTGATGGTGGATTCTAGTCATGATATAACTGAATGTATGAACTGCCTTTTATTACGTGAGAGCATTAATTTACGTGATAAGCATGTTCATGATTTAGAGGCTAGATTGGAGAGGGCCGGTAGTTCTAAGGATGTGCATCCTGTGTGTGACACTTGTATGACCCTTAAGGACCAGCTAGGCACTGTTAGAGAGCGAGCTGAAAACCTTATGACTGAGAATGAGTACCTTCTTTCTGTGGTTAACAAATGCACTGAGGGAAAGGGTAGGATGGATTTGCTCTTGGCCAAGACCAAGATGTGTGCTGACAGAGTAGGGTTAGCTCTAGGTTTGGGTTTTGAGAGGATTCCTTCAGATAGTGAAAACAAAACTGTTTTTACCTCACCCACTACCTTAGAGAAAGAGAGAGCTCTATTGGACACTCCATCAGCCAAAAAGCCTACCCGAACTCCAAAGAAAACCACTCCTCCCACAAAAAGAGTTCCTCCCAAGAAAACCACTCAGCAGAAGCCAAGGAGCCTATGAGATTTGCTCCTATGACCCATGAGAGTGCCCCTAGGAGAATTTTTCATTGTTCCTACTGTCAGAGGGCGGGTCATTTCATTGGGTTCTGTTTTCGTCGCATCAAGGATGAGCGACGCTCTCAGGCGATGAGTTACCAGGACATGCATCACCCATCTTTAGGTATGCATGAGTCTAAGTTTTACTATCGTCCTGTTTTTGAGGCTCCTCGTGCTTCTCGGAGAGGTTTTGCTCCTCGAGGTGTTCACCATGTTCCATATGGTGGTAGACCCCGGGCGAGTAGCTTTGTACCTCATCAGAGTAGGAGACCTCGTCATGTTGTTAGATCACAGCATGTAGGTAGACCTCGCACTTTGCATCATTCTGATTATCATGTGCGTAGACAGTCTACTTTTACTGTGCCTACTACTCGTATCACTCACTGTTGGATGCCTCGTCATATTTTCACTCACCCCAGCACTGAGCGATCGAGATTTTCTTATCATGTGTAGGCGACAGACCGAGGCTTGGAGGGCACGTGGATCATGGACTCCGGTTGTTCGTGCCATATGACCGGAGATGCAGCATGGTTCTCCAGCCTCACCACAACCAAGCAAAAGGAACATATCACCTTTGGGAACAATCGAAGGAGTAGAGTGAAAGGTAAAGGTGTGGTAAGAATTAACTCGAATTTCACTCTCAAAGATGTTGCTTTGGTTGAGAATTTGGGATACAATTTGCTTTCTGTATCTCAATTGCTTGATGAGGGCTTCGAAGTGCGATTCTATCGCAATACTTCGCAAGTACTCAATTCTGATGGCGTTGTGGTTTGTAAGATCTTTAGAATTGGGAGAGTTTTTGGAGCTGATTTTTCTGAGTCATCTGGTTCTTCTCATTGTCTTGTTGCACATTCTACTTCGGAGCTTTGGAAGTGGCATAGGAGACTAGGGCATATGAGCTTTGAGTTGCTCGCTCGTCTGAGTGCCCTAAGTCTGATCCGAGGATTGCCCAAGCTCAAGTTTGAGAAGAATTTAGTTTGCGCTCCTTGTCGACATGGAAAAATGATTGCCGCTTCGCACTCGCTAGTCACCACAGTGATGACTGAACAACCCGGAGAACTTCTCCACACAGACACTGTAGGTCCTTCTCGGGTTAGTTCTTTAGGCGGCAAGTGGTATGTGTTAGTTATTGTCGACGATTTCTCTCGCTACTCTTGGGTCTTCTTTCTTGCCAGCAAGGATGAAGTGTTTTCACACTTTCGGAGCTTGGCTTTGAGACTTTTCACCGAACTCCCTGGTGCATTGAAATTCATTCGAAGTGATAATGGCACTGAGTTGAAGAACAGTCTCTTTGTTGACTTTTGCATGCAGCATGGCATAGAACATCAATTCTCTGCTCCGCGGGTTCCTCAACAGAATGGTGTTGTTGAGAGAAAGAACTGCACTTTCGTTGAGATGGCTAGGACGATGCTCGATGAGCACAGGACTCCTAGAAAATTCTGGGCTGAGGCCATGAACACTGCTTGTTACATCTCAAACCGAATCTTCTTGCGCTCAATTTTGAATTTGACATCTTATGAGCTACGTTTTGGGAGACAGCCCAAGGTTACTCAACTTCGAGTTTTTGGCTGTCGTTGCTTTATCCTAAAACGTGGTAATTTGGATAAATTTGAGTCGCGTTCTTCTGATGGGATCTTTTTGGGTTACACTACACATGGTCATTCTTATCGTGTTTATAATTTGGAGACTAACACTGTCATCGAGTCATGTGATGTGACTTTTGATGAATAAACCCCCTCTGTTAGTTCTGCTCTTGAACAGGCAAATGAACACGATATGGAACAGACTATCTTCGAAGAAGAAGATCCCGGAGATTTCGAGGATGAACCCCTACTACCCTCGACATCAACCCCCGAAGCCAACCCCGCTTCGACCACTTCGGCACAAGGTCCCAAAGCAACTACCTCAATGTAACACCCCAGAAATTAAAAGGAATAAAATAAAAGAAAAATATTATTTAAATCATTTCTGGATTTATTTATTAAAGGAAAATCATAAAAGAACCCAAATAAAGCCAAACAGGGAGAAATATACAAAATATGGACCTGAAAATTTTATGAGATGAACTAGTGCCCAAGATATAATTTTAGGAATTTTTACAAATTTTTACCAACAGTGATTCAACCCTTAATCAAATAAATGAATTACTCGAATTATTTTAAATCGAAAAAGATATTAAAACCTTAACAGGCCTCAACCTCCAAACCACCCTGAGCCCGGCCCAATCCAAGCCATGAGCCACTGACATGTGGGACCCGCCTGTCGGCGCGTTCCCCCGCTTCCCTCTCTCCCACCGCGCCCCGCCTGACCCCACATGGCAGTCTCACACCTCCGCCTCCCTCTCTCTGACAGCCGTGGCCCGCCTGTCGGCCCTTCCTTTTCTGTTTCGCCCGCTGACAGGTGGGGGCCACCTGTCAGGTGCTTCGTCTCCGATGGAAGGGGATCGCCCCCTTCCTTTCTCCCGGCGATCACCTTCTGTTCCTCGCCGCCGGCCGCCCGCGATCGCCCGGATCACCCCCGGATCACCTTCCCCGCATACCACCGCCTCCCTTCCATCCATGGCGACGCGTTTTCACGCCTTTGGAAAGCCACCCAAAGCTTGGAAAGAGATCACCGGAGCTCTCGGGAAGCCCTCGGTTCCCTGCCATCCAAACGCCGGCGACCCCCTATAAAAACCCTCCACGACCACCGCCCTCAGCCCACACACTCCCAGCCCTCCTCGTGCGAAAACAGAGCGCCGCCGCCTCTTTTTCGACCTTCGGCTCTGCTTCGCCTCCGGCGAGCCCTCGCCGTCGACCCCGGCCCTCTTAGCCCTAGCCACCGCCACCTTCGTGACCGTCGACGACCCCTCATCCCCGGCCACCACTCCGCTGGCCTTGGAACCCGCCGGATCTTCGTCACCGTCAAGCTCCCGAACTACCTTCACCGTCTACCCTCGCCGCCGTCGCCATTCGTCGCCCGCCGTCGCCACCGAAGGTATGGCCGAGACCGTCTCGACCCCCTGGTTCCATTTTTGGCTTTCGCTAGGCTCCTGGGCCCTCGTCGTCGCCGCCGTGGCCGCACCCGAGCCGCCGTCGCCGGAGACGAAGAGGGGTGCGTACCCCTTACGCACGTGCCGTGCCGGACGCACCCACAGCCGTCCGATCGTGATCGGAGGGCTACGATTAAATCCCTCCGGGATTTAATCAGGGCCCTCGGATCTGATCAAAGCGGTACCGAGCGCTTACAGCCGTCGATCGCGACTTAAAATGCTGAAGCAATCTGGTGCGTCCACGTCATACCGGTTCGCGGGATCTAATCCTAGCCGTCCGTTTTCATTAAAGGGATCCCGCCCCGCGCCCGATCGCCGGATCAAGATCCGACGGTCCTGGTTGGCCTGGTCCACGCGAATAGTCACGGGTTCACGGTGAACCTGGTTCACCGTGGACCAGGGACTATTTTTCTGTTTAAATAAAATCCAGAAAATAGTTTAAACTTCAAAAATTCATATCTTGCTCATTTTAACTCCAAATTTCACCATTCAAATTTTGTTAGAACCAGAATATTATTCTCTACACATTAATGCAATAAAAACAGTATGTTTCTGTTACCCAAAATATTATTACTAAATAAATGAATAAAAATCCCTTAGGGATTAAAATTAATAATATAGTAAATAAACTAGGAAAAATCCTAAAATATTAAACTTTACTGTTTTATACAAAACTCAGAATATTAGGAAAAAACACCCACAAACTATGTATGTTCTTTTAGTTGGTGAAATTTTATCTGTTTATTGAATGTACTGTTTCTTTTCCGTAACGAGAAGACTACGAGTTCGTCGAGGAGCAGGAGTTCTACCCCGAGGTTCCTCCATCCCCATTTGCTGAGCAAGGCAAGTCATCGACCACCTTTGTGGACACAGTTGATCATTATTGAGCCCATGATTTAATCAATTATCGCTATAACTCATAGGTTAATATTGCATTAGTCAAAGATCAAGCCATACACTTATATTTATTAGATCCCCGTCCTTGTGTGCAAACCCAAGCCATGCTTATTGAGCCTCAACTCCTTGTCACTCTACAAATATTATATTAGCTAGTGCCCAATGTACCGGCACAACTGCTATAGGATATAAAGAATGAGTCGTAGAGTAGATGGATTCTGGTATATGAAATACCCTGTTATTCTTGTCTCTGGACTCTGTTGGAGTTAGGTGTGTTATAAGTATGGTGGGTTCCGGGTGCAAGCTCGGGTTTTGGTATGTCGCACCCGGGGCACTATAAGGACCGGTCTGCGGGATCTGTTGCAAAGCACTTCCGTACCAACCACAAGTCTAATGGGTAAGTCCTAACTGGAAGTGTGGAACACCCCGGCTCTATGCACCATAGTGGAGGGGTACAAGGGGCTAGCCCTCAGGGCGCTTTGTACCGACGATGGCTCAAGAGGGGGTATTGTGGAAACTCGACATGGCGAGACACGGTACGAAACCTATAAGAGGGTGCTGTTGAGTCGGGGGAGACCATATGGAAGGTTTTGGCACGAGTTCCCGTGAAATGGGTCATCTCGTTACACTTTGGTGTAAGTGATGAGTGCGTGCCTTGTGGGTACAGTGGTACATCTCTGATCAGAGTAAAATCAATCTTTTCGAAAAGCCGAGCCCACGGTCAAGGGCGGGTTGTGTGACTACTCGCAGTTAGTTTACAATTGTTTGAATGGATGAGTTATTCATGACATGTAAGGACTGTTGTGCGAGGAGGTGAAACGTACTCCTCGAGTTAGAAGATGATGATGATGCATTCACATGTTTACTTTTCCGTACAAATAAAATGCTCACATTAAATGCTTTACAAATATGCTGCTTCCGCTAAACTAGCCACTATCTCCCTTGTTATTATCTTGCATTTATACTTGCATTCGGTGGCTTGCTGAGTACATCTGTACTCACCCCGTTGACTTACACCATCAGAGCCAATCTACTATGAGGAGGATGAAGGTCTGGAGTAGCGACCCAGTCAAGGCGAGACTGGAAGGAGGCGTTCATCTAGGACCCCTTATTTTATTAGTTTCTCTTCACTTTCATTCACTTTTGTATTAATGCGGTCTACGAACCGTGAATGATTGCCCGTATTGTACGTGGTCGCTTTATGAACGTCTTGGTTTATTGATTTTCTTTGGAATTTCAATAAAGGTCCTGATTTATTAAATCGGGGCGCGACAAGATGGTATCAGAGCCGACTTGACTGTAGGAAGCCAAACAGACCTGACCTTAGGACTTATATATATTCACTATATTTTACAAAAGATTACTTATCCTCTCATCTTCTAAGATTTTCACAAAATTTTCTCTCTTTTGTAGATGCCGGTTCACACCATGAATGGGAACCTTCGTGACGAGGCCGGATTCATTCGCGAGCTACGCATGCTCGTCAGTTTCCTCGGATTCGAGCATGAGCCGATGTACCATGGAGTCTTCCCCGACGAGGAAGAGAGCTTCTGCGAGGTCACCGTCGTCGTCCAGCCCTCCCCTCAGACAGCTCACACCTACCGCGGAGGAGGACCTACCTTCCTGGTCGCCAGCCAGCGCACCGCTCTCCAGGCACTCACGGAGCTCCGGATGATCTACGACAGCGAGCTCTACGACACGGACTTTCGCTTCGTACCTCTTCGCACCCCAGGGAGTCCACACAGTGTCTTCGTCAGCACCCTCTCCCAGCGCCATTCGGCGATTGGTCATACCATGCGCTTGTTGGAGGCCATGGATGATCTCCATTACGAGGCGCTGCAGGACGCCAATGGACAGCGCGACACCATCAGCTTCTACCGACACTCCTCCGAGGATCTGAACCGCGAGAACGGAGAGCTTCGTCGCCGCATCCAACAGGGACATCGTTTGGCTGCCGAGGCAGAGGAACTACGGCGCCAAAATGAGCTCCTTCGGCAGCGTGTCGCCACCAACCCCCAACTCCGCTACCAGATCGAGGAGTTGAAGAAGGACATAGAGGAGATCGCACCTCTTCCGCCTCGCCGGAAGAAACCCATTCAGACTCCCACAGTGAGGCCCAAGAGGATCTCCCGCAGTGCACCACCCGCCGGACCGTCCAGTTCCTCGACCCCGCCCGTCTCCCACGAGCCCGAGATCGAGCCGTCCCCCGAGCTGCCTTAGACGTAGTATTACGATTGATTGTTTTTCTTTTTATTTTGATTGCTTGTATTCAACATTCATGTCAAAATATAAGGCATGAATGAGGAAATAAATAAGTGTAACCGCAAGAACGGTATTCTTTTGAAATAAATATAAAGAAGTTCACCCAAAATAAATATGTGTACATTGGAAATTCCAGGATGACCAACACCCAGGGATCAGACGCTCCTCAGAACGGAGGGGAGAGTGGCAACTTGCCACAATGGGGAGCCACCGGGCAGAGGCAGGCCCCGGTCGCCAACCACCCCACCTTGGCTGAAATGATGGCCACGCAAAATCAGTTGGTCTCAGCCCTTCTGCACCAGATGCAGCAGCAGCAGCAACAAATGCAAGAGCAGCAGGCTCACTTCTTTCGCCTCCACCAACAGCCCGAGCTGCCCCGACCCGCCACACCAGCTCCCGCTCCCGCGACACAACTCTCGGAGTTCCTCCGAGTCCGCCCACCGACTTTCTCAAGCACCACCAACCCCATGGAGGCTGGGGATTGGTTGCGGGCGATCGAGAAGAAACTCGATCTCCTGACCTGCACTGAGCAGGAGAGGGTGGCCTTCGCCACCCACCAGCTTCATGGTCCCGCCGCAGAGTGGTGGGACAACCATCGTGAGACCCTACCCGAGGGCCACGCCCCCACTTGGGCGGAGTTCTCGGCCGCTTTTCGTGCCGCTCACATCCCTGACGGCATCGTTGCTCAGAAGCAACAGGAATTCAGAGATCTACAACAAGGGAGCAGATCTGTTACCGAGTATCTGCATGAGTTTAACCGTCTGGCCCGGTACGCACCAGAGGAGGTCCGTACAGACGCGGCCAGACAGGCCAAGTTCCTTAGGGGACTAAAGGACGAGTTGTCCCTACAACTCATCTCAGGAGACTTCGCCAACTTCCAAAAGTTGGTGAACAAAGCTATTATGCAAGAAACTCAACAGAATAAAGTTGACCTGAAGAAGAAGAGGATGATAGCCTTCAGGCAGAACCAGGGTATGGCCCAGAGACCCCGTTTTGCTCCACCCCCACCAGCACCACAGTACCACCCCCGGCCTGTATATCGCCCGGCGCCATCAGCTGCCAATGCCGGAGCCAGCCAACCTCGTGTCGCTCCAGCCGCCCCGACCGCCCCAGCTGCCCCGGCCAAGAAGGCAGAGATCCTGCGCGACAAGCACGGCAAGCCGGTGGTTTGTTTCAACTGCCGTCAGGAGGGGCATTACTCCAATGCTTGCCCCCACCCTAAGCGTGTTCAAGGAGTTGCCGCGAATCCCGCCATCCGCGCCCGAGTCAATCACGTCACCGCTGAAGAAGCTCAGGCCGCACCAGAAATAGTGATGGGTAAGTTCTTGGTACATTCAGCACTTGCAGTGGTTTTATTTGACACTGGAGCTACGCACTCCTTCATATCAACTGATTTTGTGGAAAAGAACAAACTAAACACCGAAGATCTACCCAGAGCCGTACAAATAGTCACCCCAGGAAAACAAACCCTAGCCCTAAATTATAGCCCAAAGGTATGGATAGAGATTCACGGCACCATATTTTGGGCCGATCCCATCCTAATAGAATGCCAAGGCCTAGATCTCATTCTAGGAATGGATTGGTTAAATAAGTACCAAGGGGTGATAGAATGTGCCCAGAGAAAAGTGACCGTGACCAGCAAAGAAGGGATTGCCGTTACATTTCAGATGCCAAGACTAAAGATCAGAAGACCAAGACTGCACCAGATTACCTTGGAAGAAATACCGATAGTCGGTGAGTACCCGGACGTGTTTCCAGAGGACTTACCGGGAATGCCACCCAGGAGAGACATCGAGTTCAGGATTGACTTGGTGCCTGGAACCACCCCTATCTATAAGCGACCATACCGGATGGCCGCCAATGAATTAGCTGAGATGAAGCAACAGTTGGAGGATCTTGAGAGGAAAGGCTACATCAGACCTAGCACGTCACCATGGGGTGCCCCCGTCATCTTTGTCGAGAAGAAAGAAGACAAGGCAAAGCGTATGTGTGTGGATTACCGCGCCTTGAATGAGGTAACAATCAAGAATAAGTACCCGTTGCCTCGGATCGATGATCTCTTCGACCAGCTAAAAGGAGCTACAGTATTCTCGAAGATCGACCTGAGGTCTGGTTACCATCAGTTAAGGATCCGAGAAGAAGATATACCCAAGACGGCCTTCACTACCCGTTATGGATTATATGAGTGCACAGTTATGTCATTTGGATTGACCAACGCCCCTGCATTCTTCATGAATATGATGAATAAAGTATTCATGGAATATTTGGACAAGTTCATCGTGGTCTTCATAGACGACATCCTCATCTATTCCAAGGACCAGAAGGAGCACGAGACTCACCTCCGGTTAACCCTAGGAAAGCTAAGGGAACACCAATTATATGCCAAGTACAGTAAATGCAAGTTTTGGACGGCAGAAGTAAAGTTCCTTGGACACATCATCTCTGCGCAAGGAATCGCAGTAGACCCTGCCACCGTAGAAGCAGTTACGGATTGGTTGCCACCCACGAACGTATCTGAGATACGGAGTTTTCTGGGATTGGCCGGATATTATCGGAGGTTTATCGAGAATTTTTCTAAGATAGCCAAGCCTATGACCAAGCTGTTGCAGAAAGGAGAAAAGTTTGAATGGACTCCTGAATGCGAGGAAAGTTTCCGCACCCTCAAGACTCGTTTGGTGTCTGCACCTATACTGACCCTACCGGATATCCGCAAAGACTTCCATGTCTATTGCGACGCATCTCGCCAAGGATTGGGATGTGTTCTTATGCAGGATGGGAAAGTTATCTCTTATGCCTCCCGTCAGTTGAGACCTCATGAGTTAAATTATCCGACCCACGACCTGGAATTGGCCGCCGTAGTGCACGCCCTCAAGATTTGGAGGCACTATTTGGTTGGGAATCGCTGTGAGATCTTTACAGATCATAAGAGTTTGAAGTATATCTTCACACAGCCAGATCTGAACTTGAGGCAAAGACGATGGCTGGAATTGATTAAAGACTACGACCTAGGTATACATTACCACCCCGGAAAGGCAAATGTGGTAGCGGATGCCTTGAGTCGCAAGGGGTATTGCACGGCCATGATGATTCAAGAACACGCACCCTTGTTATGTAAGGAGATGGAAAACTTAAATCTTGGATTGACCACCAGAGCATATCTAGCCACCTTGGAGACCCAACCTGTCTTGTTTGAGCAGATCCGTGAAGCTCAGTTAGAGGACCCGGATATAGCTGCCATTAAGAAGAATATGAGACAAGGAAAGGCCCCCGGATTTTCAGAAGACGAGAATGGCGCCATATGGTTTGGAACTCGGATATGTGTGCCGGATAAACCTGAAATAAAGACTCTTATCCTAAGAGAAGCCCATGAGACGTTGTACTCCATTCATCCCGGCAGTACCAAGATGTACCAAGATCTGAAGGAACGATATTGGTGGGTTAGCATGAAAAGAGAGATTGCCCAGTTCGTCGCCGAATGTGACACCTGCAGAAGAGTAAAAGCTGAACATCAGAGACCTGCAGGATTGTTACAACCACTTAAAGTGCCGGAATGGAAGTGGGAAGAGATCGGTATGGATTTCATCACCGGACTCCCAAAGACCCAACTCGGGTATGATTCTATATGGGTGATCATTGATCGGCTTACAAAGGTAGCTCATTTCATAACCGTTAAGACGACCTTTAGTGGCCCCAAGCTAGCAGAGCTATACATGGCCCGGATAGTATGTCTTCATGGAGTGCCCAAGAAGATAGTGTCTGACCGAGGAAGTCAGTTTACCTCTCGTTTTTGGAAGAACCTCCAAGAGGAGATGGGCACGAGATTGAATTTCAGTACCGCCTACCATCCTCAGACAGATGGACAAACAGAAAGGGTAAATCAGATACTAGAGGATATGCTTCGAGCATGTGTTTTGGATTTTGGAGCCACTTGGGACAAGAGCTTGCCATATGCAGAATTTTCATACAACAATAGCTATCAAGCTAGCCTTCAGATGTCTCCTTTTGAGGCCCTATATGGACGTAAGTGCAGAACGCCACTACTTTGGGACCAAACAGGTGAATCCCAAGTATTCGGAACTGACATTCTTCGTGAAGCTGAAGAGAAAGTACGGATCATCAGAGACAGACTCAAGACAGCCCAATCGCGACAGAAGAGCTATGCCGACAATCGCCGTCGAGACCTAGCCTTTGAAGAAGGAGATCATGTCTACCTAAGAGTCACGCCTCTCCGTGGAACTCAACGGTTTAACATGAGAGGAAAGTTAGCCCCTCGATATGTTGGACCATTTCCCGTTATTCGACGCCAAGGCGAAGTAGCTTATCAGTTGGAACTACCACCTTCGTTGACTGGAGTGCATGATGTGTTCCATGTATCTCAACTCAAGAAGTGTCTCCGCGTCCCCACGGAGCAAGTGGATCTCCAGCAGTTGGATGTCCAAGAAGATCTGACCTATGTGGAAAAACCGGTCAAGATATTGGAAGTCAAAGAAAGAACCACCAGAAGTCGAGTCATCCGCTTCTGCAAAGTGCAGTGGAGCAATCATCCGGTAGAGGAAGCTACATGGGAAAAAGAAGATGAACTCAAGGCACAGCATCCTGAGCTATTCGAGGATTGATCCGAATCTCGAGGACGAGATTCTCTGTAAGGGGGATAGGATTGTAACACCCCAGAAATTAAAAGGAATAAAATAAAAGAAAAATATTATTTAAATCATTTCTGGATTTATTTATTAAAGGAAAATCATAAAAGAACCAAAATAAAGCCAAACAGGGAGAAATATACAAAATATGGACCTGAAAATTTTATGAGATGAACTAGTGCCCAAGATATAATTTTAGGAATTTTTACAAATTTTTACCAACAGTGATTCAACCCTTAATCAAATAAATGAATTACTCGAATTATTTTAAATCGAAAAAGATATTAAAACCTTAACAGGCCTCAACCTCCAAACCACCCTGAGCCCGGCCCAATCCAAGCCATGAGCCACTGACATGTGGGACCCGCCTGTCGGCGCGTTCCCCCGCTTCCCTCTCTCCCACCGCGCCCCGCCTGACCCCACATGGCAGTCTCACACCTCCGCCTCCCTCTCTCTGACAGCCGTGGCCCGCCTGTCGGCCCTTCCTTTTCTGTTTCGCCCACTGACAGGTGGGGGCCACCTGTCAGGTGCTTCGTCTCCGATGGAAGGGGATCGCCCCCTTCCTTTCTCCCGGCGATCACCTTCTGTTCCTCGCCGCCGGCCGCCCGCGATCGCCCGGATCACCCCCGGATCACCTTCCCCGCATACCACCGCCTCCCTTCCATCCATGGCGACGCGTTTTCACGCCTTTGGAAAGCCACCCAAAGCTTGGAAAGAGATCACCGGAGCTCTCGGGAAGCCCTCGGTTCCCTGCCATCCAAACGCCGGCGACCCCCTATAAAAACCCTCCACGACCACCGCCCTCAGCCCACACACTCCCAGCCCTCCTCGTGCGAAAACAGAGCGCCGCCGCCTCTTTTTCGACCTTCGGCTCTGCTTCGCCTCCGGCGAGCCCTCGCCGTCGACCCCGGCCCTCTTAGCCCTAGCCACCGCCACCTTCGTGACCGTCGACGACCCCTCATCCCCGGCCACCACTCCGCTGGCCTTGGAACCCGCCGGATCTTCGTCACCGTCAAGCTCCCGAACTACCTTCACCGTCTACCCTCGCCGCCGTCGCCATTCGTCGCCCGCCGTCGCCACCGAAGGTATGGCCGAGACCGTCTCGACCCCCTGGTTCCATTTTTGGCTTTCGCTAGGCTCCTGGGCCCTCGTCGTCGCCGCCGTGGCCGCACCCGAGCCGCCGTCGCCGGAGACGAAGAGGGGTGCGTACCCCTTACGCACGTGCCGTGCCGGACGCACCCACAGCCGTCCGATCGTGATCGGAGGGCTACGATTAAATCCCTCCGGGATTTAATCAGGGCCCTCGGATCTGATCAAAGCGGTACCGAGCGCTTACAGCCGTCGATCGCGACTTAAAATGCTGAAGCAATCTGGTGCGTCCACGTCATACCGGTTCGCGGGATCTAATCCTAGCCGTCCGTTTTCATTAAAGGGATCCCGCCCCGCGCCCGATCGCCGGATCAAGATCCGACGGTCCTGGTTGGCCCGGTCCACGCGAATAGTCACGGGTTCACGGTGAACCTGGTTCACCGTGGACCAGGGACTATTTTTCTGTTTAAATAAAATCCAGAAAATAGTTTAAACTTCAAAAATTCATATCTTGCTCATTTTAACTCCAAATTTCACCATTCAAATTTTGTTAGAACCAGAATATTATTCTCTACACATTAATGCAATAAAAACAGTATGTTTCTGTTACCCAAAATATTATTACTAAATAAATGAATAAAAATCCCTTAGGGATTAAAATTAATAATATAGTAAATAAACTAGGAAAAATCCTAAAATATTAAACTTTACTGTTTTATACAAAACTCAGAATATTAGGAAAAAACACCCACAAACTATGTATGTTCTTTTAGTTGGTGAAATTTTATCTGTTTATTGAATGTACTGTTTCTTTTCCGTAACGAGAAGACTACGAGTTCGTCGAGGAGCAGGAGTTCTACCCCGAGGTTCCTCCATCCCCATTTGCTGAGCAAGGCAAGTCATCGACCACCTTTGTGGACACAGTTGATCATTATTGAGCCCATGATTTAATCAATTATCGCTATAACTCATAGGTTAATATTGCATTAGTCAAAGATCAAGCCATACACTTATATTTATTAGATCCCCGTCCTTGTGTGCAAACCCAAGCCATGCTTATTGAGCCTCAACTCCTTGTCACTCTACAAATATTATATTAGCTAGTGCCCAATGTACCGGCACAACTGCTATAGGATATAAAGAATGAGTCGTAGAGTAGATGGATTCTGGTATATGAAATACCCTGTTATTCTTGTCTCTGGACTCTGTTGGAGTTAGGTGTGTTATAAGTATGGTGGGTTCCAGGTGCAAGCTCGGGTTTTGGTATGTCGCACCCGGGGCACTATAAGGACCGGTCTGCGGGATCTGTTGCAAAGCACTTCCGTACCAACCACAAGTCTAATGGGTAAGTCCTAACTGGAAGTGTGGAACACCCCGGCTCTATGCACCATAGTGGAGGGGTACAAGGGGCTAGCCCTCAGGGCGCTTTGTACCGACGATGGCTCAAGAGGGGGTATTGTGGAAACTCGACATGGCGAGACACGGTACGAAACCTATAAGAGGGTGCTGTTGAGTCGGGGGAGACCATATGGAAGGTTTTGGCACGAGTTCCCGTGAAATGGGTCATCTCGTTACACTTTGGTGTAAGTGATGAGTGCGTGCCTTGTGGGTACAGTGGTACATCTCTGATCAGAGTAAAATCAATCTTTTCGAAAAGCCGAGCCCACGGTCAAGGGCGGGTTGTGTGACTACTCGCAGTTAGTTTACAATTGTTTGAATGGATGAGTTATTCATGACATGTAAGGACTGTTGTGCGAGGAGGTGAAACGTACTCCTCGAGTTAGAAGATGATGATGATGCATTCACATGTTTACTTTTCCGTACAAATAAAATGCTCACATTAAATGCTTTACAAATATGCTGCTTCCGCTAAACTAGCCACTATCTCCCTTGTTATTATCTTGCATTTATACTTGCATTCGGTGGCTTGTTGAGTACATCTGTACTCACCCCGTTGACTTACACCATCAGAGCCAATCTACTATGAGGAGGATGAAGGTCTGGAGTAGCGACCCAGTCAAGGCGAGACTGGAAGGAGGCGTTCATCTAGGACCCCTTATTTTATTAGTTTCTCTTCACTTTCATTCACTTTTGTATTAATGCGGTCTACGAACCGTGAATGATTGCCCGTATTGTACGTGGTCGCTTTATGAACGTCTTGGTTTATTGATTTTCTTTGGAATTTCAATAAAGGTCCTGATTTATTAAATCGGGGCGCGACACTCAACATTGGTCATCTTGGACCACTTCAACGCACAAGTTGAGGGGGAGACTGCATCTCGCCGCGAGGCTCCACACCATGTTCAAAGGATGCATCCTCCTGAGCAGATCATTGGTGAGCTTGATCAAAGGGTAACATGTTCTCATGCTCATTTCATTGATTCCGCTTTTGTTGCTTCTTTCGAGCCCTTAGATGTTAGTCATGCACTTTTTGATTCTAGTTGGATCAATGCCATGCATGAAGAACTTGAAAATTTTGAGAGAAATCAAGTCTGGACTTTAGTTGATCCTCCACCAAATGTTCATTTCATTGGAACAAAATGGATTTTCAAAAACAAACAAGGGGAGGATGGGACTATAGTTAGAAACAAGGCTAGACTTGTAGCTCAGGGTTATTCTCAATTAGAAGGGATTGATTTTACTGAAACTTTTGCACCTGTTGCTCGTCTTGAGGCCATTAGGATTTTTCTTGCCTTTGCAACATCCCGGGGATTCAAACTCTATCAAATGGATGTCAAAAGTGCTTTTCTTAATGGTTTTATAGGCGAAGATGTTTATGTAAAACAACCCCCTGGTTTTGAAAACCCCAAATACCCACATAAAGTCCTTAAACTTCATAAGGCTCTTTATGGACTCAAGCAGGCCCCTCGGGCATGGTATGACAGACTTAAGTCTTTTCTGCTTGAGCGGGGGTATTTGATGGGCTCCGTTGATAAAACCCTGTTCACTCTCAAGCATGGCAAAGATTTCCTCCTAGTTCAGATTTATGTGGATGATATCATCTTTGGTGGCTCTTCTCATGCTTTGGTTGCCGAGTTTGCATATGCCATGAGCAGGGAGTTCGAGATGTCCATGATGGGCGAACTCACATTTTTCCTTGGTTTGCAAATCAAGCAAAGCAAACAAGGTACTTTCGTCCACCAGACAAAGTACACCAAGGACCTGCTCAAGAAGTTCGACATGACTGATGCGAAGCCACTCGCCACCCCAATGGCTACATTTGTAGCATTGGATCCTAACGAAGATGGAGAAGCCGTAGATCAGAAGGAGTTCCAAAGCATGATCGGCTCCCTCCTCTACTTGACTGCTACGAGGCCGGACATACATTTCGCAGTGTGTCTGTGCGCTCGTTTTCAGGCTTCACCACGAGCTTCGCACCGCCAAGCGGTAAAGCGCATTCTTAGGTATCTCAAACATACCCTTGAATTTGGCATTTTGTATTCGGCGTCTTCCTCTTTGTGTCTTTGAGGTTATTCCGATGCGGATTTTGCTGGGTGTAGGATTGATAGGAAAAGTACCTCTGGTACTTGTCATTTTCTGGGTACTTCTTTGGTTTGCTGGTCTTCCCGCAAATAGTCTAGTGTTGCACAATCGACGGCTGAGGCCGAATATGTTGTTGCAGCTAGCTGTTGCTCTCAGATTTTGTGGATGGTTTCCACTTTGCGAGATTTCGGGTTAGACTATAAGAGTGTTCCACTTTTTTGTGATAACACTAGTGCTATTTGTATTGCAAACAACCCGGTTCAGCACTCCAGAACCAAACACATTGATGTGCGATATCATTTTCTCAGAGATCATAATGAGAAGGGTTATATTGAACTTCAATATGTTTATACCCAACACCAGCTAGCCAATATTTTCACAAAACCCCTCGATGCTTCTCGATTTGCCTACTTGCGTGGGGAACTTGGTATTTGTCACCCTTACGGCATTTTGTGAGGGGGAGCAGATTTTAACTATCTTGCATATGCTCATTGTGTGTGAAATTGCATTTACATCTCTTGCACTTATATGCCTACTTTTAATTCATGTAATCATGACAGCTCAGCTCTATTTAATATGACTGAAACATTTTGTGCATGATTTTTCTTTTCAAAATCAAATCATGCTCACTGCTTAGTCTTGAATCTAGCATAATTAGGCAGGACTGCTTTAGCTATCTTTTATCTGCTTGATAACAAGACTCCTTTTTCTCTGGATGTTAAACATTGCAACTTGAAAATTGTTCTAATTACTCATGGATATTCATCAAATGATAAACAAATTGTTCACTTAATTCAAATCCAAAACTCCATGATTTGCATGCTACAAGTGAAAAGATCTAGGTGGGTTTGTTTGTCGCACTACTCTATTCTAGACTGCTTACCAGTGCACATTGGTCTGAACTGGGATAGTGTAGTGTATGCCAAAATCACTGCCTTAAGCTTCTGATGGCTTTCATGCTTAGGATTGGCCTGATTGGAAAGTATAAGGTGGACAAACAAATAACCCCAGGCATTATGAAAAGAACAACAAAATTCATTGATCATCAAGTTTGCTTTCAATGCTCCATGTGAACTGGACTTGTTTGTCTAGAGTAGAAATTGACTAGCTTTGCGCAGTCCCTGCTTTTACTTGTCTAGTTACCTTGATTGAGTGGTGATGCTTTTATTTCAAAATGATAAAATCACATGTTGTTATCATGTTTTTAGAGAATGTTAAATTGAGCTGAGCACATGATAATTGGTATTAATATTGGCATATTTTTGCTTTATATGTCTTTGCAATTCTTCCCATTTTGAAGCTATGCATCTTTTACATGCTCCTTGATGCTTGCATTGCCAAAGGGGGAGAAATTTTTGGGTTCTCTGCAGCAAGGGGGTAAAATAACTCAGGGGGAGTTTTATCTTGCAAAGGGGAGATTTGCCGAAGGGGCTTTTACTCTTTTGAAAAGGGGAGGAAAATTCTTTTGTCAAGTGACATGATTTGGCTCGTTTCTGAGTATTTATGGTCACTTGTGTGCTGAAATTCTTCAATTTTCTTGAACTTGAATTTGGTTGTCAATGCACTCGTCAAGGGGGAGATTGAGAAACCAAGGGTTGGTTTTGGAGTCTATGATGAGTGATTGACAGTTTTTACCCTCTGATTCGAAGGGGTCCGTCCAAAGGGGTTCGGAGGTTGGATCTCCGAAGGTGTTCGGAGGCTGTTTCACCGAAGGGTTCGGTGGGCTTTGGTTGCTGCAGCTGTTGCAGCGGAGTGTGCCCGTCGGAGGGGTCCAACAGTACACAATGACTTGGTTGTACCGAAGGGTTCGGTATTTTGGGCGGTACACCGGAGTGTGTGCCGAAGGTTGCTTACCCGGAGAGGTCTCCGGGGTACTGGATACACTTGTCTGTTTGTCTGTGGTGCGCAGAGGACTTCGAAGGTGACGGACGGTTCGCAGCAGGTGAACCTGGGTCAAGCGGGAGGCTTGATGCCAGGGGAGCGGGGAGCTCCGTCATGAAGGCTGCGAAGGGGTCAAGGTCGGACCTCGGGTCGAGGTGCGCCAGGAGAAGGCAGTAAGTGCGGAGTGTGACTCCGGCTGAAGGTACTCCGAGACGAAGTCCTCGGAGGCGAGGCACTTCGAAGGGTACTCCGAATGGAGTGACTTCGGAGTATGGTGGATCAAGTCCTCAGCAGAGGCAAGGCGTACGAAGTGTGCTCCGGAGGGAGACACTCGAAGGTATACCCGACGAAGGTCTCAGAAGTCGAGGTGCATTGAAGGCATGGTCCGGGTGAGGCTCGTCGAGGAGTGTACTCGGGGAGAGACACTGCGACGAAGTGCTCATGGAATGCTTCATGCGGAGGCCTTGGACGAAGGAGGGACTTCGAAGGGTGTAACTCCGAAGGTGGGGCTTCGGAGTGAAGCAGGCTTTGGAGCGAGGCTGGCTCCGGAGTAAGGTTGACTTGAGGTACTTCGGTCGTGCATGGTTTCGGTACACGGACTGATGGAGTTCGAGCTGGGAGAAGCTGCGAAGCCGTGGTGATCCACTCCGAAGGTGTTGGTGCGAAGGCCCAAAGGCTTTGACGGCTTCGGCTCAAAACTGTCACTGTATCGAAGGCTGACTTCAGTGAAGCGAAGGCCATCAGGCTCAAGGCTTCTCACCGAAGCTACCGCACCCCTCGCGTGTGAAGGGGGGCTTTAGAAGAATCCAAGACTGTAAAGGCTGACAGTGTCTGCTCTGCAAAAAGCTGATGTTGTCCCCTCTGCAAAGCTGACAAGAGAAGCCTACAAATAAAGCAGACTACCTTTTGTACCCCTCTGTTCTGATGAGACAAAAGCAATGTAAACCCTAGGGGTAAAGTAGTCAATTCACATGGCTGAATAGTGGCTATAAATAGTGGAGGCTGGGTAGGTCACATTTAACACTTTGAGCATTCATTGTAGAACTCCTGTGCTAGCCACCACACTCTTTATTCATCCTGTGAGTTCAATTTTTGTGTTCCTTGTTCAAGCATCGAAGTCTTGATTCTGTGTTCATCTTTCTGCTTGAGCTTGTTTGCATACCTCGCTGCATACTTCGATCTCTTGTGTGTCACTTCGTCTGAGTTGAGTTTGTGCACTAAATCCTTCTGGCGAAGTGTGTGAGAAGCCTGTTTGGGCGAAGTGTGTTTTGAGCGAAGTGTGTTTTTCTGTGTATTCGCTCTGTGTAAACTGGAGGCTAGACCTCGCTGATTACTAGTGAAGCATTGATCGAAGCCCGTGTTTCTTCCCTAGTCGAAGTCCTTAGCGAAGTCTGTGAAGTGTGCTTTTAGACCTTCGAAGTACGAAGCCCAACACCAGTTGTTGTCGCTGAGTATTTGGTCGAAGCCTGCAGAGGGAAGTCCGCTCTTGCGAAGGGTGAAGTGCGAAGCCTGCACGAAGGCACCCTGTGTGCGAAGGCTGCACTGACTTAGCAGAAGCTGAATCTTTGGGTTTATGGGTGGAGCGAAGTCTTCTTGGCTTCGAACTTTTGCCCCTTGCGAAGCCTGTTTTCGGAGCTGTGAAATACCTCCGAACCAGTACTTCGAAGGGTGTGTTCGAAGCCTGTTCCGCAGAAGATAGAATTAAAACATAAGGCTATTTTTAGTCTGAAATTTTAAAAGCTCCCATTCACCCCCCCCCCTCTAGTCGCCGTTTCCGGTCCAACAAATGTGATGATGTACTCTCTCCCCTCCACCTCCTGGGTTAGTACGGCTCCTATCACGCTATCTTTTGTGGCAATATACAACCGAAATGGAATTCCGGCTTTTGGTGCTCTTACCACGGGCGGTGAAGACAAACACTCTTTAATTTTCTCAAAGGCACTTTGTTTACTTGCTTCCCAAGTGAACTCGGCCTCATTCTTCAACCGGAGTATGGGGACAAAAGCATCTATTTTGTCGGACAAGTTAGATATAAAGCGGCGCAAATAATTCATCTTGCCTAGCAACTTTTGCACATCTCTCTTGCACGTCAGCGCTTCAAAGTTTCTAATTTTTTCAAGTCTCCTAGGATCAATCTCGATACCTCTTTCATGAATCATGAACCCTAAGAACTTGCCTGCCGACACGCCGAAAGCACATTTGAGCGGGTTCATTTTAAAGCCGTACTGGCACATTATATCAAACACGACTCTTAAATCAGCTAAATGGTTTCCCATAGCATCCGATTTAACTACAACATCATCTATGTAGACTTATAGCATAACTACTAGCAAGTCGTGAAATATCAAATTCATAGCACGTTGATATGTAGCGCTAGCATTCTTTAAACCAAAAGTCATAACGACCAACTCAAACAAACCAACAAAACCAGGGAACCGAAAAGCTGTCTTGTAGACGTCATCTTCCTCCATAAAAATTTGATTATAATCAGCGTTGCCGTCAAGAAAACTTAGTACCTTGTGTCTTGAAGCATCGTTGATCAACATGTTGGCTATTGGCATGGGATATTCGTCCTTTGGAGTGGCCTTGTTCAGATCCCTGAAATCAATACAAACTCGTATTTTGTCGCTCCCCTTCTTTTTCTACAGGTACAATGTTAGCAACCCATTCAGCATACATGCATGGCCTAATAAATTCAGCCTTGAGTAATCGTTCTACTTCTTCTTTAACTCGGTCATATCCGGACGAATTAAAGCGTCGAGGGGGCTATTTATAGGGCCAAAACCCGGGTTTAATAGGTATCCGATGCTCTACGAGCTCACGGCTTAACCCGGGCATCTCGTTGTACTCCCATGCAAAACGATCAACGTACGACCGAAGCAATTTTATTACTTCGGCCTTTTTATCAGCATGTAAATTTTTGTTTACAAAAGTCGGCCTTGGAATGTTACCATCACCTATATCGACCTCTTCTATAGGATCGGCCGACGCAAAACCTTGCCCTAACTTTTCTATTTCGCTAAATCCTTCAATGGCTTCGGTGATACCGTCTTTAGAAGACCGATATTGCTCTACGCGAGACTTCAGCCAATCAAGATTACTTCTACTAGACATGACTATGAATTTAGAAATAGTCATGCTACACCAGCCGGCTTTATAGACACGGGTACAAAACGTCCCCCGGATACGCTAACGAAGTCGTAATCCGAGAGGTCTCTATCTGATAGACACTCTACTTTGTCATGGACGATGTCGATGGAAACATCAGCCAATGCCACTTGGGCCGAAGTATCCGCCGGTACGACCTCCACATCATCGTCGTCCCATTGTATTAGGCATTGGTGCAAAGTAGAAGGGATACAGCCATTTGCGTGAATCCAATCATGCCCTAGTATCACACTTTAGTTACCTTGCACGTCAACGAAGAAAAATGTTGTTGGAAACATCTTTTACCCACTGTCAACTCTAGGGACAGTATGCCCTTTCCTTCGGAGCTTTTGTCGTTGAGCATTAGATTGGTTTTCTTCAAGTCCTCCTCGTCCCTACCAAGTTTTTTCAAAAGAGAGTATGACATTAAATTGACAGTGGCGCTGCCGTCAACAAGCATCCTAGAGGTCGGCTTCCCGTCAATGTGCCCCTTGACGTAGAGGGGTTTTAGGTGATGAGTCGTATCCTAGGGTTTTTCGAAAACAGCATCTTGCGGGCCGAGGTTCAACTGAGCGACCTCGGCCTCATCTCGTGGTAGTGCAAACTCGGCGAGAAGCATGACGACGTTGATGTCCATCGCCTGGGGTGCGGGCCCCTCGGAGATGGACGTATAGTCGTCATCGAGCATGTCGTTGTCGTCGCTTGGAACGGGAGCCATGTTGTTTGTCTCAACCGGCTTAGGCTTCCATACCTGTTTTGCGGCTAGACCGGGGCAGATTTCCTCAAAGATGGCGTCGCATTCATCCTCAGCCTTCTTTTCGCATATCTCATGTGCCCGTATGCGTTGTAGATGCCTCTTCTGTTATTTGGTCATGCCCGGAGGTGCCCAAGATGGTTTTGGTTTAGTACCAGGTGCCACTAACTTGTTTTTGAGATTTCCGACCGAAGGGGTGTCATCCGGGTCAGCCTTGTATTTTTTTATGCTCGGACCAGGCTCTGGTAATGGCCTCGGCTTGACTAGGGGACTTACCTCCGTCGGGCTTCGGCGAGGGGGCCTTCGTTATTAGGAATTACTGAGACCCTGCCCTAACTAAAATGGCTTCGGACTCCCTCTCTTCCTCTTCGCGCCCACCTTCCTTGGCTTCGTCCTGTGTGAGTCGATTCGGAGGCACCACAGATATCCTATGGAAGGTGTCCCCCTTCGTCGTGTCTATTTGTCCCTGCCAATCATAATACTCCGCAGGAAAACAAGTGGCAACGTTATGTTGCGAAGGGTACTCCGGCAGCGAGGTGTAGTTTGGAGCCCACGGTGATCCCGCCCAATAGTATGGCGGAGGCATCGGCAGCTCTAGTGGCTTCACCCATTGCGAGCCGAACCCATTGCTCGAAGGGGGGTTCGGCCACGTTGAAGGTACCTCGGACCATATTAACGAGGGGTCCTTCTAGGCCGAAGGTATGTTTGGCCACTGCGGGCCAAAGCCTCCCACCGAGGGGTTCGCTCAGAGCGAAGTTGGGTTCGACCATTGGGATCCGAACTCGCCATGTGAAGGATTTGGCCATTGGGGTCTGAACTCATCCTACGTAGGGTTCGGTCACTGGGGTCCGAATCCACTGTATGAAGGGTTCATCCACCGGGGTCCGAATCCACTGTATGAAGGGTTCATCCACCGGGGTTCAAACTCACCCTTCAGGGGGTTCGACTATCGGGGTCTGAACTCACCCTTCGGCTGTCTTTGCCCATTCGGCTGTCTTAGCATTTTTGGTTGGGGGCCTATTTCCTTGGCTTTCTTCTAGTGTTTGCCAACAACATCTGATATGTTACCTTTGGCTTCTTGTGAGCCCTAGACGAAGGAGATGTACTGATGTTCTTTTTTCACACTCCTACTTCAGGGTTCTTTGGTATGAGTGTGCGTGTGTGTGATTCTCCAATAATAACTGCTTTCCCCTTAGCCGACCGGCCTAACCTGGCCAAATTAGTACTTTCTTCTCGTCGAGGTCGACGGTGTTAACGGGAAAAGGGTCTTTGTCCAGCTTCATCTTTGGACTGGGGTCTATTTTCAATCGTCCTTCTTCTATGGACGATTGAACCTGTCGACGAAAAACATTGCAGTCGTTAGTGTAATGAGAATGTGAATCATGCCACTTACAGTAGGGACGCTTCTTTAGTTCGTCGGCGGTCGGGATGACCTGTCCCTTGGGTAGCCTGAGGAGCTGGTTCTTCAAGAGGAAATCAAATATTTTATCGCACTTAGTTATATCAAATGAATATTTAACTTCGCTAAGCCAGCTCTTAGTGGGAGATGGTCGTAGCTCAGAACAAGTGATGGGCTTGCTCTTAGCATTCCAAACCCATTCGCCTGCATACATGTCAGCTGAATCTTCCTCTTCTTCTGACCCTTCTTCGTCGGAGTGTTCCATGATGTGGACTTCAGCCCTAGGCTTGTTGAACGTCTTAATGAACTTTTTATCTTTGGCTCGGCCTTTTTGGACCAGAGTCTGTTGTAGGACTTGGCTAACTTGTAAAAAGTTCTGGTTGTCTAGCCTCTCTTTAATCTCAGAACGCAACTCGTCAAAGGCTAGATCCACCAAATCCCTTTCTGAAATATTGAGACTAAAACATCAGTTTCTGGTATCTCTAAAGCGCTTGACGTACTTAGAAACACTCTCGCTAGATTTTTGTTTGACCGATGCCAAGTGTGACAGCCTGAGTTCCGTTTCGCCTGTATAAAAATAGTCATGAAACCTCTGTTCTAATTGGGTCCACATTTGGACGGAGTTCGGCGGGAGCGCCGAAAACCAAGTGAATGTGGTGCTGGATAGTGAAAGAGAAAATAGTCTTAGTTTTAAAGCGTTCGACCCACAAGATTCTCCACACTGTGCTAAGAACTAGCTAATATGCTCTAGTGTGGTCTTGTTACCCTCACCATCGAATTTGGTGAATTCAGGGACTCTATAGCCGCGAGGGTAGGGTATGGTATCAAAGTGATCCGGGTATGACTTTCGGTAGACCCTAGCCCGATCCCTAGGCGTGAAGTCGGTGCATTCCCTAAACAGTGCGCGGATACGCTCCTCGATGTTGTCCTGGCCTCCTACCTATGCGCTTCTCTCATGCAGGGGCGCGACATGTGGCGGTATGTCGGCATGTTGGCCGCGGGGGTCCTCCTCAAGTGTTGGCTCAGGATATATGATGTGCTCGGGCCTATGCATTTGCGTAGGAGCATGCGGTGTGGGCAGCATGGGAAAAGCTGGCGCAGGCATAGGTGGAGGTGGCGCATAGTAAGCGGCGTTAGCTTAGCCATAAGTATAGTGACTGGTCTCGGCCACAGATGTTGAGGTTGGAGATGTGATAGCTTTGCCGGTACTACCATCAGTTCTGCTATAAATGTGGTTCATCGGGGGTACGCTAGCAATCAGAGCTGGAGGTACAACCTCGACAAGGCCAAACCTTCTAAACATCGCCTCTACTTGGGACCTAACTGCTAAATCTAAATGGTTGTCTAGCGAAGCGCTAACAGCTTGATCTACTGATGCGGCTATCTTTTGCTCAATCTCTAAAGAAGATAAAGGAGGTGATACTGGTGTTACCTGAGTTCGGGTGAGGTCGGGGATGTTGACGTCGCGCTTGATGAAGCCAGTGCGTGTCTTGACGTAGCTTCCCAGCATGAGATCTTGTAGATCTTTCATCTTTGCCTCGATTTCTACTCGACCTTCCTTTGGGATGTCTGCAAGGGTGGGCATCATGATGTTGTGGTTGTTGATTTCTGCACCCCCCATGGGATCCATCGGTGATGTAGATGTAGTAGTCGTCGTGGAGGTATTTGTAGCCGATGTAGATGTACTCGTCATGTTGGCGTAGCCTTCCCCAGCGGAGTCGCCAAAAAGTGTGTTGACACGAAAACATGCCCCCACGCTTGGGTCAGTTCGACGATCCAAAAGCGTGTGGATACTTAGGAACGAGCCTAAGCGTAACACAACACTGACATCGTGTTCCGACTACCCTTAATATTGGCAAAGGGGGTGGAGTCGCCAGGTAATCAGATTACACAGAAATAATCCAATTAGCCGAATATATATGTAGCGCCAAATCGAGACATTATTGAATTTCAGCAGAAAAACAATAATACAAGAGGTTCATCATGCGACAACGTACATACGACAATATCCATGGTACGCAGACCATACTTATTACATCAAAGTTTGAATAAAAACAGTAATGAAAATAATTAGAAAACGGCATGACGAACATCTTCTTCAGGATTTTTCTTCTCGACTGGGTCGCTACTCCAGACCATCCTCATAGTAAGCATCCTCTGTGGGGTCCAACGGGTATGAGTACAAAAAGTACTCAACAAGCCACCGCAAATGCAAGTAATAATGCAGGATAATAAACAAGGAAGGGTAATGGCTAACATTGCGGAAAAGTACAGTTTCAGTTATTCATTTAGTGTAATCATATTTTAATCCTGCGGAAAAGTAAACATGAATCTCAACAACATCAACTAACTCGAGGAGTACGTTTTACCTCCTCGCACAACAGTCCTTACATGTCAATCCATCATGCACATACATATTCAAAGTAAACTAACTGGGGGATGTCACGCAACCCGCCCTTGACCGTGGGCTCGGCTTTTCGAAAAGATTTAAGACTCTGATCAGAGATGTACTACTGTACCCACAAGGCACGCACTCATCCCAAACGAGATGACCCATACCACGGGAACTCGTGCCAAAACCTCGGCATGAAATGTTCCAAGCGATAACCACCCGCTCTAGGTTTCGCCGGCGCACCGGGCCACATCCCGGCTAACGTCGCACCCCCTTTTGCGCCACATTGGTACAAGTCACCCGCAGGTGCAACCTGACCCATCTCCAAATGGTGGCCTCGGTTTGGAACAACCCATACCTTAGTTAGGACTTACCCACTAGACTTGTGGTTAGTACGTAAGTGTATTGCAACGGATCCCTCAGACCGGTCCTTATAGTGCCCCGGGTGCTACCGACCAATGCCCTAGCTTGCACCCGGAACCCACCATGCATCCACTCATAACCACAACTCCAACACCGACAGAATTCCATAGATAACAAACAATGGGGATCATATAATAGAACCATGTACTACGACTCATTTTTATCCTATAGCGATCGTGTCGATACATTGGACACTAGCTAATAACATTTATCATATGGTGACAAGGAGTTTAGGCTAGAGAGCATGGCTTGGGTTGCACATCAAGGTCGGGGGATCCTAAATAAATATATTGTAAGGGTTCATTTGACTAATGCATATATAACCTAGGTGTTTTAGCGATAGTTTAATCAAACATGGGTTCAATATGCTCAAAAGATTGGTTTGGTGACTTGCCTTGCTCAGCAAAGGGAGAGGGAGGGACTTCGGGGAAGTACTCCGGCTCCTCGACGGCGTCGTAGTCTTTTTGATATAGTAAAGTAAAATAAAATAAATACAACATTCAACCAAACAATATAACATCACATAATAATCACGTAGGTTTAAGTTGGTTTGATTAAAAATAAACCAAGTTGTTAGGATTCTGAAATTCAGTTTATAAATAATTCTAAAAGAAATTAAAATAAAGTGTTGTCCTTTGAAAGAGGGTTTTAAAAGGGGTTATTCTCATTTTTAAGTTCTCTAATAAATTTAAACTGAAAGTCTTATAGAAAACTTAGTGATTTGTTCATATCAACAGGAAATAAATAAATAAATACAAACTTTACTGGAATTTAAATAATTAAATTTACATTTTTAACCTAAGGGTATTCAAATGTTCATTTAAATAAACATAAAATGTCCAATGTAAACCTACTGTTTTTATTGTATAAACATGTAGAGAATAATATTATGAATTTTCTGAAATTTGAATGGCAATTTTTAGAGTCCAAATGCGCCAGATATGAATTTTACAAGTTTAAAAGTATTTCTGAAATTCATTTTCAATTTTTAAACCCTTCGGGTCCACGGTGAGCAAGGCCCACGGTGAACCCGCGCACTGTGCGCGTGCACCGGGTCGATCTGGACCATTGGATCCAGATCCAACGTGCGTAGGCGAGGCGGGGCGCTTAAGTGACAACGGACGGCCAGGATTAAAACGTGCGAAAGGGTACTACGTGGACGCACGAGATCGAACGTGGGTTTTAAATGGAAATGGACGCGCGAGATTAAAACGTAACGCTTTGACCAGATCCGGCGGTGCGGATTAGATCACGTACGTGGGCTCACACGCGTTGTCCGATCGTGATCGCACGGTCGGGATCAGATCCGACACGGCACGGGTACTCGACCTGTGCCGGTCGTCTTCTCCGGCGACAGCGAGCGGGCCAGCGGCCACGGCGGGCGACGGCGGTCGGGTCTAAGGCCTAAAATGGAAAGAGGGGTTCACGAGGATCACGAGGGTACCCTTGCGGCGGCGAGTGGTCGACGGAGTGAGGCCGGCGACGAGCGGAGGCGGTGGAGGCGTTCGGGTCCTTGGCGGCGACGACGATCCGGCGGGGTTCGTCGTCGACGGAGTGGTGGCCGAGGTCGGGGACGTCAGTGCGGTCACGACGGTGCGGTCGGCGTGGACGGAGAGGGGCTCCGGCGACGGCGAGCGGCGGTTGGAGGACGGGCGGCAATTTAATGGGGGACGGGCCGGCGAGGCGGATCCGAGGGCGAGGTCGTCGGCCGGCGCGATTTGGGGCCGGTGGCGCGTGGTTGATGACGGGCCTGACGAGTAGGGTCCACTGGCCAGCGAGCGCGGACGAGCGAACGAGAGGACTGACGGGTGGGGCCGCGATGTCAGGTGCGCGCGCGAGGGGAGGTAACCGGTGCCGACAGGTGGGGCCGGGCGAGGGTGCAGAGAGGAGGTCACTGACGGGCTGGGTCCACTAGTCAGAAGGCGCGTGAGGGAGTGAGCGGGCTGGGCCGGGAGAGAGAGAAAGAAGGGAAGGGAGCCCATTACTGTTTTAAAACATTTCTAAATAAAAATAATTCCAGGAAATAGATCAAAATATTAGGGCTACTTCCAAGGTTGGTAAAAATCTATAAAAATTCTCAAAAATATATTTTGGTCTTAGGATCATATACAAAAAGTTTCACCTCCTAATTTGGCCATCTACACTATGTTGTAGTTCAATTGGTATAAAAGGGTATTTAATAGTATTTTCAGAAATATATAATTCAGGAAATTGAATTTAATAATATTTTTATTGTATTGAAAATTTGGGGTGTTACAAACCTATCCCCCTTACAAAGAATCTCGTCCTCGAGATTGGAACGCTACTCGAATAACTCGGGATATTGGGCTTTCAGTTCGTCTTCCTTTTCCCAAGTGGCTTCCTCGGCGGGATGGTTGTTCCATTGAACCTTGCAGAAATGAACGACGCGGCTTCTGGTCACCCTCTCCTTGGTTTCCAAGATTTTGATGGGTTTCTGTATGTAGGTCAAGTCTTCTTGGACATTGAGTTGTTGAAGGTCGGCTTGCTTGGTGGGTACACGGAGGCACTTCTTCAGCTGAGAGACATGGAACACATCGTGAACTCCTGCCAAGGATGGAGACAGTTCAAGTTGGTATGCCACTTCTCCTTGTCGTCGGAGGATCTGGAAAGGTCCGACGTAGCGGGGCGCTAGTTTGCCTTTCATGTTGAACCTTTGAGTGCCACGGAGGGGAGTGACTCAGAGATAGACATAATCGCCCTCCTCAAAGGCTAGGTCTCTTCGACGGTTGTCGGCATAACTCTTTTCCCTGGATTGGGCTGCCTTCAATCGGTCTCTTATGATCTTAACCTTCTCTTCAGCTTCTCTTAATAGATCAGTCCCAAACAGTTGTGACTCTCCGGTTTGATCCCAGAGCAACGGCGTTCTGCACTTATGTCCATAGAGTGCTTCGAACGGGGACATTTGCAGGCTGGCTTGATAGCTGTTGTTGTAGGAGAACTCTGCATACGGTAAGTTCTTGTCCCACATTCCGCCAAAGTCTAGAGCACAAGCTCTAAGCATATTCTCTAATATCTGGTTGACCCTTTCGGTTTGACCGTCGGTCTGTGGATGATAGGCGGTGCTAAAGTTCAGCCGGGTGCCGAGTTCCTCTTGAAGGTTCTTCCGAAACTTGGAGGTAAACTGACTCCCGCGGTCAGATACAATCTTCTTAGGAACTCCGTGAAGGCACACGATCCGGGTCATATACAACTCAGCCAACTTGGCGACGGTGTAGGTTGTCTTGACCGGAACGAAGTGAGCTACCTTGGTGAGTCGGTCGACGATCACCCAGATAGAATCATGACCAGCTTGGGTCCTGGGCAGTCCCGTGATGAAGTCCATTCCTATTTCTTCCCACTTCCATTCAGGGACCTTGAGGGGTTGAAGAAGTCCGGCAGGCCTCTGATGCTCTGCCTTGACTCACCGGCATGTGTCGCACTTGGCCACATACTCAGCTATTTCCCTCTTCATGCTGACCCACCAATATTTTTCCTTCAGGTCTTGATACATCTTTGTACTCCCGGGATGGATGGAGTATAGAGTATCGTGGGCTTCTTGAAGGATGAGGGTCTTCAATTCAGGTTTGTCGGGTACGCAGATCCGGTTTCCGAACTAGATGGTACCATGCTCGTCCTTGGAAAATCCGGGGGCTTTACCCTTCCTCATGTTCTGCTGGATCTCCAGGATGTCCGGGTCTTCCTTCTGCTTTTCTCGGATCTGGTCTATTAAGACAGGCCGAGACTCCAAGGCAGCGAGGTACGCTCGGGTGGTGATCCCTAGGTTTAGCCTTTCCATCTCCTTGTAAAGTAAAGAGCTTGGTCCTGAATCATGATGGCATTGCAGTACCCTTTTCGACTAAGGGCGTCTGCCACCACATTTGCTTTTCCCGGATGATAATGGATGCCCAAGTCGTAATCCTTGATCAGTTCCAACCATCTCCTTTGCCTGACATTCAGATCTGGTTGGGTGAATATGTACTTGAGGCTCTTGTGGTCGGTGAAGACCTCACACCGATTCCCCACAAGGTAATGTCTCCATATCTTCAAGGCATGAACCACGGCTGCTAATTCCAGGTCGTGGGTCGGGTAGTTCAGCTCATGCGGCCTTAGCTGTCGGGAGGCGTAGGATATCACTTTCCCTTCTTGCATTAAGACGCATCCCAATCCTTGACGAGAGGCATCACAGTAGACGTGGAAGTCTTTCCGGATGTCTGGCAGAGTCAGAATAGGGGCTGACACTAGCTTCTTCTTGAGGGTCTGGAAGCTTTCTTCACAGTCGGGGGTCCATTCAAACTTCACTTCCTTCTGCAAAAGTCTGGTCATAGGCTTGGCGATCTTGGAAAAATTCTCGATGAACCGGCGGTAGTATCCGGCCAATCCGAGAAAACTCCGGATCTCAGTCACGGTCGTGGGTTGCAGCCAGTTGGTTACTGCTTCAACGGTGGTTGGGTCCACTGCTATTCCTCCGGCAGATATAACATGGCCGAGGAACTTCACCTCAGACGACCAAAATTCGCATTTGCTGTATTTGGCGTACAGTTGCTGCTCCCTTAGCTTTCCGAGGGTCAGACGGAGGTGAGTCTCGTGTTCTTCCTTGGTCTTGGAGTAAACGAGGATATCGTCGATGAATACCACGATGAACTTATCCAAGAACTCCATGAATACATTGTTCATCATGTTCATGAAAAAGGCCGGGGCATTCGTGAGTCCGAACGACATCACTGTATACTCGTAGAGTCCATAGCGGGAGGTGAAGGCAGTCTTGGGTATGTCTTCTTCCCTAATCCTCAATTGGTGATAACCTGACCTGAGGTCAATCTTGGAAAACACCTAGGATCCTTTTAGCTGATCGAACAGGTCGTCGATCCGAGGCAATGGGTACTTGTTCTTGATGGTTACGTCGTTCAAGGCTCTATAGTCCACGCACATCCTCTTGGTCTTGTCCTTCTTCATGGCAAATATAACCGGTGCACCCCAGGGTGAGGTACTCGGTCGAATATACCCTTTTTGCTCTAGGTCTTCGATGTTGCTCTTGACTTCAGCTAGTTCGTTAGCGGCCATCCGGTACGGGCGCTTGGAGATTGGAGTGGTCCCGGGGACAAGTTCGATTCTGAATTCGATGTCCCGCTTGGGAGGCATTCCGGGTAGGTCTTCAGGGAAGACATCCGCAAACTCCTTGACTATAGGTACCTCTTCAAGAGCTATCGAGCGAAGGGATGCCCCGAGCGGCTTGCGACTGGTCATCCGAAAGGTGACGGCTGCGCCTTCAGGGTTGGTTACCGTGACGGACTTGTTGGCACAGTCGATCACTCCCTTGTGCTTCATCAGCCAATCCATCCCTAGTATAAGGTCGAGTCCGGTGCATTGGATGAGGACTGGCTCGGCCCGAAACAGTACTCCTTGGATGTCAATTTGAACCTTAGGGTTGTATAAGCGGGCTAAGGTCCTATTGCCGGGGGTGGCAATCACCATGGGAATGGGTAGAGGGAGTACGTCCAGTTCGTTGGTTTTCACAAAATCTTCCGAGACGAAGGAGTGTGTTGCTCCAGAGTCAAATAATATTACGGCCGGTACGGAATTCACAGTAAACGTACTGAGCACGACTTCAGGAGCCTCCTGAGCTTCCTCCGCGCTGATATGGTTGACGCGGGCGCGAACTGCCTGGTTGGGTGCCGCGCCTTGAGTCTGCTTGGGGTGAGGACACTGGTGTGCGTAGTGCCCTTCCTTGCGGCAGTTGAAGAAGACGACCGGCCTCCCTTGGCGATCCTTCAAGATCGAAGCCTTGGCGGTTGGTGTCGGCTGAGTGGTCGGAGCTGGTGGAGCGGGGCGAGGATGCCCGGTGTTGGATCCACCGGCGGCGTGAGGTGGCCTGTAGGCGGGCCAAGGATGGTAGGCGGGCGCTGATGGCGGAGGGACGAAGCGGGGCCTCTGAGAGTTCGCCTGCTGATGCTTGAAGGCGATCATCTTCCTCTTCTTGAGGTCCAGCCTGTTTTGCTCAGTCTCTTGGATGAGCGCTTTGTTGACTAGCCGTTGGAAGTCGGCGTAGTCGGTGGCGACGAGCTGGATGGACAGCTCATCCTTAAGTCCCCGGAGGAACTTGGCTTGGGGGAGGGCGTCGGTGCGCACTTCCTCCGGTGCGTAGCGGGCGAGGCGATTGAACTCATGGAGGTACTCCATGACGGTCCGGTTGCCTTGTTGCAGGTCGCGGAACTCCTGCTGTTTCACCGCGATGACACCGGCGGGGACGTGGGCGGCACGAAAACCGATGGTGAACTCCGCCCAAGTCACCACGTGGTCCTCTGGCTGGGACTCACGATAGTTGTCCCACCATTCAGCGGCGGGACCCTGGAGCTGGTGAGTGGCGAAGGCCACTCGCTCCCGGTCGGTGCAGGGGAGGAGGTCGAGCTTCTTTCCGATGGTGCGAAGTCAATCTCCGGCCTCCATCAGGTTGGTGGTGCTTGAGAAGATGGGCGGGCGCACGCGCAGAAACTCTGAGAGTTGCGGAGCGAGCGCGGGTGCTGGTGCGCGAGGGGCGGGTTCCCCGTTCTGCAGACGGTCCAATTGAGTCTGTTGGTTCTGCATTTGAGTGAGGAGGGCGGTGATCAGTTGGTTTTGATTCGCCATCATCTCCGCCAAGGTGGGGTGGTTGGCGGAAGGCGACCCAGACTGACGTAGGCCCGTTGCACCCCAGTTGGGTACAACACCCTCGGGCGCATCACGGCTTCCTCCTGCTCCGTTGTTGGAGCCGGTGTTCTGGTGGTCGGCCATCTTCTGAATTCATAAGGTTATAAGGCAAAAAGTTGACAACACAATTAACAAGAATAGTTTAAGCTTATAAATTAAGTGGTAAAAATGTTCATTACAATCAAGTTCTTATTCTACCCACAACACACTCGTCGTGGGTAGCACCACATACAAAATCATGCTTTTTATTGAAATAGCGACTCCTAACGCCTACTCGTCACCGGAGGCGGTCTCCGTGCTCTCGGAACCACGAGTACGCGGCTCCAGTGGGATGGTGGACTCGAGAAAATTCTCGATGATGGAGTCGGAGACGAGGCCGGGGCGTGGTGTAGGGGCGCTGGTGGAGGGTCTGGCGGGGGAGGGTCATGGCGGGATCCTCTTGGGGCGAGGGAGGGGCTCACGGATGGGCTTCTTCTTCCTGGGAAGAAGAGGAACCATCTCCGCAATATCCTTCTGCAGCTGCATGATCTTGCGCTGCAGCTCGCCGTTCTGCTGGATCAAGTTCTTCGTTTCTTCACGAAGGAACTCGACCGCCTCATGGTGCTCATCGGCGTCGAGCACCGCCTCGGTGTGGAGATCGTCCATGGCCTGTAGAAGACGCAACTGCCGGGCCATGACCGGATCATGCACGGAGTGAACTCCAAGGTAGATGCTTCGGTGGGCGCCGGGAGTACGCTTCGGCACAAGCCGGAAGGACGAGTTCTGAAGACGATCATCGTAGATCATCCTCAGCTCCATGAGGGCCTGGAGGGCGACTCGTTGGCACGCGACGTCGAAAGTCGGGCCTCCAAGTGCTGTGGTGTAGGGCGGCAGGTGTTCTCCGGAGCCGTGGACGGTGAGGGAGACGTCGCAAGGCCCGGCGAACTCGTCGGGGTACACTTCGAGGAAGGTGAGCATCATACGGAGCTCCCGGACGAAGCCCTCGTAGTGGCGGCAGTAGCTGTGGACTTGGTAGACAGGCATCTACAAAACAGCAAGTTGAATAAAAGTGAGGAGAGGAACAAAGTTTATAAAGTAGATTTTTCGAGAAATAATTTCCTGTGACTAATGGCTAGGCGGGTCTGTTTGGCTTCTACAGTCGAGTCGGCTCTGATACCATCTTGTAGCGCCCCGATTTATCAAATCGAGACATTATTGAATTTCAGCAGAAAAACAATAATACAAGAGGTTCATCATGCAACAACGTACATACGACAATATCCATGGTACGCAGACCATACTTATTACATCAAAGTTTGAATAAAAACAGTAATGAAGATAATTAGAAAACGGCATGACGAACATCTTCTTCAGGATTTTTCTTCTTGACTAGGTCGCTACTCCAGACCATCCTCATAGTAAGCATCCTCTGTGGGGTCCAACGGGTATGAGTACAAAAAGTACTCAACAAGCCACCGCAAATGCAAGTAATAATGCAGGATAATAAACAAGGAAGGGTAATGGCTAACATTGTGGAAAAGTACAGTTTCAGTTATTGCATTTAGTGTAATCATATTTTAATCCTGCGGAAAAGTAAACATGAATCTCAACAACATCAACTAACTCGAGGAGTACGTTTTACCTCCTCGCACGACAGTCCTTACATGTCAATCCATCATGCACATACATATTCAAAGTAAACTAACTGGGGGATGTCACGCAACCCGCCCTTGACCATGGGCTCGGCTTTTCGAAAAGATTTAAGACTCTGATCAGAGATGTACTACTGTACCCACAAGGCACGCACTCATCCCAAACGAGATGACCCATACCACGGGAACTCGTGCCAAAACCTCGGCATGAAATGTTCCAAGCGATAACCACCCGCTCTAGGTTTCGCCGGCGCACCGGGCCACATCCCGGCTAACGTCGCACCCCCTTTTGCGCCACATTGGTACAAGTCACCCGCAGGTGCAACCTGACCCATCTCCAAATGGTGGCCTCGGTTTTGGAACAACCCATACCTTAGTTAGGACTTACCCACTAGACTTGTGGTTAGTACGTAAGTGTATTGCAACGGATCCCTCAGACCGGTCCTTATAGTGCCCCGGGTGCTACCGACCAATGCCCTAGCTTGCACCCGGAACCCACCATGCATCCACTCATAACCACAACTCCAACACCGACAGAATTCCATAGATAACAAACAATGGGGATCATATAATAGAACCATGTACTACGACTCATTTTTATCCTATAGCGATCGTGTCGATACATTGGACACTAGCTAATAACATTTATCATATGGTGACAAGGAGTTTAGGCTAGAGAGCATGGCTTGGGTTGCACATCAAGGTCGGGGGATCCTAAATAAATATATTGTAAGGGTTCATTTGACTAATGCATATATAACCTAGGTGTTTTAGCGATAGTTTAATCAAACATGGGTTCAATATGCTCAAAAGATTGGTTTGGTGACTTGCCTTGCTCAGCAAAGGGAGAGGGAGGGACTTCGGGGAAGTACTCCGGCTCCTCGACGGCGTCGTAGTCTTTTTGATATAGTAAAGTAAAATAAAATAAATACAACATTCAACCAAACAATATAACATCACATAATAATCACGTAGGTTTAAGTTGGTTTGATTAAAAATAAACCAAGTTGTTAGGATTCTGAAATTCAGTTTATAAATATTTCTAAAAGAAATTAAAATAAAGTGTTGTCCTTTGAAAGAGGGTTTTAAAAGGGGTTATTCTCATTTTTAAGTTCTCTAATAAATTTAAACTGAAAGTCTTATAGAAAACTTAGTGATTTGTTCATATCAACAGGAAATAAATAAATACAAACTTTACTGGAATTTAAATAATTAAATTTACATTTTTAACCTAAGGGTATTCAAATGTTCATTTAAATAAACATAAAATGTCCAATGTAAACCTACTGTTTTTATTGTATAAACATGTAGAGAATAATATTATGAATTTTCTGAAATTTGAATGGCAATTTTTAGAGTACAAATGCGCCAGATATGAATTTTACAAGTTTAAAAGTATTTCTGAAATTCATTTTCAATTTTTAAACCCTTCGGGTCCACGGTGAGCCAGGCCCACGGTGAACCCGCGCACTGTGCGCGTGCACCGGGTCGATCTGGACCATTGGATCCAGATCCAACGTGCGCAGGCGAGGCGGGGCGCTTAAGTGACAACGGACAGCCAGGATTAAAACGTGTGAAAGGGTACTACGTGGACGCACGAGATCGAACGTGGGTTTTAAATGGAAATGGACGCGCGAGATTAAAACGTAATGCTTTGACCAGATCCGACGGTGCGGATTAGATCACGTACGTGGGCTCACACGCGTCGTCCGATCGTGATCGCACGGTCGAGATCAGATCCGACATGGCACGGGTACTCGACCCGTGCCGGTCGTCTTCTCCGGCGACGGCGAGCGGGCCAGCGGCCACGGCGGGCGATGGCGGTCGGGTCTAAGGCCTAAAATGGAAAGAGGGGTTCACGAGGATCACGAGGGTACCCTTGCGGCGGCGAGTGGTCGACGGAGTGAGGCCGGCGACGAGCGGAGGCAGTGGAGGCGTTCGGGTCCTTGGCGGCGACGGCGATCCGGCGGGGTTCGTCGTCGACGGAGTGGTGGCCAAGGTCGGGGACGTCAGTGCGGTCACGACGGTGTGGTCGGCGTGGACGGAGAGGGGCTCCGGCGACGGCGAGCGGCGGCAGGAGGACGGGCGGCGGTGGTGCGCTAAAAACCGAATGGAGGGCGCTCTGTTTGGTCTGGGTGCAATTGAACGCGTGAACCGAACGCGGTGGAGGGCAGGGGTTTAAATAGGGTCGTCGGCGAGGGATAACGGGCGACGAATACAAGGAAAGGGGAGGGGAGGATTAACTTCGCCGGCGAGGGCTCGGCCATGCACGCGTAGCGGTGATCCCGTGGCTTAATGGCGTGGTTTAACGGGGGGAAACGGTCGGCGCGACGCGGGGGACCGAGTAATGGCGGCAATTTAATGGGGGACGGGCTGGCGAGGCGGATCCGAGGGCGAGGTCGTCGGCCAGCGCGATTTGAGGGCGGTGGCGCGAGTAGGGTCCACAGTCCAGCGAGCGCGGACGAGTGAACGAGAGGACTGACGGGTGGGGCCGCGATGTCAGGTGCGCGCGCGAGGGGAGGTAACCGGTGCCGACAGGTGGGGCCGGGCGAGGGTGCAGAGAGGAGGTCACTGACGGGCGGGGTCCACTAGTCAGAAGGCGCGTGAGGGAGTGAGCGGGCTGGGCCGGGAGAGAGAGAAAGAAGGGAAGGGAGCCCATTACTGTTTTAAAACATTTCTAAATAAAAATAATTCCAGGAAATAGATCAAAATATTAGGGCTACTTCCAAGGTTGGTAAAAATCTATAAAAATTCTCAAAAATATATTTTGGTCTTAGGATCATATACAAAAAGTTTCACCTCCTAATTTGGCCATCTACACTATGATGTAGTTCAATTGGTATAAAAGGGTATTTAATAGTATTTTCAGAAATATATAATTCAGAAAATTGAATTTAATAATATTTTTATTGTATTGAAAATTTGGGGTGTTACAATATATATATATATATATGAAATAATCCAATAGGCCAAATGAAGTCTGATTGGTACAGAGTTTACCGTGCGAAGGGTCACCGAAGGAGGCCTTCGACATCTGGTGCGAAGTCTCTGACGCGACAAAAAACCCAACGCAGCACGCTGGCGCGACTATGTCTGGGGCAGGGTGCTGGTCGTAACGAAGCTTGACGCAGGGTGTTCTAGCGTGACTCCGGTGCGAAGCGACCCCGATGTGAAGTAGCTCCGGCATGCGAGACTTGTCTGGACTGACAACAGCGTGACGAATCCGGCACGGACGGACGAAGCAAGGGCTCGCTGAAGGGTGTTCTGGCAGCCTACGAAACCAGCTTCCTAGCTCCGAAAACCTCCGGTGAAGGGAGCTCCGAACGTGAAACCTACAGTGAAGTTAAGATCAAGTGCCAATTTGGCCTGGAGACCGAATTTACTAAGTGTTGCATTAGATAAACGAAGGTAGCAATTTGTTACGTAGATTAACGAATGTTTCACAGGCGAGCCAACAAGGTGATAGCAATCTGTTACTTAGATTAACGGATGATTCACGGGCGAACCAACAAGGCTTGCCACTGTTACGGCGTGGCCGACGGAGGGCTTCCAGGCAAACCCACGAAGGTTGTATAGAAACGTAAAGAAAGTAAAGTACGGTTCAAAGCTAGGGCTTTGTAATTGGTTTTGTGCGCGGGAGTTGATGAACCGGCCTCACCCCTGTATTTATAGGGGCTAGTCTTCTTATCTCTAATTTTAATCTGATAAGATTCGACCTAATCAAGTTTAGGGATAAAACAACCAGAATCTGTATCAAACTCTATCTCCGGAGCCAGCCCGAAGTGAGCCTTCGGCAAGCCCACCGAAGCCTGTTCCTTGGGCCGAAGCTTCAGCGGAGCATGCCTCCGAAGGGCCTTCGGGCCGAAGCCAGTAGGCTACTAATTAACAGGCCTCTGAGGCCTCATGTAGATGGGTCTTCGGCACTATAAAGCTTCTGCATGTACCAGGACTTGTGTATTTTCGGTCCAAATTACCAAAACTGATATTTCGACAATTTTGACCATTAATGCTATTTTTTGCTATCAACAGAGTGTTATCACTCTCCTGTCTAATATGATATGAAACGACAGATCTGAGAGATCATAAGTACTGACGCATAAATTTAGCCTTCAAACAAGTACCAGTGTCCTAATCGAAATGACAATCACAAATTTCTCAAAGGCATCTACACAAACATGTGATAATCAAGCCATAAAAGTTCTCGGTGAACTAGATGAACAATTTCATTGCCAATCAAATAATCACGTGAGGTAAGTATGAGGAACATAAATATTTAAACGAATGACGTCAACTAAAAACTCATTGATATTTTATCATACATCAATTGAGCACCCATGGTAATATCACCTTGCATGAAGTTTAATCAAACCTTTGAAATACAAGGGAAAGAAAAAGATACTTGTTTTTACCAAAAATATTTTGAATGGCAAGGAAGCAAACCTCAGCCTTCAGTCATGGCGTAGACTCACGGTGGAACAATTCTAGGTAGCGCTGACAAAAACCACCAAAGAGCAGTGGATCACTTGGCAAAAAGAAACCGATGTTGGAACGCATGTACTTGGTTGTCGGTAGCAAGGGCCATGCGTGCACTGCGTTGCCTGTTGTGATGGGAACCAGATCCGATACCGAGGCGCGCTGTAAGGCACTTAATCGAAAACACTCGGCGGCGAAGTGAAAATGCGTTCAACTTGGCCAGCCGACGTGATCAAGAAGCGCAGAAAATTCCTGATGCAAACAAGAAAAGTATAGCTAGTATCAAGAAAAACTAGAAGCACCTTGAACCAATCGACAACACAGCAAACTAGAAAACGATAGGTAATAATGGTGAGACTAGCGGAAAAAGGTAACATAGTGCAAATATGAGAAAATAATGGATAAAAATCTCAACTGGTGGTGAAGTTTCAAAGCCGACGGCACACGAGAAAAACTGTTGGGTATAGCAAGGACCAAGCCAAATTAGCTAGCTTCTGTAGGCAGAGAAGAATAGCCAGCCGCAGTCAAGAAAAACCTTATCGGCGGTGGGGAGCAAAGCAACCGACGACGGCGCTACCATGAGCGATCAGGCTGGTGGCGCAGGGACCAAGACAAAACAAGAGAGACATCTGAAATTGATAAAGTGTTTTCAGATTGAGTGCCAAACCTTAGAGGGTTAGGAGGCCTTTTATAGCCCCAACTCAAAATAGGAAAATATGAAAATATCCATAGAGTTCAAAATACAGACTCAAGGCCCGTAGGGTAAAAATGTAAAAACACCAAATCTAGATATTTTATCCGATGCTCTGCTTTCGTGACTTCCACGGCATCGCATCACATCCGCGTTGATCTTCACATGTACGGTTTATGTGTTTGATAGTTTTACGCCAAAACTGCCAAAGCGCTTGCCGCTCTTGTACCGGGTACCCCAATTGACCACCACAACCCCGCGGATCTCTCAGCCCGGTAATCGCTCGTCCGTCTACCTGAGTCACACCGGCCAATGTTGTGGCAAGTCACTTGTCACCCTTGCGCCATGTACCCGGATTGGACCGACATGACCTCACGGCTCTCTCAGCCTGACAATCGCCCTACCATGTACGTGAGTCACACAACCAAGCCACGACAAGTCCTCTTCCTCCGAAGTGCCTCCCTTTGAAGCGCCCCTTCGAAGTGTCTCCCCTCGGAGGACTTCCTCATCTTCTCTTATGTATTGACAATCACTCATCATCTGGGAGCCATGAGGCCCACGGTCTTCACCATGGCTCCTTAGTGGGATGTTCGACGAGTGCGAGGTACGATTGCAACGATCAAACCTGTACTGATTGGACGTATGTGGATCTTAGAAGGCAAGATATAGTGGCAAGGATAGCAATATTGAATAAGAGTCCCTATTACTTATCAAATTCGCTGGCCGAGACTCGTCCCTAGGGCTTAGTCTAAGTAAGCGAGAGTAGGATACAAAGGACTTGTGGAACACATGCACAATTGAACAAGTATTGGAATACTCAGAAATGTATAAAACTTTTATTGTTATCTTGCTCTTTCTTTTTTTCCAGATATTCCTTTATTTTCTCTTCTTTTTTTGATCTTTTTAATTTCTTTTCACTCTACAAAACATACTAGAGTATGAAATAACTTCAGGAACCTTGATACCACTTGATATGAACACTGCATGATATAAGTTTTGGCAACAAGCTTTGAAAACTTTGGAACTCCAAAACTCAACCTTCTAGGCCAAATTTGGAGAAACTAAAAACGTCGAACCCGGCCAAATTCGTATGTAACTTTTTTATAGTTCTTTAGAATGTACTTACTTTCCTGATTCTTAGTCCGTAAGCGAAAGTTATGGTTGTTTTACCGAAGCAGATGTAAATTAGAAAATTTCTACGCAACTCCTTCTCTGTTCGAGTATCACGATCTCCTCAATAGGTTTTGCAGTTAAAACAAAGGAGGCTAGTGGTGCAGGACGATTGACATAAGGAGGTTTACAACCTAACTAAAAAGGTTTGTGATGCTGGAAAAAATAAAACAAAGCAGTTGCAATCTGAAATCGAGTAGAACTCGATCTATTAAGGAAGGATCTCACAATATAATAAAACTCTAACTAGACTCTAAAAATGTGACTCTAAACCAGCAGCCTAACTTAAGCCTGGACTCAAACTCAACAAAGAAATATTGAAATTAAACTCACAAAAAAGGCACAAAAAGCTTGGACAGCGGAAAACCTAAACTATGATGAAACAACAAAAAAATTTGTATGGCTTTTTTTGGACTCTCGGTAAAAGAAATACCAAGGACAAATTGATATACCTAACGGGCAACCTTCGTTGTGATACCACTTGATGAGCACTTGATGCGCTTTTGGTGACCCGATCTTCCGATAGGTTCGATTAAGGCGATGGGTGGACATTCATGCTTTAAGGCTTCCGATCAGCGAATGGAACCTTGCGATCGCTACACCCGCACGTCTAGTTGTTATTAATCACACTCGCACATAGTCGACCTCACCACGAAGGTTTTGATCATACAAACAATCGAAGAACTTTACAAGAACAAGGTAAACGCAATCTAGATTGATGATATTAATCTGAAGTACTCAAAGTTTGGGGTTCTACAAACCGATATACGACGAAACTACAATGGTTGAATAATCTAAGCAAAACCCGAGTCCTATCATTGTTGGTGGGTACCTATTATAAGGTTTACAATACGTGATATGTCATCTATAACATGGGTCATATCCTAGTAGGACTTCAATAAAAACCCTAAACCTGAAATTGGCTCGATTAACCTATTAGGACTCTAACTCAAATTGATTTGGAGTCCAACTCCCGACTTGTTTGACAGTCCGACTCTCGACTAGACTCGATGACTTCTTTATCGGTGGCCTCTTAGTTGGCAATCGACCAAATGGTGTAGGTGGTCAGCTGAATGGTAGTCGGTGGTCGGACTAGTGGTGCTCCATTCATATAAGAACTTATTTAAGTAACTAGGAACGAATTACCTAACAATCTAGTTGACAAACTCAAGCATGAGTCATGGGTCTAATGGACATTGTGGTGTCTGATCTTCCGTCATATGGGGGATAAATAAGGATTTGTGGAGAACTCGACGTCCACGATCCGGCTTCCGATCAGAACTAAGTTGAGCCCTACAATCACTACACCACGTCTTTGTTAGTTATCAACCAAGCACAACCTGATTGACCTCCCCAAAAAGGCTAATCCTTGTTTGTGAATCGAATACACAAGTAAGAACGCAAAATACATAATCAAACTAAAATTCAATAAGAATCTACAAAGCGGGGTTCACTTACAAAACCAGTGAAGCAACGACTATCAAAACAACATGTAAAATAAACCCAAAACCCTAGATGGTTGTAGAAATACTTTATATAGTAGTTTCGAATGCACCCAAAGGCCCAAAGGCCTAATAACACATAAAATAGCATGCTAGCAAATTTAGGACACCAACTTGTTTTGACAATTCCTATTGATTTGGAAAGAATTTTGAGGTGAAACCGATGCCATTGGAAAGGTGCTAAAGTTATATTTTCGTACACCGGTAGAGCGTCAAAAACAAAGTTCGTATGCGACTTGGGCATTGATTTTAGTGCACGTTGCCCGTGGAATCCGAGTTAAACTCGAACTTGAGTTAAATTAGACTCCCAAGTCGGTTTGGACGTTCTCGCTGGTGCTTCTCCAACTCTTTGCTTATCTCTATTTTTTTCTTCATCATCTCCATAGTTCCTAACAAAGATATAATCCTTAGATAATAATTTATTCTCAAGATAATATAACGAGGCACTTAAAAACGAATTCACCCGAAGATTTAATCATCATGCTTGAGCTTAGGTGATTAGATCTTGCATAAATACTTGAAGGATGTTGTGTGCATCCATAGGAGTGATGTTCTCATCATGGTTCTTAGTAATCAAGTATGATTCTATCCTTTGATGTCCCCATCAAGTCCACTAGCCACTACCACCATTGGCACATCCCTATGACCACCTCCATCCCAATAGTGCGTCTACATGGAAAATAAAGGTTGACATCTCATGGAAATTAATCACCGCATATCATTACATGGGGTTTTGTCTACGATACGGGATGAGACATGAAATAAAAACTAGATGATGGTAAATGTAGTATTTGTCTTTAGAGCATATGAAACTACAAGCATGTCTCTTGGGTGTTAAAAGGGGGCTAGTGGTACAATTTGTAGATAGTTCAAAAAAATGGGTGAAATTCACTTTGGACATATTATACCCTTTTAAACCATATTTACGTATTAGACCATCTTTTCTTATATTTTTGTTTCACTTCAGATCCCCTTTTCCTCAACATTATTGCTACCTCTAAGTAGGCAAAGCAACACATGATAGTGGTAGAGGTCAAAGTTGTGCCCAAAGAGGAGATTGAGGTGGCACACTAAGCTAGAGTTTGAGAAAATTAGTAAAAGTGGTCCAAAGTGAAAAAAAATCTGTCTAAAGTGAAAATATGGGCTAGAGACTAACATGAAACTTAAGTAAAATAAGGGGTTCAACTGACATTCAGTCAAAATTTTAAGCGCATATTTTAACACAGTTCTGATGCACCAAGCGCAGATTTTAAGACAGTTCTGATGCACCGCAAGATTTCATCAGCTATGTACACTGGATGGCTATGTATGTGCAAGACAAACCAAAACGTTATGTACAGCTGTAAATTGCAAGCCAGTCACAAACTTTCCAGGTAGCTACTTGGTCCTGAACATGTTTCCCCCTGCCCTTGCATTGTTCAACACCTTATTTTGATTGTAAAGTAGCAGCTGGCATCCATCGTCAGCAACTGCTACTACACCTGATTTACCATCAACAGCAATACAGGAGATTCGTCCACCTAAATTGCATAAATTGGAGGTTACTAGATTATATTTTCGAGTTATAATCAGCAGGTGTACTAGCAAAAAATCATTACATTCAATAGCAAAAACACATAGTGACCAGAACAGATTCAACTTAGCACCGATAGAAATAACCATGAGGATTTACAAAACCAATATAAAAGACCTACTAAGTTCCTTGCTTGATGTAAGTACCCACACGATACTGTTGACGTGGACACTATATGCCGGGTACTGTAGCAGAATTAGGGTTTATGGTTAGGAGTCCTATTTCCATAAGAATAGCTAGGAGGTTATTTTGATGTATTATAAATATGGCCCTAGGCACAAAGAAATAAAGCATTGAAGATTAGATCAAAACAAACCGGGTTGGAACCATAACTCGCCGACAGAGAGGCTGAAGCACCGACGAGGCTAGGAGCCAATCTAGCCATGTCTTCCTAGAAATATCATTGCATGTGATAACTTGGTATCAAAGTCCACTTTTCTCAAGCGCCCTCGCTATCCTCCAGCGATAGCTACCGATGGTTCGACTCCTACACCGCAGCAAGTAGAGGACATCCTACGAGAACGAGAGGTTCTCCAAGGGATGTGGGACCTTCAACACAACATTCATAAGGTACAGGAGACAACCAACAACACCAATCAACGACCGGACGATATCCAACAGCAACTGCAAGATTTCACCAACTGTCGACTCGAGCCAGGGCAAGGCGGAGTGATGCCAGCCATGACCCCGCACATGGGGAGTCTAGGCAGGCCACGCCACAGGATGCATGTGCCACCTCCTGCCAACCCACCCTTGTTCGACTGCACCAATGATTCTGCCCCACCTTTTGCCGCTTCACCAAAACCACCACCACACAGACTACCACCACCAAGCAGCCAAAGGGCCACCACCATTGTGCTGCTACAGATCAGGATACCATTGCAAGAGTTCTCGCCCAATCTTCAGATTGCTTTGGTTCATCACCATCCATGGCATCACCATTTTCTTCACCAGATGACAATGTCTCGACTTCTTTGACTGCTCCGGTGGTGTTGTGGTCCTAGCAATTTTCAGCACTAGAATCCTTGCCTAACTGCCTGGACCGTCCATCAAATAAGGTACAGACGCTGCAAGCCTTTAAAGTTGAGAAAGTACAGGAGGTTTGCGCGCTGAACCAGACATGGCAAGGCCAGGCAGATTACTGTGCTGCCCACATCATGGATACCCCACGACGAGTTCAAGCAACGATACTCTGCTATCCAGCTCAAGAACAAATTGCTTCTCAACAACAAGAGAGATGTCAGGTGGGGACGAGCTGGGCCATAGCTTGGAGTTGTCCTTTCTCTACGAGGTCTAGGATGGGATCAACCCTGACCTCGAGCTAGGATTAGAATTCTTTTAGTTCAGAATAATAAGACAAGATGTAAAATGTTTGAGTCTTATTCGTGTTAAATGACAAGTTAGGTTTAATGTCGTCCTGTAACTCAAGGACAAGCTCCCCAAAAAGAGGGTGTAGATGTCATGGGTGTTGGGCTAGGGTTTTGAGCTAGTGCCTAGCCTAGCCATGTGAACAGTACCTGTACGGTACTTTCCATGTGAACATACCTATTATGTACTATAGTAGAATTAGGGTTTATGTTTAGGAGTTCTATTTACTTAAGAATAGCTAGATGATATAGGATGTATTATAAATATAGCCCTAGGCACGAAGAAATAAAGCATCGAAGATTTGCTTAAAACATCACTACAGGAAAACTGAAAACTTTTATCAGCCAAAGCTGACGGAAGTTAGGCCAAATCCGACAGAAATTAAGATGCCAGGTTGGAACCCTAGTACCCTACCTCACCAGCACGAAGGCTACCGCACCGACAAGGCTAGGGGCCAATCAAACCGTGTCTTCCCAAAAATATCACTACTCGTGACGGCAATACTATTAGAAGCTCCGTTATTCACATGAAACCTAAAAAGATTAGTACTCAAGATAAAGGCAAAAAATTGTTCACTCAAGAAAAGGGTGCAAATAAATTGTTATTATCTTGTTTGTTTATGCCCATCAACTTGTTATTTGGTAAAGTGGTAACTATTATATTTAAGAAGGCATGCCCTCTCATCACTTACAGTTAAAACATTGGGTACTAGCAAGTTTTCTCCCAGAAGATAATTCCCATGTGTACAAGAGGCCTCCATATGTTCCAGCGAATCCATGGTTAGCAGAGGCATCTACAGCGGTAGCCCTGAGAAAATATGTAAATTGCTTAGAGATTGAAGATGATCCGTCACATAATACTGAAAAGAACTTCTCAAAGGATATCTGTTGTAATGACATGAATCCCAGGATCTAAGATTTAATAAGGTAATGATTAAAAAACTATTTGCATTATTTTCATTTCAATTCTTCTATTTCATATCCTCTCAACAAGTAAACCAGCCAGCAATAAATCTATAAAGTTAGTCCAATAAGCCTCAGCCTCCCTTGGCTTCGATAGGGAGAAGCCATGTCCGTGCTAATTGAGGGCAAGGGCTCCATGCCCCCATCCCCTGGTGTTCAGACCCTTATCCTAACCAGCCAATAACAAGGGCAGTATCAATGGTTTTCTGAGCCCTGCTAGCAAGTTATTAAATGTGTCGCACATTACATAAATTAGTTATTTCACCACCAATTGATTGATAATTAAGTAACATAACTTGCAGCAGCTTCAACACATGAAAATAATTCCCCATCACATCCCCATCTTCCATCAAATGGCTAACTTGTATAATACAGATAATGTTAGGGACAATAATGAAAATAGCACAGATGTAATTATTCTCTCCAAAGTTCATGGAAAGCCATTTTCAAAAAACATTAACATTTTCTGTCCTTGCAATCTAGACACGCAGTATAAGCTATGTCCACACAAGTGTGTAGCAAAAAGAAAAGGAGCCTATAATCCATCTAAGGGCTTGTTTGGTAGGGTGGAAAGAAAAACCACACGGTAATTAATCCATCATGATGGGGACTTTTTATATACACGTAACACCCCCCTTCCAGCTAGGGTTATAAATCCTGATCACCATTTGGGATAAACAATGATACAAATCCCAGCCATTCAAAAAGCCTTCAAAAATCAGAATAAATCAAAGAATTCACCGATTGACAGCATTAAAAAACAAGTTTTTATGTGAAGTCTGATATAGCTTGTCAACTTTTTATGCTATAACCAATATATAAATAACTACAACCTAAACACAAATTGTTAAAATTCTGCCAACTTTTGGCAAACGAGTTTCACATTTATACACCACATCATCTTCACTGAGACCACGTGATTATCAAGAGCAGTCACAAGATAAGCAACATTGAAACAAGCTATAGCTTATATGTGTTTTATGTGCCTTGAGTTGTCTCCTAGGTTTCCATGATACTGGCTAACATCTGAATTGAACATGGCATCATCAGATCTTCCTCGTCATGAAAGTTTACCCAGAGGATAGTCATCAAGTTATTCAGTGATCATGAGAGAGGACTACTGTACTACTATCTGATGGAACAACCTTACACAAACACAACAACCATGTGAACAATATCGTACATATCTTTCATCTAATATCTAGAACTTCAATCCAATTCATAACCACCTCAAGAGCATCTGAATACTAACAAGAAAAGTAGGGTTTAAAGTTCAGAAGCACGATAAAGATGCCAAGAACAAGAGCTTGCAACTCACCTTTTATGATATCATACAAGAATCTAGCAATCTATCAAATAACCTCTCTGGACATGCCTGTTTTCTTCAGGATTGAGAGGTTTCAACTTGCAGCCTGAGTTCTTCAGACCAGCTGAGCTGATCTATGAATGGTGTGAGGCAAGGACCACCAACCAGGGCATGAACAAGATATCAATAACAGAGGAGGTACTGGGGTTGCTGTGGTATGGATGGATTTCATATTGCAAGAACAAGGTAGTAAGGTTGACTTGAGAAATTGAGGCTGTGTGCACGAAAAAAGATATTGGGATCAATCTTTTGAAACACAATGCATCGCAGAGATGAGGTGCGGGAAGCAATTGGCGGCGTCACCATCGGTCGGGCCAGAGAGGAAAGGACGCAAGGCGGCCAGGCGCAATATGGGGCAGAGAAGCTAGTAGAATATGTGTTAGAATAGACTTTGTAGTCCTGTTTTGTGGGCTTGGCATTGTATACCTTGTCTGTCAAGTAGGCTAGTCTGTCTTGGCTGCCAAGTCCTCTACCCCTATATATTATTCTATCTGTAATCCTGTTCTATTATGAATTAATCAAGGATACAATTCTACTTTCATGGTATCAGAGCCCTAGGCGCAGTTCTCCCCTCCGCTGCTTTCCCCTGCGCACCGGCCTCTGCCGTGCTGCACTCATGGCCACTCCTCCTCCCTCCCCAAATCTGGAGACGGCACTGCTGAGGAGGCCGCTGCCGCCACTCAACATCTCGCCGAGTAACCATAGTTCTTACGGCAAGGCGGCGATGCGCGGCGACCTACCACCTTCACAACATTACAGCGCTTAGAGCATCTCCAAGAGAGTTCTTAAATTTTATTCCCTAAATCTCATATAGGGATCATCCTAAACTCTATTTCTCCCTAAAAATTAATCAATCTACATCAGTTTCCCTATAATCATGATCTCTATTTTTTAAATAGGGCAAAATGGTCTATAATCTATAATAATTTTATGTGAAACTATAGTTTTTTAAAATATATGTGCCATCCAGTATATAACAATGTGCGAAAAAGAAAATAATACATTCGCAAGAGAAAAATATGTATGGATGAGAATAGGGAATGACTAAAGTAATCTTATATTTGAGAGAGATGAGAGATGATTTAGGGAATGGAATAGGCAAGGGACTCGTTTAAAGAGACTCTTGGAGCTTCATTTTTTACTAAAATACCTAAATTCAAATTTAGGTAACTATATAAGTAATCTCTTGAAGATACTCTTATGGCACTAGGCATGACGTCGCCATAGACACATTGACACGGCGAACAATATAAGAAAATAACTTATAGGATTTAGAAAAATATATTAACATATAAATAAATTGCAAATAACAATAGCAATATAATATGATAAAAATAACAATACAATATTAAGTTGTAATGTTGTTAGTTTACATTCCTTATAAAATAATATATATATATATATAATTAAAATTTCAATAGCATATTTAAAATTTTATCTAATATTATATTTAAAGTTAAGTTAATAATTTATTTATAAAATCTGCAAATAGTCAATTTATGCACAACCCATTTAGCGCCCATTAGGGTTTCTTATTTCTCAACCCTAATTTCTATTCCACTCCTCTCTCCCCTACCCTTCCGCCGCCTCTCCCCCGCCCTTCTAGCCTACCGCCTCTCTTTCCGTTCCTCTCCCTCACTTCCTCTTCTCTCATGGCCGCACTGCGCGCCTAGCCAATCCATGGCCAGCCCGCCACGCGCCGCTCGCGCCTAGCCAAGCCACGGTCAGCCCCGTCGCACGCCGCTCGCGCCTGGCCACGCCGCGTGCATCTGGCCCTCGCCGCGCAACACGCTCACTGCTAACCAGCGTCGCGCCCTCACTACTAACCCACGCTGCGGTGCCTTCCTATGGCCAGTGCCACATCAGTGGCGGGCGCCACGCGACGCCACGCGCCTGTGGCGCCCGCCTCAAACCCTCAGCAATATGGCGGTCCGTGGCGAATTGCAGATTTCCGCCACGGCGATATGGCGACACTATGGCGACTATATGGCAATGCCATAACAACTATGCAAGGAACACGCGGCTACCCTGGCTCGCACTGCTAAAGCCAAGGATGAAGTTGTTGTTGCTGCCAAGGAGCGCGACGTGGCTACTACTCGTGCCAGTGACGCTCTGGCGCGCGCAGCCAAGGAGCGCGCGGTCGCCACTGCTGCTAGCCCCGGAGTAGCAGGCGACATCTCCTTCAACACCTCGTCGTCTCCCTCAGACCTTGCCTCAACCATGCTCCTCCATGAGGCCATGGCTCTTCTGCAACTACACGCCCAGGTCGTCGCCGTCAACAACATTCGGACTCACGTCACGATTGTTCTCGACGTCGATTCCGGTAACTTCAACTGTTGGCGCGACCAATTCCTGCTTGTACTTGGCAAGTTCTCCCTCCAAGACCACGTCCACGGAGATACTCCAAACCCAATCTCCCCTAATTGGTCTTGGATGGATTGTGTCGTTTGGTCTTGGATCGTCGCCACGCTCACCAATGACCATGCCGAAGTCATCTCCACCTAGGACTCCACTGCCTGGGATAGTTGGCTCGTTGTTGAGTCATAATTCCTCGGCAACCGGGAGGCTCACTCCATCGACCTGGAGATGCGGTTCCGCACCTTCGTCCAAGGTGACCTCTTTGTCACCGACTATTGTTGTCGGTTGAAGATGGCTAACGACCTCACCGCTCTTGGCAAAGCGATCACCGACCGAACTCTTGTCCTCAACGTGCTTCGTGGCCTCAATGAGCGCTTCAGCCACATCGGGGCCCTTCTCCGCCACAGTTGTCCTTCCCTACCTTCCTCAAGGCCCGTGATGACCTCATCCTCGAGGAACTCACTCTCGAGACCAAGGAGTCCCCTGCATCTACTTTCGCTGCATCCACCGCAGTAGGCTCCGCCTCCCTCACACCCAACAAGATCTCTAGGGATGCAGGTGGCTCTAAAAACACAACAGCAATCGTCGCAGCAGATGCGGCGGCGGCGGTAGAAAGGGGGTGCAGGCGATAGAGGTGCTGACAGTGGAGGAGGTGACAGCAGCCAACACCCTGCCTCTCCTGCCCAACACCAGCAGCAGCAGCAGCCAGTCAGTGCCCAGCAACACACCATCGGTGGTCGCCCTGGCCCAGCAGTTACAACCCTTGGATGGGCTCCATCTATATGTGGCTAGAGGGTCATCGTCCTCAGCTGGAACCTATCCCACTGCCTACTCACCTACAAGGACAACAACATGCACAACAGTAGGCCTTCTTCACTCAACAGCAGCCTATTGCCGCCACCCTTGATGGCTCATGACAATGGGTCACCCCGGGCTTCTACAACCCGATCGGCCCCCCTTCTTGGGACCCAATGGCCCTCACCTCCACCTTCAGCACGTCGCTGAGCCCTCCTACATCCACTGAGTGGTACTTCAACACAGGTGCTACGTCACACATGACACCTCACTCTTCATCTCTTTCACATGTTCTATTCCCACGGTATCCTACTCCATCTATTATTGTCGGTAATGGTTCTATTCTCCTTGTCACTGCCATTGGTTCTACTGAATTGTCCCCTGCTTTACGTCTTAATAATGTTCTGGTTGCACCACAACTTATTAAGAACCTCATCTCTGTTCAACAATTCACTTCCGACAATAATTGTTCTGTTGAATTTGACCCTGCTGGTTGTTCTGTGAAGGTTCTTCCATCTCGGACCAAGATCGTCACGTGCAATAGCTCTGGGATGCTATATCCTCTGCACCTACCTCCAACACACTCCCTTGTCGCCCAGACTTCATCCCCTCTGTGGCATCAGCGTCTTGGCCACCCCGGTCATGAGGTGTTATCAAAGCTTGCGAGCAGCACTTCTTCTCACATTCAGGATTGTTCTTCTTTGTGGCATGCTTGTCAATTAGGGCATCATGTTCGACTCCCTTTTTCTACATCCACCTCTCGTGCATCTAGCAAGTTTGACCTTCTTCATTATGACTTGTGGACATCTCCGGTTGTTAGTGTCTCTAGTTACAAATACTATTTGGTCATACTTGACGATTGCACTCACTATTTATGGACTTTTCCTTTACGCTTGAAATCTAACACTTTCAGCACACTAGCCCACTTCATCGCCTACATCTCCACCCAATTTGGCACTCACATCAAGGCTATCCAATGCGACAAGGGGAGAGAGTTTGACAACTCTAGCACGAACCACTTCTTCCTCTCTCAGGGCATTCACCTTCGCATGTCCTGCCCCTACACCTTGGCTCAAAATGGTAAAGTTGAACACATTATTCGCTCCATCAATAATGTCGTTCGCTCTCTACTATTTCAAGCAACTATGCCTCCCTCCTACTGGGTGGAGGCCCTCATTACAGCCACTTCCTTGATCAACATTCTACCCACCAAGACTCTACAGTTCTCTACGCCTCACTTTGTCTTGTTTGGCACACCACCGGTGTATGATCACCTTCGAGTCTTTGGGTGCAAATGCTATCCCAACATGTCCACCACCACTCATAAACTTGCTCCTAGGTCTACCTTGTGCATCTTCCTAGGCTATTCTACTCACCACAAAGGATACTGCTGCCTTGACCTCTCCACTAACAAAATCATTATCTCTCGGCATGTCATCTTCGATGAAACGGCCTTTCCCTTTGCTGAACGCAATGGCCCCAGCAAACCGACAGACTTTGATTTTCTTGATGACACTAATGAGGTGCTTACTCCTATTGGACCTCTGCACCAGTTTTTACCTACAGGAACTCCTGGTGTCACCAGCACCCCTACCAATACTTTTGAGACTGTGCCTAGGGTGCCCTCGGTGCCTCTTGCTGCTGATTCCTCAGTGCCCACGCTCTACATCCCATCTGCACTAGCGCTAGTGATGTCTTCCACACCACGCGCGGCTCCGGGCGCGTCTACAGCACCGAACGATGGCGTTTCGGTCATGGCGCCTGCCCCTACTAGGATGTGTCTTCACCCACCACTACTCACGCCAGCCCTAACCACCACCCACTGCGCCTGAACTAGTCGTGCCTCCTCCCCTGTCCAAGGGTGCTATTGATGTCCCTCCCGTGACCAATCAGCACGCCATGGGCGCTCGTTCGAAGGGCGGTTTTCGGATGCCTACGACGTATCACGTTACATCCATGTCACCGATACCGAAGACCTTCTGTAGCACTCTTGCCAACCCCAATTGTCGAGCCGCGATGGAAGAGGAACACATTGCTCTGCTGAAGAATCACACTTGGGATCTCATGCCTCACCCTCCTCATGCCAACATTGTCACCGGCAAGTGGATCTTCAAGCACAAGTTCCAGTCTGATGGCTCTCTCGAACGACACAAGGCACGTTGGTTCTCCGTGGCTTTATCCAACAGCCTAGTGTGGATTTTGATGAGACTTTCAGTCCCGTGGTCAAGCCCGCAACTGTTCGCACGGTGCTCTCCCTGGCTCTTTCTCGCCAATGGCTCATTCATCAACTCGATGTGAAGAACGTTTTTCTTCATGGCCATTTGAAAGAAACAGTCTATTGTCAGCAGCCATCCGGGTTTGAAGATCCAGTTCATCCGGACTATGTCTGTCATCTGTAGAACTCACTATACAGCCTCAAGCAAGCCCCTCGTGCATGGTACAGTCACATGGTCACTCACTTGCTATCCATCGGGTTTGTTGAAGCAAAGTCTGACACTTCCCTTTTCGTCTATCACCACGAATCAAACATAGCATACCTGTTGCTCTATGTTGATGACATCGTCCTCACAACATCCTCACCCAACCTTTGACGAATCATCTTTTCCCTTCAGAGGGAATTCACAATGAAGGACCTTGGTGAATTGCATCACTTTCTTGGTATGCATGTTCAGCGAAGTATTGATGGACTTCTTTCTCAGCGACAGTATATGCTGGACATTCTTGACCGCGCCGAGATGACAGCAAGCCATGCTCCACTCCAGTTGATACCAATCTGAAGATGGCTGTAGCAGATGATATCCCTGTCTCTAACCCTTCAGGCTTCCGCAATCTTGTTGGGGCCTTACAATACTTGACGTTCACTAGGCCGGATATTGCATATGTCGTGCAGCAGGTCTACCTTCGTATGCACGACCCTCGTGAGCCTCATCTCACAGCCCTAAAGCGGATTCTGTGCTATGTTCGAGGCACTCTTCACCTTGGTCTTCTATTGCACCCCTCTACTTCGGTTGATCTTGTTGTTTACACCGACGTTGATTGGGTTGATTGTCCAGACACCCGCAAGTCCACCTCAGGCTATGTTGTGTTTCTTGGCGACAATCTTGTCTCCTGGTCCTCCAAGCGTCAAAACACAGTATCAAGATCCAGCGCTAAAGCCGAGTATTGTGCTGTGGCCAATGGAGTTGCTGAAGCCACCTGGTTGCACCAGCTTCTTCTCGAATTACATGCCCCACTACAACGTGCCACCCTGGTCTATTGCGACAACATCAGTGGTCTACATGACCTCCAACCCAATTCAGCATCAACGAACCAAGCACATTGAGATTGATCTCCACTTTGTCCGCGAGCGAGTCACCATTGGTGATCTTCGAGTTCTGCATGTTCTCACTTCCTCCCAATATGCAGATATCTTCACCAAAGGCCTACCTTCTTCAATATTCACAGAGTTCAGATCCAGTCTCAACGTGTAGTGTGTCTGATGTTTTGACTACGGGGGCGTGATAGAATAAGTGTTAGAATAGACTTTGTGGTCCTGTTTTGTAGGCTTGGCATTGCATTGTCTGCCTTGACTGTCAAGTAGGCTAGTCTGTCTTGGCTGCCAAGTCCTCTTGGTTTCCTTGGCTGCCAAGTCCTCTACCCCTATATATATTATTCTCTGTAATCCTGTTCTATTATGAATTAATCAAGGATACAATTCTACTTTTAAAAGCTATAGGTAGGCAACCGTTGGCCTGATCTGGCAACAACAAACCCTCCTCCCACGCCCACTACCTCCGGCGCCCGATTTCTGGAGAAGGTAGCAATAGCCCAAAAGAGCAGAAAAGAACAAGCTGGTGCAAGGAAAAGCAAGCAAGCTGGCGCATGGGAAAATCAAGCAAAGGAAAAGAGTCCTTCCAGTGTAGCAATGGGAAGGAGATAGCTAAGCTAGTGGCTGGCGTAGGGAGCTGCATCACCACAAGAGGAGCTCAGGGAGGGGCGTGGGTGCAAGCTGTAGCACCAGTAGAGTGCTGAAGCAAGGTGCAGCGAGAGGAGGCACAGGAGAGGTGCAGTTGTTGACTAGCAGCGGCAGATCCGTGGTGGCGGTGGCCAGTGGCCAAATCTAGCGGTGGTGGGTGCCAAAAAACATCGTGGATGTCGGCGATGGGCAGAGCAGCAATGTGGGGCAGGCCGCTAGCTGCTGGGATCAGGGGGCTAGGCGATAGTGGCAGCAAAGTGGCGAGCAAGGTGTAGTGCAAGCAAAAATCCCGCGCCAGGGGAATTTTTTTCTCCTTGTGGATCTCAACCGAGACAAGGAGGTTCCGGTGGTCCGTGGAAATTTCAACTCATCCAACATCCAAAAGACCGCCGTGGACCAATGGGATATTAAAGCCCTATGCAGTGATGATAAAATCAGCTGAATCACCGATTAATCGGCTAGTGTCCAGTTAATTTATCGGATAATTGATCCATCGGTTTGTACTGCACGCACCACTGCTGAGTCTCTCTGCTGCTGCTCTAGGTCCCTTCGACGCCAGCACTCTCTAGATCTGCGATGCCGCTGGTCGGATCTACGACGTTGTTGGTTGGGTTTGCGACGCCGCTAGCCAGATCTGTATCAAGCCTATGTCCACACCATCACCTCCTGTGCTCGCGTCGTCGTCGCCGAGCGCACGGTCCGTCGCCACCTGGGTTTGCGCTGTGACAAATCAACATTAGAGAGAATAATCACACCATTAAGGTGGATGTACATATATAGCCATGAGATGGGCCTATATGATATATGGGCCTAATAGCCTTAACACCCCCCTCAAACTCAAGGCGGATCAAAAGCGTTGAGTTTGAGCAAATGAAGTCGATGTAGCTCTCAGCAACGACAAGCCAACAGCCTCTGCGACGGCAGAGACCGGCGAGACGACGAGAATGAGCCGCGACGACGACAAACGGAGACAGGCGCAACGGTCTCGATGACGGCAGGGAAACCAGCAACAAAAGACCACCGCGATGGCGACGATGACGAGGATGGGTTGTGACGGCGGTGGATGAGGACGAGCGCAACGGCCTCCGCAACGGCAGAGAAACTAGCGATGGACAAGTCAACAATGACGATGGGTGACAAATGACAAACCCAATCTATAACCATGAAGAAAAAAGTAAATAAAAAGAAACAGCAAAACAGGACCACATGTTCCCAAAATGACCTAAAGCAATGACGAAGACAGAAGCAATGACGACGACGACGGCTTCCACAACGGCGGTGACTAGCGACCTTGCAACAAAGGCCACTGTGCAGTAGCAGAGCAGAGCCACTTCTATGACGATGGGCGTGACGGTGTGCACCTCCACGATGGCGAAGAGAAGGTCACAACATGGGGCAACGTCGGGGTCGAACCGCAACAGGGCAATGACGAAGATGGGCTTCGCGGCGAGCTGTGGACGACGGGGACGGGAAGGTCTAAATCTGGCGGCCGACGCCCAGATCTGGTGCACTGCCACCAGATCCAACCGCAACTTGCGGCGGACGATGAGGACGGCGACGGGCGGCGGACGGCAAAGGACCGACTGCGACAGCACACACCACGACGACAAAGATGGGATCACGATGGGTGGAGAAGCTCTGGCGGCGACGAAGAAGGGCCGCGCGGTGGGCGGCGGACGACCTGTTGAGACCCGCGGCTAACGGAGGGAAACGAGCCGCGACGAGCGGTGATGGCAGCCGATAGGGGAAAAAGCCGCTACGAGCGGCGACGATGATGGGCGACAGAGCAGCCCACCTCCGCGATGGTGGCGACGACGATGACCTCCTCAATGGTGGCGACGGGCTAGGACAGAGAGAAAGCAAAGGACCATGACGCAACTACACACCCCTGCGACGGCAGAAACAGGCAGGGAAGAGCCACGACTAGCAGTAGACGCGGCAGACGGCAGGAGGTGGATAATTTAACTATTTGCCACTCTTAACATGTGTCAATTAATGGACCACATGTCAGTGACTCAGATGACCCCACATGTCAGCGACTCAGAGTGGCATTTTTGTTGCCACTCACATGTTAAGAGTGGCAAATAATTAAATGCCCTGCAGGAGGTAGACGGTGAGAGGTAGAAACAAGGAAAAAACAAATCAGGATTAGGGTTAGGACAGCTCGAGATTAGGGATCCCTAACCCTAACCCTGAGCTCTAATACCATGTGACAAATCTACATTAGAGAGAATAATCACACCATAAAGATGGATGTACATATACAACCATGAGATGGGCCTAGATGATATATGGGCCTAATAGCCTTAGCATGCACCACCACCGCCTGGGTCCGCGCTAGCAGCTGCGTCGAGCACACCAAGCGCATGCCGCCAATTGCTGTGTGGTCTATGGATCTGGAGATAAAGGAAGCTGCCTTCTGGTATGGATCCGGAGAAAAAGAGAGAAATTTGAGATAGAATGAAAGAGAGGCAAATGGAAGTCACGGGTGCACCAAGGTGATGTCACAGTCCGAAAAAGTGAACATGTGACTGTGACTATGTGAGAGAGCAACAGGTGTGACACTATGTGAGAGAGTAACAACACTAACACTTGCCATATTGTGCTTTCTTAATTTATAATATTTTTAATAATAGGAGTAATCACATTTAAGTAAGTTTGGACCGATTAATTATTCACCGATTAATTCAGTTAATCCTCCGATTAACCGATTAATCCTTACTCGGCGATCGACTGATCAGCTACTGATTACCGATTTTTTATCATTGGCCCTAGGCCAAAATATCCCTGAGGTTTGGGCTGAAATCCCCGCATGGTTTGTCCCAAACAGGGCCCAAAAGGAGTACAAAACCCTGCATTTATGGATCATACAGTAATATGATCCTTGATTTATAGCAAATGAGGAACTCACGAGAGCTTGGTTAAATTTTGAAGCTTGTGGGTGTAAGCATAGTAATCATTATATCAAAAATAGTGCAACTTAAGAGAGGCCCTCGAAGCTCAATATAATACTTATTCAAAACCATCAGCAAGAATCACTAGAATAATAAACATTTGTACATATCAACAAGAATGAGAGCAATAATCAACACATGACATAAAGGTACATCAAAGAGACGTGAAGGTACCTTGGATCCAAAATATTTCCCATAAAAACAGTCTTATTTGCCAGCAGAGCTAGCCTCCATCGTGCATTGTGTTCCTTTGCTCGAAGATCACTTTGATACTCAGCTATTGAAGCAGATGAAATCAGAACCCAAATTGCTGTGTCTTTTCCTGGTGACATCAGAATGGATGCCTTGTCAGGTTTTCTGGACACATCACTAACTGTGATTTCTCGTAACCTTCTCTCTATATCACTAACTGAAGCAAGAACGATATCCTCCTGCAAACTACAGGAGACAACTGGCAGAATTTGGAAAACAATAATTCCTGGAGCTGTAAAAGTTGCCAGAAGTGTTTGCTTGGAGATGTCCCTAGAAAATTTGTTACACCAAACCAGAACAGATCAGTAAAAATGCAATGCTTAAAGTAAATCAAAACTAAGATAGCATGCACCAATAGTAACTTGTGGACAAGCATGCATATATTGCATTATATAATGTATAAGTGTGTGGATCGTTCCACCGTTTTGTGAGGTTAAGTAGTGTCATGGGCTGTGGGCCAGGGATGCCAGGCCCAGGACCAGCCGCGTGAACAGTACCACATCGGGGGTACTGTTCACATGAACAGTATTCGTGGGTACTGTATCAACGAGGAGGATTAGAATCCAAGTCTGATTAGAGTCCAGGTTTATTAATGGATAGAGTTCTAGAGTCGTAATAGATTATGTTAGTTATTCGGTTAGGTTTTGTAGGCTCTATAAATAGGGTTGTATTGAACATGTAATCAATGAAGAAGAAGAAAGAAGTCTAATCTCTCATCTAGTTCTCTATTTCTCATCGAATGTTTATCTCCCCAACCTAAATCTACCTCTCATCCCTAGTAGCCGACGCCGTCCGGCTATCCTCTCGGCGTGTTTACCTTGTCATGGGTTCAACCCATGACAACTAGGCATGGATTTGGGTTTAAATTTGTAGTCACAGATTTGTGGGGTAGGATACCCAGTTAGGGTCAGGTTAGGTGTATGTTTAGTTTGAAAGCTGGAGGCACACACGTGTTTACTGATTAATAAAATTTCCTTTATTTATTCTTAAAAGTAGTAGCCACTATCCCCAGCCACCCCTACTTCTTATGCTCTGCTACAGTGCTAATACTACTTATGTTATTGTGCTGAATCTAAAGGTTTTCCGTCAAGTTTCTAGTACCCGGTATGTCACCGGCCAAGGAATCGGGGGTATTTGTCGGAACTAAGGTACGTAGTTGATACTTGAAAGACGTCATCGACCGTGGCCCTGGACCTCTCTTGCGTGGTGGCGCCGTGGCGCCACACCAGAGAGGGAGAGAGAGATGGTGGGAAGTTCAGGCAAAGGGACGATTTTATTCAAGCATGCCTCCAGAGAGACAGGAGACCAGTTTTACTGATCTCCTAAGAACATATCTCTAAAGATAGAACATATCTCAACTTGCTATCTTAAGGACTAAGCAAAACAGCTAGCAAATACTAATAAGGACTTATCTGATCCCCTACGCCCACATGCCTTATTTATTTGGATTCTCCCTTGTCGCCTGCTTCTTCAGGAGATTGCATCTTGCTTCCTTCCTTTCATGGAGATTGTGCCAGCTGTCTTTCTGTTGCAGGCGCCACCTTGCCTTTGCGCCTACTATATGTGAGGCCCCACCTGACATCTCTCCCTCCCTCGACAATCAGCTCATCCACGAGCTGAAACGAAGGGTACAACTACTGGAATTCATCAAGGTTCATCCAAGATGCTTCTGTGGCTGCCATTCCTTTCCACTGAACTAACAGCTCATGCTGTCCACGTGCCAATCTGCTCTTGATTACTGTAGCAGGTTCAAGGCGGACACGTCTATGTCGGATAGTGGGAAGAGGACCAGGTCCAATTGGTTCGTCACCCACAAACTTTTTAAGCAGACCAACATGGAAAATGTCATGTAACTTAGCTCCAGCTGGAAGTTTCAGTTTGTATGATACTTCCCCAATACGGTCCAAAATCTTTTTTTTGAGGGAAACCAGTAGGAGAGGCTCCTACTGAGGCTTTAATATATTAAAAGAACCGAACCAAGACAGGTACAGGAGAAGAAGGCCTAAGAAACAGGCTACAGAGAACCCAGCCAAGCTCTCATAGGCAGCTTGAGCCGATCCGGGTATCTACAAGACTGGATGGAAAACGTGACAAGAAAGACATTCCTCCAGGAAAGAAAAGAGGGGGGGATATTATCGAAAACACATCTATTGTGATGAAGCCAAATCGCCCAGGAGGCCATGATGATGACGTCCATAAATAAAGGACGGCCGAACATTGATTTTGCAGCGAGAAGCTTGTCCGGGACCGTCAGACCATCTGTCCAGTGAAAACCCAAGTAGTTCCAGCATTGAATACTAAACGAGCAGTCAAAGAACAGGTGGAGGGAAGATTCCATCATCGCCATGGGGCACAAACAGCAGCCAAGCTCCTGAGGAGAGTTGAGGATGCGTTTCTTGTGAAGTAATTCCTTGGTGTTGAGCCTGTCCAGGAGGAGCAGCCAGAAGAAGACCTTCAGCTTATTAGAACACCTGGCTTTCCAAAGCCATTTGAAAGCAGTGGGCGGCTGGAGGAACTGGAATTGATGGTTGTAAAAACGCTTGGAGGAGAAGGGAGAGGGACCCCAGATGAATGTCCAATTGTCAGGAGCAAAGTTCTGCCTGTTGAAGCCTACAAGCAACGCATTCAGCTGATGCTCTAGGAGGGCCTCCAGAGAGAGCGGCAGGTTGAAGTTGCCAGAGTAATCTGCTTGATCCAGATAGAACTTCACGGAGCAGTTGCTTCTTTTGGCATGTGTAAACAGATTTGGAAAGGCCTGTCGAAGAGGGGTGATGAGCCAACAATCTTCCCAGAATGCCATCGTGGCCCCATTCTGGACAATTGGCCTGGCAATTCCACGGAAATGGTTGGAGAGACCGAGAGACTGAGGACATCCCGCCACCAGTGGGATCCCTTAGGCTTCACACAGTGCGGGGGACACCTTGAAGTACTATATAACCGCTGAGTCAACTGGACCCAAGGAATATCCTGAGCTGAGTAGAATTTGTCCATGTGCTTAAGCAGAAGCGTTGCATTCTGAGTCCTGAGATCAATGATGCCGAGACCACCTTTCATTTTCGGCTTACACACCTTATGCCAGGCCACCCTGGAAGAGCATCCTGCATTGATGGAGGAGCCATGCCAGAGGAACTTCCGACAATCACGGTCAATGCGGTGAATGACTTTGGAAGGTAATTTAAAGGTGCACATGGTGTAGGTGGGAAGAGAGGAGATAACCGCATTAACAATCTGGAGTCTTCCGGCCATAGAGAGCCAATTGGAGGTGGAGGAGAGGCGCCTATCGATATTTTCCATGAGATAGCTGAAATCTTTGAATTTGGGCTTGAGAGGACCCAACGGCAAACCCAGGTATTGGAAGGGGAAGGATCCAATAAGGCAGCCGAAAGTGTGAGCAAGTAAGCTAGCCCTCTCCTCCTGAACATTGATGGGGATGATGCTTGACTTATTGAAGTTAACTTTGAGGCCTGTCGAATGGGAGAAAGTGTTGATGAGGCCCTTGAGGAGGAAAAGGCATCTTTGATTAGCTTGAAGGAAAATGATAGTGTCATCCGCATACTGAGTGATGGGGAAGTCCATGTCAGGCGGGTGGCAAGCTGGAGCACGAACAATCCCCAAGTGAGCAACCCTATTGATAATGTGCTGAAGTAGGTCGGCAGCTAGGACAAACAGCAGCGGCGAGAAAGGGTCACCTTGTCTGACTCCACGCTTACACTGAAAGAACTTGCCAGGCACTCCGTTCAGTAGGATCGAAGTGAACCCCGAGGAGAGGATGGCCTGTGTCCACCGGATCCATCTATGGGCAAGGCCCAGATGCTGCATCATAAGCAGGATGACCGAGTGTTCCACAGTGTCAAAAGCTTTTTCAAAATCCAGCTTCAAGATGAGGGCTTCTTGTTTTGAGGATCTGCACTTATGAGTGAATTCCAAAGCCCAAGCAACGCAATCCTGGATGGAGTGTCCTTTGATGAAACCATATTGGTTTTTGTGAATCAATGACCTGATAACTAGTTGCAAACGGTTAGCCATGATTTAATAATCTTGACGCTGCAGTTCATTAAGGAAATAGGTCTAAAGTCGGTCACAGTAGTCGGGTTCTGCTTTTTGGGGATAAGAGTAATGTAAGACCCGTTAATTGGTTGATCAATTAGCCTGATGAAGTCTAGGCGGATGATGGGCCAGTAGAGTCTATAAAATCTACCGTTGAAACCATCTGGGCCAAAATATTTTGGTCCCAATTTGCAGCCAATACGGTCCAAAATCTTAAAGGGGCCAAAATATTTTGCTCCCAATTTTCCCTTGTCGGCTGTAGTGAGGGATGCAATTGGGCGGTGCGGGAGGCGCAACCAAACCCACTGGCCGATCCCAAATTCAAGCTCACAGTGATGGCGATCATAAAAGGTCTTGTGATATTGTTGCGCTTGCTCCAAGCGTTCCCTGACCTCGAATAGGAACTCATCACGTTCCTACAGCTGATTGTCGACTAAAGGCAGTCGAGATTCACCGGTTGTATATGTGCGAATGGAAGGAGGATCCTAGCCATAGACAACTTTGAAGGGCGAGGTCTTTAGTGAGGACTAGGGCGGCGACGTACTGATCGCACAACTCCAATTTGCGGGCCAAGCTCATGGCGACGACGAGGGACTACGAGCTATACAGTTCGACGTCAAGGCTGAGCGGGGGTTGCAGGCTGGCGGTGAACATTGTACGAGCTGCTGCTCGATGAGGACAACTGAGCATGTGGCAGGAGCACCTAGAAGTAGTCTTGGAATTCCTCCACAGATCCCGTGCACTTGCACACGGTGATCTCACCTAGTGGATTGGAGCAGAGGGGCGATCCAAAACGTAGGTTCAGGAGCTCCTAGAACCTTCGCCATGCCGAGGTGTCTTCGTCTATTTGGATCTTCATATACTAGAGTTGTGTGGTATTAGTGAGATTATATGCCATCCATACCTTCCCTTCTCTTCCTTGATGCGTTGCTGGACGAAGTATGGTTCGCAACGGTTGAGGAAGGGTAGTGGATCACCCTTTCCATCATACTTGGGGAAGTCCATCTTTTGAAATCACGTTGGTCAATCGATGCGGTGATCGCTGGTCTGTTGAGAGGCTGATGGTAGGACCCCATGGCGTGGTAGATACTGAAGGCGCTGGATAGCTTGGGAATTGTCGGTGGTGGTGGTGGCGGACAGTGCTCGGACGACGACGGTGAGGTCCCTGAGCTAGACCATCATCTCGGCTAAGGTGGGTTGGGCGTCCTCAGACTTGGACATGACGACAGCGGCAGTGGCATGGACAAGTCAATCGACGATAGGGATGGCGGAGGACCTTCAAGATGCTGATACTGAGTTGCCAAGGTCATTGATCCCTAGGGTTGGGGCCCTCAACTATGTAGATCATAACGGTAGGATAGGTTGGCACAGGGTTGATCTCCTTGTCGAGCTATGTTGGAGAATGGGGAAGACTTTAGAGAACGAGGGATACTTTAGAGAAGTAAGGTAGAGATTTGTAGATTGATCTTTATTTCTTGCTTCCTAATTACAATTGGAGACTTTAGGGTTGATCCCCTTTATTTCTAACCGACTCTAACTCCTGGCGCCATGGGCTAAGCTGCCATGGCTGGGCTAGGGCCTACGTGGCAGCCCATGACATATAATATCCAATACTACATCTGTCTTTAGGATTTGGGGACCTGGAAGAGCATTACTGTCAACTAGATTCTTGAACACAATAGGCCTTTTGCTAAGACTAGTCATGTGCCTGCAAATTGCAATGGTGAATAGTGGCTAGTAGTGTGTTCGCCATGACAGTTTTTTTTTAGTTTGGCCACCTGTTTTTTAGTTTGGTTGTTTCATAGCATAGATATTAAGGTGGCAAGGTGAGGTGCCACAGGGCTACTGCCTTACCTTTTAAGAGGAAAGGTGTAAGATGAGGTAACACCTTACAAAACTAAAAAACTATAGTTAAAATTCCAACAGCACATTTAAAATCAAGTATACAGTATACATTTAAAGCCTAATCCAATAGTCCATTTATATAAGTTCAGTCTAATAACCCATTTATACAAGTCTAATCGAACATCCCATTTAGGCATTATATATGTTAAATCCAACAGGCCATTTATAGTCCACGAGGTTCTTTTTCCTCTCTAAACCCTAACCCTAGCAGCTCTCTCCCAACCCACTCCTCTCAGCCACCATGTCTTATCTTTCCTCTTCCACTCTTCCCTCTTCTCTCCCCCCTCTGCCTCGCCACTCCACGCCAGTCCTCGACGTGCCACACCCTTCCTCAGCACGCACAGCTCACTCCCAATCTGTGCCGCACCTTGTCTCTTCGTGCCGCTCGCCCGATCAAGCACTTCTCATGATTGAAAGTCTACGAGACCGTGGAAACCCTAGTGGTTGTGACTAGGCTTTGTGGGCCATGCAGGACAAGGCAAGAGGCCAAGGCAGTGGGACACTTTGCCACCCCTGCATCGCGTTACTGCTTAAGCGTTCACGCCTTAATAACTATGTTTCATAGACATGCTGGTTTTTTGGGGAGTTTATGTATTTAGAACCATGTGAACCTTGGATTTGGAATTTGGATATTGATCTAAGAGACAAGGAGTTGTCTCTTAGCTAACAACTTAGAAAAGATGTTAATGAAAGCTCAGGCAAGAATATCAGGATAGTATAAGATATTAAGATAAAGGCAGCATCAACACCAGTGGCAATTAAGATAAATGTACCGACAAGGACCCTAACTTACCACAAACAAAAGCTTCCAGCACCATCATGTCCAATGATGAGAGCACTGCTTTTTGGCATTCTTTTGAGCTCCAGTATTGAAGGACCCACATTACCTAAACTAGGAATCACGTACTCCTCAGAGATTATACTGTAAACACAGGAATAAAATGAGAATAAATTGCTTCCATTAGAATGTCTGTACATCTATGAGACCAATAAAAGATGAAGTCCGAGGGGGGTATCATGTCGATGCAGTGTATCCCTAAGACCCTAATATGGATGTCCAGCAAGAGGCCCCTACATCATGAAAGTTTAGCCTTACCAAATTATGGTAGGGTGTCAAGCCAAACTAGCCCTTGGTGCATAACTAGTGTGCTATGCCAAAAAAAACTTAACTGGTGCATGAAGAAAAGAGGGCAATAGCAAAACTTAATTGTCACCGTGAGCAGAGTTATGCCAAAAAATGCATGACATGGCAAAATATTCATATTTTCATTACATAGACATTGTCACATGACATGTTGGTCGATTTGGTTATACAGGAATGCTATTGTTTTTGACAAAAAGAATTATATTTTCTTCTTTACAGGTTATATACCTAATAATCCACTGGCTTCGTACCTAGGTTATTCTACAAAAGCCAGATATGCAGGATTTAGTTATTGTGGTTTGACAACTATCAGAACAGATGATCAAGGAGTGTTTTACCTAGGAGCATGGGTGACGATCTAGCTTTAGAATTGCTGGCCCTTGATTTTTCATGTTTTTACTTTTTTAGTGGGTTTTGGCTATGTGCATCTTAGCTATGCAAAGGCTAGAAGTGTTCTTAGAACAATCATATCTTCTCAATGTAATTGTTTAAGTTCAATAAAAACTTCCATTATCAAAAAAAAATAGACATTTTCACATGATACGCTGATACATTGGTGTTTAAACATTTAGGGACAGTTTATGCTAGTGATAGAATAGGGTAACTCATAAATGTGAGTGGTTATATGTGGTAGAGGTCCCAAATCACATGACTTGGTGACATGTAGCTTCTCACCAAGGCCAGGCATGCTGCTAGGACTGGAGAAGGCAGGGTGGGAGGGAGATAATTCTCAAGTATTCTTGATTGATTTATCAAAGCATCAGCTGGCTTATAACATGCCACCCCAAACAACCTTACCTTGGGAAGCAATCAAGTATGAGGTAAGATGATAAACTAAGAAACCAAATAGTTTAAGGCCTAAAATTAATAACTTACAAAATCATGCATGATTTTTCTTTTTGGATATAAAATGAAAACTACAAGTAGTTGTTGGTTCAAAACCTAGGAAAAGAAGTGCTTCTGAAAATCTAATGCCAAAGGGGAGTAGGGGACTTCACAAGTCACAACAATAACAAACCAAAGGAGTAAAACTTGGGATGGAAGGGAAGCATTTAATGTTAATAGTGCAAAAATGTGTACCTCCACCCAGGAGTCATCATCCAGATATGCAATTTTCTGCCATCTTCAACAGTTAGAATGCAATTTGGTTCACAGATTAAAATGCATGACAATGTGCCATAAGCCATCAGTTTGGTCAACAGCGAGACATAGCCGAAATTAACAGATACAATTTTCAAATAATTATCCTCACACTTGTCCAATTTGCACAAGGAGCAAGAGCAATCAATGGTTTGCCTCCTGTCAATTAGACTATGTGGTTAGAAGCAATATAATCATAAATTCCAACACATTTCTTGGATGGCTCAAGCAATAAAATTATAACCTGCAAAAAGGTATTCTGATACAACCAAGGAGGACTAGAAACTGGCCATCAGGTGTGAACTGCAACCCAGATCTTTCAAATGGAAGCTGGAAACACAAAAGATATCAAAGACAAAGTACACTATGAGTTACTGAGAGAGAGAAAATTGTAGTCACAGTAAGCTCTTACATTTCCTGTACATGAGTGCTCCAAGGAGGGCAGTAGAAGGGGAGTGTAACCAACAAAATAAGGTGTTGTCTCTTGCTGATCCTTAGGAATGGTATTGTATACATAAATGAATCTTTGACAGCTCTCCAAAAATCCACAGAGAACATGGATCAGTAAGCTGCGGTTATTTTTGGTGTTTAGTCTGATAGACAAGACAGGCATTGGGTGCAGGTAGCATCCCATAAGATCTAGATGATTTGACAGTCTTGGTGATGTTTCTTTGTATTTCCATAATGGGCCATTTAAATGGTTAATATTAGGAAGGACGTGATCATGGCAAACATTGTGTTCATCCTTACGAGGTACTTGACCACAAACACTGCTCCCACGACCAATGACCAGTGTGTTCTCATTGTCATTTCTGCATCTAGTTTGACATTCTTTCTGTTCATCAAGAAGGTGATTTCCTTTACCTGTATTTGCTCCATCATCAACAGGCCACTCTGTAATGGTCATTACTCCTTGTGTCCCATATTTGGAATTCTTCCCTACACCTGATAACTCAAAGGCAACAGATTTGTCAACAACCTCAGCATCATCAAATTTACCCATCTCACTATTTTTGTGTGCATCAGAATGAACTGAGCCCTGCAAGACATTTGTTAAAGACTCTCCGTGCTTAGCAGAAGCTTGTACACAACCATCAATTAATCCACTGCCAAAGTTCTTCTGATCTGACACATCCACCGAAATTGATGAGCCCATCTTAATCCCACATCTAGGGTCCTCGAATTGCTGCTTAACTTGTATTTGTTCAAAATCACTTTGATTGTAGTTGGTAGGGTAGGAACAATCATTTTCACCGAATTCTTCCTCCAGACAAGCAAGGAGTGAATCAGACAAAACATATTGACCTTTTTCATGATCATATACCACATCAGGTGTGTCTGTGCCATCTTTTACCGCCACCTGACACTCCGAACGTCCATCATGATATTCCCTGTTGTCATATCGCAAGTTTGAATGCTCATAACTTTCCTTAGAGCATGCATCATCATACTCGTTATGGCGAGCACCCCTGGGTTTGGATGTATAGTCACCCCAATGCTGTTCATCATCCTCAAAACTATCTGCAACAAAAAAACTATCAGCGACAACAGCTTTCATGTCATCTGATCTAAAGGCTCGGTCATCAATCATGCCATCATCATTAGCACAGTTGTCTTTAACCATTTCACAGAGAGGTTCCCCATGGAAATATGTTTGAGAAACTTCTATATTTATTCCTTCACCGTTACTTGTACACACAGTTGCACCTGCAAATACAAGAAATTGAGAACATAACTCTTAAAAATAGGAACAAAATTATCAGTAAAATGTCATTGAACTCCTAACTCTAGTTTGTGTAAGATGCTTGGGTAAAAAAGGTTTCCCCTTTCCAAGAGGAAGTAACAATATTTTCTTAGTGGTTAAACAAACTTTCCACGAAGATATATTTTCTACAAGTGTGAAACTTAGATACCTCGGCAACAATCAGCAGATGGATTTTCACTTGAAGCAGATCTAGTTGAAACAGCAAATTGTCCTTTCTCTTTACGCTTGGCCTTCTTCTTTCTGTGAGTTTTCTTTAGAAGGGGGATAGCTTGGGGAAGCAAAATAGTCATCATAGACTTAGCTATTTCTCTCTCAGCTGATTCAAGCTCAGACTTTTCAGAACTTACATACGAACTAGAAGATAAACCAACTTGTTGAGATGAATCTGCAACAAGTTCTCCCAAATTGTCATCAACCAAAGTGTGTTTTGAATTGCATGGTATTTCTTCCAACAATGGAGGTGTGTATCTTGAACCGGTGGCATCCTGCAATTTGAACATTGCACATGTCAGGTGGGAGCGCACCTACCACTGCCAGCAAAGGGCTGCGCTGATCCAGGTGGTGGGTGCACCGGCCCAGCCTGACCCGGCTAGAGTTTCCTAAAGCACACAATCAGGATGCTCTCTTATTTCCAAAATACCAGGATTATTTCCTTAGGCAGCGTTACCTTATTTTCTGCTAGATTTATTTCCCTAGATTACTCTAGTTTCTAAAGATAGTTGTACCCCTCCTTTATATAAAGTAGCAGGAAGATTGGAACAAAGGCAATCAAGAGATAAAGCAATCTCTTATTCAGAAACTACCGCCTCCTCTCCCTGTGCTGGCCCCCTGCCTGTGCCCACCACCTATTGCCATCACGGCGCCAGGGAAGCAAGGGACAGCACGCCCTTGCCCTCCCGTCTACCACAGCTACGCCCTCCACTCTCTTCCTCACGTCCCATTAGTCGAGGGCCATGACAGCACAATAACTATTAATATCAGATAGTGACCGTTCAACTATGAACTAGTGTACCTTCCAAAAAAGGAAACACACCAATCCACATAGTTACTAAAACATGACCAGATTTCTTAAAATTTATACTTTGGCATGGATTAATGTGTAGAAACTAAAAACTAAAAAAATATTAGCAAAGAAATGTTTAAGAAGTTAGAATGTATATTTTCTACCCAAGCATCCCTGCATTCATTAATGCAAGAAATATGGGAAACAATTCAGTGGGCAGATACAGAAGTAATCAGACACCAAATTTGTGTTACTTAGAAAAAAGAGATCTGCTTACTTCATTTGAACCATGATCAGCAGCTATATCCAACTCATTATTGTAGTTATCAGCTGAAACTGAAATGTCCTGGTAGTGGACTCTTTTAGCAGGCCCTTCCTCCTGACTTGGGTTCATACTTCGTTTAGCAGTTCCACCCGTCTTGTCGAAGAAAACAGGCAAATCTTCATGACCATCAGAAACATCAGCTTCAACCTTATGATTTAAAGGTGAATCAGCATCTGAAGGGACAGGATGAGGCAAGCTTAGCTCAATTGATCCAGTCGAACGAACTAGAAGCTCACGAAGCAACCTCTGTACAGATGCATTTTTAAACCCAAAAAGCTGCATAACACCATAGAAAAAACTATCGTTAATTTTGAAACTGGCTAAATCAATGTCAAAGGCATATACTTGCTGACTTTTGAAAAATCTATGAAGTTAATGATCAAACATTACTTCCTACTGTTTTAATAGAAGTTCCTGGTTTTTTATCGAATAGAAGTTCTTGAGTTTTTTATTGAAAAAAGTTCCTGGTTGTGGTAGGGCTTGTCTTCCTGGGTCGTAGGTAGATTGTACGGGTGATTGGGGGGTTGCCGACAGCTAGGGCGCCAGCGGCGTGTGGGCGCCGTGACGGGCACAGCGTGCGTGAGACAACAGGCACAGCGTGCGGTGACGAGACAAGAAGGCAGGGGATACAGGGAGGCAAAGCCTGAACTGAATACTAGATGACCTAAACTCCTACTAGGGTCCTGTTTATATAGACACAAGACCAATCCCTCTATTTAATCTAATCTACTAAATCCTCACAAAATAATTTAAACGGAATTTAACCTAACTGCTACAGTACCGGCGGTACCATTCATGCGAACAGTACCACACGGTACTATTCAGAGGTGAGCTAGGCTCTCTGGCCCATGATCTGAGGCCATGACATCTCTTCCCCCCTTGAAAATCAGCTCGTCCTCGAGTTGGGCTGTTGGTGCCGCTAAGGCATTCCACATTGATCCCCCAACCGTCAGCGTGGCTACCGTCCGTGCGTGCGAGGGTGCGCTCTGCGCAGTCAGGGAAGTAGCGCTAGCCTCCGCAGCACTTTTGACGTTGCCGACCGAGCCATCGCCGCCTGACCTGGGCCTATCAAGGCCGACCGCGGCGTCACCAAGGCGGCCCTAGCCACCTCCCAGATCCACCGTGCCTTGAGCACCCTCCTGCATGCTCACGCCCTTGAGGACAGCGCCTCCGCCGTCATGTTCCAGCCCAGCGTGGCTCGGCCGCCGCTACCGCATGCATTGCGGTTGTCCATACCACTAGCACCCGCGCCGCCAATTGCGTCGAGGACATCGCCTCCACACCCTCTCGGGCCATCGCCAGCCACGAAAGCCGACTGCATCGTTGTCTCCACTGAGTCATCGTAGGATGCCTGATCCACCGCTAGGGCCCTCCTGACCTAGACCATACGAGCTTCTCTAGCCGGGGCCACTTCCATCGAGGGCGGACACGTCGTAGCCAAGGCCATCTTCTCTCCCATTGGCAAGGAGGTGGGTCTAAGTCATCCTCATCGTCACTGTCAGCCCGGCGGTACCCCCTTCACTAGTTATGCGCCGGAAGGCCCTCCTGATTGCCGGCGGTCGGTAGGGGTTGACATCTGGGGTTCTGGCTAAACACTTCAGCAACCAGTAGAGGGTGACGTCCAAGGTTCTGGACAATCACTTCCAGTGCGGCTACCCTCTCCTCCAAGGGTTGGATCGACTGCAACTTCTCTTCGATGACGTCCATATGCTTCATAATTGATGATTGATGATCGAGGATTACCTTCAAAGCTTATTCAATTCTAGTCCCTAAGCTGGTGCTAGCTGGCGAGCTCATGGAAGTGGAAGTAGAACCAATGTGCTCTGATACCAAGTTGTCACCGGCAGGGATTTCCACGGAATTGGTAGGAACTAGTCTTCTTAATTGATATGAAAAGTGGGTAAACGGTCGAGGGTCTGGACCTCATCATCGCAGCGGCGCTGTTGCGGCGACGCGACAAGAAGGCAGGGGATACAGAGAGGCAAAGCCTAAACTAAATACTCGACAACCTAAACTCCTACTAGGACCCTATTGACGACCTCAGATTGGCCATCCGTCTATGGGTAGAAAGTCGTGCTCATGCGGAGGGACACTCCCGCCAGTTTTAAGAGGTCGCGCCACATTGCTTGTGAAGACCAGGTCCCTATCGCTAACGATGGCAACCAATCTACCCATGCTCGGGGTCGATCTCCGATGATGCAGCGCAAGTACATGGCGATCACCTTGTTAACGACCTTAGATTGGCCATCCGTTTGTGGGTGGAAAGTCATGCTCATGCGGAGGGACACCCCCGCTAGTTTGAAGAGGTCGCGCCACACATTGCTTGTGAGGACCGAGTCCCTGTCGCTGACAATGGAGGAGGGGATCCCATGAAGCTAAACCACCCCCTCAAATAATGCTCTAGCGACGGATGCTGCCGAATAGGGGTGACTGAGGGCGATGAAGTGCACATATTTGGAGAAGCGATCGACGACAGTGAGGATTGGCGCCTAATTAAAAACAGAATTAATCTAATCTGAAAAACAAAATAACTAATTAAACCTAGCCCCCTAGGTGGGCCTCTCTAGGGTCGACGCCTCCCAAAGTGGAGGTCGGTTCTAACATGTTGGAACTGATATTTCATTCTTTTTCTTAATGGAACAATTATTTTGATTCCAATTGTAAGAATGATGTACATCAGTACATGCTAGGGTACTGGAGTTCAAACTCTCAGTTGCTATAACCAAAATGCTCAACTATGAATGCCTCTCCATGTCACGAATCAGGATCCATGGACGGGGAGGATAGCTAAACATTGTGGCTTAATTGATAACTGATGAAGAATTGACCGAGGCCCTAACCCTCATCGACACGACAGACCTACGCTCCACGTCGCACCATCGAGGCAGGGATACAGTAGAGAGGCTAAGCCTTTACTAAACTCTCGATGATTGACACCTGACGCCCTCCCTCTGTTTATATAGAGAGAGGAGACTTAACACCTAAGCAAGCAAACCCTAAACCTAATCTTATTTGGGCCAAGTAGTGGTTTTGCCCTAAGGGGGTTGCGCTGGCCTAAGTAGGCCTCCGGCCCATGATCTGAGGCCATGACATCTCTTTCCCCCTTGAAAACCAGCTCGTCCTCGAGCTATGCTATCGGGAACTCCTAGCTGGCATCACTCGGGACTGTCGAAGTGATCGCTGCGGTCGTCATATACGTTGACAAGAATACTTGCAGGAGCTGAAGGAATGCCAGCCAAAACAGAAAGAAGCATCATTTGTGATCATGCAGCGTGAAGCGCAAGCCAAATAATTAAATAGATATAATATGAATTTAAAACATATGTAGTGTGGGCATGCCTCAACGCCATCAATCTTCTGAGGGAAGCTCCTCCTCCTCTGCCAGTTTCTGACGTTGCGCGCCGTCTTCTTCTGGAAGTTCTTCCAGGCTATATCAGGGGTTGGCCCTGTGGACGAATCTCCTTCGGTGGATGTGACCTGCAGATTGATCCCTTGAGACCTTTCTCTTTCCATGGAAATGCAGATTGTCTTATAATACATAATTCAGGCATACAGCAGAGCTTACCTGGAATACAGGCCCTCGAGGTCCTTGCAGAATCTCCATGGTGTAAGATATCCCGATGAAGTGCCGGACAGCGTGATAACCCACTGGGTAAGGGTACCGATCCTTGCCCTTGTAGTGAGTAAAGGAGAAAGAATTAGCTCATAATTGGAATTGGCTGTCATCGGGAAAATTACTTCCACTCTTCCAGATCTGCGTTCAACCAAAGAGGCACAGCAGAGCCCACGAATTTCGTGCTGAATAAATCAGTACGGCGGCAGCAACCCCAGAGACTAGCGCATCTGGCGGTACGTACTAAGCTTGCTAACCGCGCGAGTAAATCAAGGTGAAGGGCATCAATTTGGAGAGGAAAGGCGACCCGAACCCTAGAGAGAGGGGATGAAAGAATGTGTACCCTGGAGCAGCTCCAGTACTTGCGCTCCCATTCGCCGGTGAGGTAGAGCACCCCTGCCGACACCAGTTCGATGACGCGGTCGCCGTCCGCCTCCGCTTCCGCCATGTATCTCGATTCGCCTGACGAGAAGGTCAAAAATATGTAGGGGAATTTCTTCTCCTTTTCTGAGCGCGCGGGGAAACGAAAAGCAGTGCCCGCGTCATAGGTTTTGGGAATTGGGGTCCGTAAGAGGTTTGATCTCCGATAAATTTAGTAATTTTTGTTCCCTAAAATTTTATATAGGCAATTTTTTAAATAAAATTTAATATATAGATCTTATTATTCTCTAATACACTCTAGGTATGTTTGGTTCCCTGTACGAGAAGGAACGGAACGGAATAGTTCCTATATATGGAGTGATACTGTTGTTTGGTTCGAGGGATGGAGTAGAATCAAGTGGAACCGAACTGTTCCCAGAAACAGATGATTCCGAACCATCCGGTTTCATTCCTCATCGTACATCAAACCAAACACTACCTTAATGTCATATTTAATATATTTTATTCCGGCATCGTTGACATCTATAGTATGGCTAGAGCTCGTGAGAGAAAGACGAGGGACTTTAACCAAGTTAAGTGCATTAAGGATGAAATGGAGAACATCCTAGTAAAAGATGAGGAAATCAAACAGAGATGGCAAGAGTATTTTGACAAGTTATTCAATGGTGAGAACGGGAACACAACCTTTTAGTTGGATGACTCTTTTGATGTCACCAACAGGCACTTTGTACGGAAGATTCAAGAATCTGAGGTCAGAAGGAGCTGAAGAAGATGAAGGGTGGTAAGGCAATGGGCCCGAATGGTATCCCGATTAAGGTGTGGAGATGCCTCGGGGATATAGCCATAGTATGGCTAACCAAGTTGTTCAACTATATTTTTTGGTCGAACAAGATGTCGAGAGAGTGGGGAAGAAGTATATTGGTACCAATATACAAGAACAAGGGAGTTATTCAAAGTTGTAATAATTACCGAGGAATTAAGTTGATGAGTCATACTATGAAGTTATGAGAGAGAGAGTCATTGAGCATCGATTGAGAAAGATAACGCTGGTCTCTATGAACCAATTTGGTTTCATTTCTGAAAGGTCAACCATGGAAGCCATTTTTTTTAATAAGACAAGTTATGGAACGGTATAGGAAGAAGAAGAAGGACCAACACATGGTCTTCATTGACTTGGAGAAGGCGTATGACAAAATACCAAAGAATATTTTGTGGTGGGATTTGGACAAGCATAAAGTTCCAACGAAGTACGTGAGACTCATTAAGGACATGTACAACAATGTTGTAACTAGAGTTCGAATAAATGATGGCGACATAGATGACTTTCCGATTAAAATAGGACTACATCAAGGGTCAACTTTGGGCCCTTATCTATTTGTCTTGGTGATGGATGAGGTCACGAGGGACATACAAGGGGTTATCCCTTAGTGTATGGTCTTCACGGATGATGTAGTGCTAGTTGATGAAAGTCGAGCAGGAGTAAATAGGAAACTAGAGTTGTGGCGAGAGACCCTAGAGTCAAAAGGTTTTAGACTCAGTAGAACTAAAACTGAATATATGAGATGTGACTTTGGAACTACTACACTTGAGGAGAGAGATATTAGTTTGGAAGGCCAAGTGGTGCCTAGGAAGGATACATTTCGATATTTGGGATCAATGCTTCAAGAATCAGGGGATGTCGATGAGGATGTTAACCATAGAATCAAAATAGGGTGGATGAAGTGGCGCCAAGCATCATGAATTTTATATGACAATAGGGTACCATTGAAGCTAAAAGGTAAGTTCTATAGGACGACGATTAGACATGCAATGTTGTATGATCCAGAATGTTGGCCTGCAAAAAGGTGACATGTCTAGCAGATAAGTGTTGTGGAAATACGTATGCAACATTGGATTTGTGGGCATACGAGAATGGATCGAGTCTGGAATGAGGATATACGTGATAGATTAGGGGTAGCACCAATTGAAGAAAAACTTATCCAACACCGGTTGAGGCACCAGTGCGTAGTGGAACCCTAAGGCATGATAGCAATGTGAAGAGGTGTAGAGGAAAACCAAAATTGACATGGGAAGAAGCAGTAAAAGGTGATTTGAAATGATGGAATATACCCAAAGATTTATCCATACATAGGAGTGCTTGGAAAACAGCTATTCATGTGCGTGAACCCTGATTTATGGTTCTTGTTGGGTTTCAACTCTAGCCTACCCCAACTTGCTTGGGACTGAAAGGCTATGTTGTTGTTGTTGTGGTATCGTTGACAAGTGGTTCCAATTTATTAAATATCTCATCTTTACTTTTATTTGTATTTTTTGTATCATTAACAAGTGGAACTAGAGTGGATAGGGAGTAAGAGTCACTCCCTATAAGCTACAAGTAGTAGGGTGGATGGATGAAGATTTAGAGAGTAACTCGTTTTTGGGAGTCTTTTAGAGTATTTATTGAAGCTAATTTTTTTAGTTATAATCTCTAAAAATTAGGGAAAGAACACTTTAGAGTTTCTCTTGGAGATACTCTAACGCTTCCACGGAAAATATGCTAGCACGAATAAAAAAGGTTAATTTTTTTGTGCGGCCATTATTTGTTGTGTTTCGTCCTGTGCCATTATTATTCACATATTTATTTCTATGCTATTCAATTTGGATGTACTCGTTTTTATGTCATTTTCTATGTATATGGGCCCGCCTACGGCGCTATTTTTCTGTATTTTCAATCATGCTCATGTCCTCTTCCCGATGATGGTATTTGAGGATAGCCCCCTTGGTCGGACAGTGTCCTCCGTGAGAGCGAGCTCCCCTAAGGCTCTGAAGCAGGAGATGACGAGCTGGTAGAGGTCGTGTGCCACGTTGGGGTCACGCACAATGAGGAGGATCTCGCCAAATCGGCGGAGGCACGCGTACATCAGGATTAGACATGACAACACGACTAGGAGGTATGATACGTCATAGATGAGTAGGATCTATGCATAAATAGATTGTGTCAATGTGAAATCACTAGCCTCTATATGGGTGAGCATGAGGACCACGTCGACGTGTTGCGGCGCCATTCTTGGGTAGGAGGCAGCGATGTGGCACGACCCTATGCACCTGATCTTAGTCCAGGAAACAAACCTCTCGAAGTTGTCTAGAAGGGGGTGAATAGGTGATTTGAAAATTTCATGCGGAAAACTGTTGATTGAGATTTCTCAGGCTTAGAAGTTCCAAGTGAATCTGAAAGTTCTAGGTTGATCTGGAAGTTCTGATCAAACCAGAAAATCAACAACTATGAAAATTAATCTAGCTGACAATCTAAATGAATACAAGTATGAGAAAGGTTGTTAGCTACAATTTTTACACAGGAATATGCTCAACAAGCTAGCTAGCAAATAGATCAAGCAATATAAAAATACAAGCTAGTAAGAACACGGTGAACACAATAAGTTATTTCCTAGTGTTCGAATCCACTGATCATACATCTCTATTGAGGAGTCCCAAAAGGTCGAGTCTCTTTCAACCTTTTTTCTCACCAAGAACTAACTGAAGTCAAGCTTGGATTTCCATTAGTTACCTCATCAAAGTAGGGATAGAGCTTGTACAAACTTCACCGGACACACCACAATAGCTTTCGGTGCTCACGGATCGACACATAACCATGTAGGAGGTAGCAACTCAAAGAGTAATAAATCCATTGAAAGATTTATATGCTCAAATCCTCGCGCTCAAGATATTTTAAGGAAATCAATGAACTCAACCACACAAAATCTTTTAAGAAGATAGAGCAAGAAGATTGCTAGAAGATTTGTGTTGCACTCTCAAATAGAATATCAAAGATTAGCTCAAGAGCTAGCTTAGAGAGAGGGAAGGTGTGTTTTGAAATGTTTGCTCAAGAGTTCTTACCGGTCAAATGGGGTGAGGAAGTATTTATACCCTAACTCAAAAGTGATCATTTAGAAGATATTTTGAATATGTTTATTCAGATGTTCCGAGGTTCAAAACCGAGATGTTCCGTATCAGTTCGAAAGTTCTAGACTAAAAAATCCAAATAGAACCATATTTTTGGAATATCTAGGCGAAGTCTAAAGTTCCGGTCCTCAACAATAATTCCATATAAAATAATTGAGAAACCAAGGGTTGGTTTCGGAGTCTGTGATGAGTGATTGACATATTTTATTCTCTGATTTTGAAGGGTACCTCCGAAAGGGTTCAGAGGTTGTTTCACCGAAGGGTTCGGTGGGTTCGGTTGCTGCGGCTGTTGCAGCGGAGTGTGACTGACGGAGGGGTCCGATAGTACATGATGATCTGGGTGTATCGAAGGGTTCAGTACTTTGGGCGGTACGCCGGAGTGTGTACCGGAGGTTGTTTACCCGGAGAGGTCTCTGGGGTACTGGATACACTTGTCTGTTTGTCTGTGGTGCGTAGGTGACTTCGGAGGCGACGGATGGTTCATAGCAAGTGAACATGGGTCAAGCGGGAGGCTTTATGCCGAGCGGGGAGCTCGGTCAGGAAGGCTGCGTGGGGTCGAGGTCGGTCCTCGGGTCAAGGTGCGCCAAGCAAAGAGAGAGAGTGCGGAGGGTGGCTCCGGCCGAAGGTACCCCGAGATGAAGTCCTCGGAGGCGAGGCACTTCGAAGGGTACTCCGAATGGAGTGACTTCGGAGTATGGCAGACAAAGTCCTCAGCAATGAGGCAAGGCATTCAAAGTGTGCTACGGATGGAGGCACTCGAAGGTTCACCCGACGGAGATTTCAGAAGTCGAGGTGCATCGAAGGCATGGTCCGGGTGAGGTTTGTCGAGGAGTGTGCTCGAGGAGATACAATACGACGACGTCCTCATGGAATGTTTCATGCGGAGGCCTTGGACGAAGGAGGGACTTCGAAGGGTGGTACTCCGAAGGTGGGGCTTCGGAGTATGGCTAACTTGAGGTACTTCGGCCATGCATGGCTTTGGTACACGGACTAACGGAGTTCGATTTGGGAGTAGCTGCGAAGCCGTTGTGGTCCACTCCGGAGGTGATGGCGTGAAGGCTCAAGGGCCTTGACTGCTTCGGCTCAAAACCGTCACTATATCGAAGGCTGACTTCGGTGAAGCGAAAGCCGTCAGGCTCAAGGCTTCTCGCCGAAGCTACCGCACACCTCGTGTGCGAAGGGGGGCTTCAGAAGACTCCAAAACTACAAAGGATGATCGTGTCTGCTCTGCAAAAGCTGATGTTGTCTCCTCTGCGAAGCTGACAAAAGAAGCCTCCAAATAAAGTAGACTACCATCTGTACCCCCTGTTCTGATGAGACAAAATCAGTGTAAACCCTAGGGGTAAAGTAGTCTATTCACAGGGCTGAATAGTGCCTATAAATAGTGGAGGCTGGCTAGGCAACAATAACACTTTGAGCAGCCATTTTAGAACTCTTGTGCTAGCCGCCATTCTCTTCAGTCTGTGAGTTCATTTTGTTTTCCTTGTTCAAGAAATGAAACTTTGATTCGGTTTTCATTTTCTGCTTGAACTTGTATGCATGTCTTGCACTGTATATTTTGATTTCGTTGTGCTCCACTTCTTCCTAGTTTGATTTTGTGCACGAAAGTGTGTTTGGAGAAGTGTGTGAGTGTTCAGTACGTGCAAAGTGTGTTTTTTAGTGAGAGTTCGCTCTGTGTAAACTGAAGTCTAGTCCTCTTAGTTTACTAGCGAAGCACTGTGTGTGACTAAGATCGAAGCCCGTTTCTTCCCATGTCGAAGTCCTTAGCGTAGTGTGCTCTGTGGGAGTTCGGACCTTCAGAATACGAAGCAAGTACTAGTTGCTAGTGTAGAGTATCTGATTGAAGTCCTCAGAGGGAAGTTGTTGGCGTAAAAGATTACGCTAACAGGTTTCTGTAGAAAAGAAACTAACAAACGAAGTATTTGTGAAGCAAACTGTTCTAAGCCTCCGAAAGGATAATAGCTTAGAATAGTTCGAAAGTGTGTATTGAATCACTTGTATTCGGTCCCTATTACAGGGTGAAATGGGGGGTATTTATAGGCTTAAACATTAAGGAAAAGACCTATTTACCCCTCTATTACAACCGACATTAAGGAAACTATTCGGTTTCCTTAATAGGGCTAAAATGGTAAAAGACTAATCTGATAAGATAGAAGATAAGTCTTCCATCTTAGCTGGCAGTAAAGATCTTGAAGGGCTTTGGTTCGAAGACATACTTCGAACCAGTGTCTGTCTTCGGGCTTCGAACCAGGTTCCGGGCATCTTCGAAGATGGTCTTCGAACAATCTTCGAACTGGTTGGCTGTCTTCATGCTGCTTTGGCAATAACCCCGAAGATGAGATATTTTCCCCCAACAGTAGCCCCTCGAATACGCTTCTCCTTTTGACCTGTAACGTTTAGGAGAGCAGTATACACAAGAAAAGTATTCATGCGTAGGGGTTAACAGATTTATATCATCTCCGAACTATGTGGAGATAAATGCTTCGGATTGGTATTCGAAGGAGTTACATTCGAAGTAACTTAGAAGTGTCTTTAGAAATACCGAAGACTTTTTAGACTTAGAAAAAATAGCCGTTAACCTGTTTCTTCTAACAGAAGTTAAACGATCCGTTATTTTCGGAGGAAATAACGGGCAAGAATGCGAAAGGGCAGAACTCAAACGGTAACAAACGGAACATTTAGGCTATAAATAACGAGCCCAAAACTTACCCGATTACCTTTTCACCGCTTCCTCTCAATCAAAAGCTTTGCGAGCCCCTTGAGTTCTTGAGCCCTAGCCTTTGAGTTCCTGAGCCCTTTGAGTTCTTGAGCAACCGAGCGATCATAATGGTGAAGACCAAAGGATCTGCGCCTCCTTCGGCTTTGGCTCGGCAACAGGCAGCCGCAGCAGCAGCAGCGGCGACATTGGCGGCGGCACCCTCGATGCAGACGGGAACATCCATGGCGGCAGGGGGGGAGAAATCCCCAAATCCCCGATGACCAAGGTCTGTGTCCACCTTCGACTAAATATTTGGATCAGTCTTTTGAGTTGGGGCCTTCTACCTGCAAGAGAGAATCTTTGGCAATCACAGCAGGGGGAAAGATTAGCAATGGAGTTATGATTCGGAAGCCGGGCAAAGAATCAATTCCATCACCAAGACCCGGAGAGGTTGTAGTGTTCGAAGCTTTTTTCGAAGCAGGTTTAGGCCTCCCTGCTGTGGATTTCTTGGCCGAAGTTCTTGACCTGTTTCATGTAACCCTCCCCCAGCTATCTCCGAATGCTGTAGCTAGATTAGCTATCTTTGAGTGGGCGCTGAGAGCCGAAGGTTGTGAGGGGAGGGCTGAAATCTTCGCTGCGCTTCATAGAGCAACTTGTCAGCCGAAGACCTTCGTAGGCTCCGGAGGTGAGAAAGTAGTGGTTGCCTTCGGAAGCATCAATTTTAGGCTTCGAGACGAATATGCTCTGCAATTCCCTGCTAAGGCCATCAATGCTAGATGGTACACTGATTGGGTACTGAGGTGGTTTTATGCCGAAGTCGGAGCAAGCAGTCCTCTGGCTGGGCCTCTCAAAGAAATCCGATTCCGGAAAGAAGCCTTAGTGCAACCTGACGAAGGCCAGCTCGAAGCCCGCCTGAACCTGCTTGAAAAAATTAGCCGAAGGCTCAGTATGCGAGACTTGGCTGAAGAATTCATCGGTCTTCAAATTCCTCCATTGATGGCCAACTGGCCTATCATCTTCGAAGATGACTCCGAAGGCGGCCTTCGCAAAATCAATTATACTTCGAGCCCTGCAGGTAACTTCGAAACCAACATGCATTGTACATATTTACTTCGAAGAAAGACTAACTCGAATTATTTTTTAGCTTCTTCAGCCCCTATTACTTCAGAGCAAATCGTAAGGGCTTCGGAGAAGATTCTGGGTGCTCCAACTCCGTCGGAAAAAGAATGGCGAATCAAATTAGTCGGAAGTTGGGAGCGATTTAACAGAGTATGGGGAATGCTGGAGTTAACTCCACCCCCTCTGATGGATTGGGTGCCTCAGGAGAAAGGCCCCAAGAAAAGAGTAGCTGAAGCCGGAGCTTCAAGTTCAGCAAAAACTCCGGTGACGAAGGTGGCTCGGAAGCCAAAGAATCTCGCACCTTCGGATCCTGCTCCTTCAAGCTCAAGAACCTCACTTTCTGGTTCTAAAGAGGATGAAGGTACTTTATTAGTGAAATTGATTGATGAAGATGCAGCTCAACGAAGTATTTACACTGAAGATACTGCAGGTATACCGGAGCCCCAAACCAACATCGAAGAAGTAAGAGCTCCGGATACCCAAGATGAACAGATCGAAGCCCCTATGGGTGGAGATGAAGCCGAAGTTCCTGCAACTTCGGTTGTGGAGGAAAGAGCTGATCACGGAGATGCTCCGACAGCGGAAAATCTAGCTGCGGAGTCAGATGATGACTTTACTTTTGATCCTCCGATCAGTCCAGTACTCGATCTCCCGGAGAATGTTGAAGGTAAATTTTTGCATAATTCTTATCAATTTCTGCAAAATTATACAATGTATAATATTTCTGTTATTGCAGAGCCTCCTGTTGTCGAAGTACCCCTCGAAGATACAATTCAAAGGCCTTCGACAACTTCGGAGCCACGCCCGGAGGTTACTCAACAAGGGCCTGGAAGAGGTAAAAGGCACATAGAGCCTCCTCTTACTCAAGGATCGACTTCATCTGAATCGACAGATGAAAGTGAATCAACCGAGGGGGGGCCATCTTCAGAAATTCCAAGAGCCTCGGAAGAACTCTCCGGACCTTCGCTAAGCAGAGCTGATCAGAAGGCTTTAGAAATGCTTCCTCTCATAACTCCTTTTTTGGAGGAGAAAACCGGACTTGGGACTTTGGTTAAACCTTTGGGTCAAGCCAGTCGCAAAGTCGGGGAAACAGAACTAGTAGCCCTTTTAAGCAGAGCGAAGGGCCCGGAGCTTAAACTTGCTGTAGAAAGAGCAGCTTATCAGGTATAAAGCATCTTCGAAGCAAATAGCAAATTATATATGAATAATTTCTTATTTCAGTTTTTCTTTTTTCTTAGCAAGCAGTCTTAGCCCGCGCTGCGGCTTTATCGAGCGAAAATGAAATTGCTCAACTTCGGGAAGAGAACGAAGCTCTTCAAAGAAATTTTAACTTCTCCGAAGTTTGAGTAGCTCAAATGGATAATGTAATACTAGCAGAACGAAGGGCTAGGCAAAGCTTGGAGGCTGCGAAGAAAGAGCTCGAAGCGGAAAGAATTGTGCTTCGAGCAGAGGTTGAGAGACTGCGGATGGAGGATGCTGCGAAGGGGTCCGAACTTGTAAGGCTACAAGAAGAGGCTGGCCAACTCCGGACTCAAAAGAATGCTCTGACTACGGAGAACGCTAGAATCTCCGGAGTTTTAGCAGAAACGACTTCGGCCAAGGATGCGCTTATTGAGGAAAGGCTTAAGTCTGAGAAGGTGGCTTCGGAGGTCATCGAGCAGATGCTGGGTGTCTTGGAGTACTTCGGTACTACGGGATCACTACCTTCGGATGACAATGTGACTCTGCTGCGCCGATTAAAGAGGATCCAAGGAGCAGCGAAGCAAATGAAGACGGCAGGCATGCGTTATGGAGAACTCTCCGGACAAGTGTCTGCCCTTGGATTACTTCGTTACTATGAGGATTTGGGCCGAGTAATTACTCCGAGCGCAGAGGGCTCCATCATCTTCGACGACGCAAGACTTCTGACTCCTTCTGAAGGCGTGGCTGCCGCCTGGCGAGCCTTTCAAACTTCATGGAGAGCCGAAGGTCGATCTGCGATCAAGGCTTGGATTGATGAAGGCCAACGCCAGAAGCAAGTTCGGAGCCAAGCTTCGAGCAGTCAACCTCCTTCGAACCCGCATGTTTAGGAATATTTTAGGATTTCTAATCATGTAAAGCTTTATGCTTGTAAACATTTATCAATGAAAGTCTTGTTTATCATATTTCTAGGCTTTGCCTCTTATGGAAGATATCGAAGTGTTAGAGCTTAACAGCGAACTTCGCTCACTGTGGAACACCTTCGAACTTCTAAAGAGTTATAAACGTCCTCGATTTCTTATTCCTCGAGATGACTCCGGCGTTATTGCGCCCGAAGTAATCAAAGACGTATTGTCTTATATTAAAGAGGAAGATAAAGAGATTGACGCAAACACCTCGTCTTCTGAAGACACTAATTGGTCCGAAGACGAAGGTGAAGCCCAAAATAAAAGATCTGAAGATCTTAGAAGCTGGGAAAGAAGCCCCGAGCGGCTTCGAACTTGGGCCGAGCTTCAACAAGAGCAGAAGGATTTTAGAGCTTCGAAGGGGAGGAAGAGAGTTAAGCGCAAAGTTCTTAGAACTTCCGATGTTGGAACTAGTCGTTCCACCCCTAGCTCTCGGGACCGAAGAGGTCTCCGATTCCTTCTTGGTATAGATACCAATTTTTCATAATGTAATCTGTAAATACATTTATTTCGATAATGAATGCCGATTTAAAATTGTCTCCATATTACTAGCCCCTCTTTGGGTATAAGCAACTTCGAACTATATTCAAAGATGGTTATGCGCAAAGAAAAAACTTCGGAGTACAATTTTTTTTTGGGGGTTCGGAGCCCCTCTGCCATTTAAAGATCTTTTGAAATCTTATGAAATGTCTTCGACTTTTTGTAGCCAGAAGAATGGTAACTTGGTACCTGTATTTTACGAAAGAAATCAATTGAGATAACTTCCCGGACACTTTAGTGTCTTAAAGAATTTGTCACTTGGACTATGTTAACAGACATTCGAAGCTCATGGCTCAAATGCTTTTTTGTTTTAGCCACCTTCGGCTATTTTTGCAGAAGTCTACCAGCCGGAGCTTGGACTTCGCAGAATTTGGCCACCTTCGGCTCTTTTTTGCAGAAGTCTACCAGCCGGAGCTTGGACTTCGCAGAATTTGGCCACCTTCGGCTCTTTTTTGCAGAAGTCTACCAGCCGGAGCTTGGACTTCGCAGAATTTGGCCACCTTCGGCTCTTTTTACGGATGTCTGCAAGCTGCAGCTTGGACTCCGCAGATTTTGGCCACCTTCGGCTCTTTTTACGGAAGTCTACCAGCCGAAGCTTGGACTCCGTAGAATGTGGTATTGGCTCTTTTACGGATGCCTACAAGGTATCAGCTTGGGCTCCGGATGGATTTCAGCCACCACACCGGAGGCTTCGACTTTATGGGTACGAAGTCCGGAAATACAGCCCAGCTTAATGACACTTCCCTCTCAGTCGACCCCACGGTTCCAGCGCGTCCGCTTGGGAAGCTGGGAGTGTATGAGGGGAAGGCCCCTATCAGGGTGTATGCTTTATTAATTTAGAGGTGATTACAAGCGAATTACAAGGAGCCCTTATGCGAAGTATCGCTTTAGGTGCTCCGCATGCCAAGTATGTGCTAACTCTTCACCTTCTAAATTAGCTAATTTAAATGAACCAGGGCGCCCTGAGCGGACAATTAGATATGGACCTTCCCATTTATTGCCTAACTTCCCTGGTGCTATAACGCTTCGTAGAACAAGATGACCCGGCCTTAACTCGCTGAGCTTAACCTTCGGGTCATACCAAGTCTTCGTCTGCTGATGATACTTTGATAAATTAGCTACAGCCCGAAGTCTTGTTTCTTCTGACAAATCTAACGAAGCTTGTCTTTCTTCTTCGATGTCTGGTTCGGTGCTGCGAAATGATCCTCCTTTGAGCTCCGTTGGAGTCATAGCTTCATCTCCGAATAGCAGTCTGAACGGAGTAAAACCTGTGGACCTTGTTTGCGTAGTCCGAATGGACCACAGAATCTTCGGAAGCTCTTCGGTCCACAGTCCCTTTGATAAACCTACTATTCTTCGATTTAGCCCTGATAAAATATTTCCATTGGCTCGCTCAACGGCTCCATTCGACTGAGGATGTCTCACTGCAGCAAAACATAGTTGAATGCCTAGGTCTTCGCAAAACTTCCTGAAGGGTTCTGCGTCGAACTGTGTTCCATTATCAACTGTGAGATATCTAGGCACTCCGAACCGGCAAATAATGTTCTTCCAGAAGAATTTCTGTACATTGTTCGAAGTGATAGCTGTTAAGGGCTCTGCTTCTACCCACTTAGAAAAATATTCAATAGCTACCACTGCGAACTTCAGATTTCCCTTTGCTAACGGAAAGGGACCAATTAGATCCATACCCCATCTGGCCATAGGCCATACCGGAGCTATGACTTGAAGAGCTGTTGGTGGGCGATGACTTCGTCGACCCATCCACTGGCATCCTTGACAAGTGCGGACCAAGCTCTCCGCATCAGCTGTTATTGTGGGCCAATAAAGCCCCTGGCGAAGTGTTTTTCCTGCCAGAGCTCTTGGGGCTAAATGACTTCCACAAAGGCCTTCGTGAATTTCTCGAAGAATTTCTTGGCCTTCGGCTTGAGATATACATCGGAGTAGAGGGGAACATACTCCAGCCTTGTATAATATACCGTTGATTAACTGATAGTTTCTTGCTCTGAGCTTTAATCTTGACAATTGGGGCTCTTCGGGCAAATTTGTTCCTCCTTGCAGGAGTTCTATGATCGAATCTTTCCAATCTGCACTAGGAATGCAAAGAATCTCCGCAGAGGCAATTTGTGGGACCGAAGGTACATTGAGCTCCTCATAGAAAGCTTCGTCAGGCACATCCACAGCTCCGGCTGCAGCCTTCGCTAAAATGTCCGCTTGCACGTTTTCAGCTCTTGGTATACTCCGAATGGAAATACCCTTGAAATGTGCTTCGATCTTGCGAATTTCTTCTAAGTACTTTGCAAGCTGTGGATGTCGGACTTGAAAACTTTTGTATACGTGCCCTGCTACTATCTGAGAATCTGTTTTTATAATTATCCTTGTAGCCCCTAGAGCACGTGCTTTCCGGAGTCCCAATAAAATCCCTTCGTACTCCGCTATATTATTGGTAGACTTAAAGTTGAGTCTTGCGGAGTACATTGCTCTTTGCCCTGACGGTGAAATCAATACTGCCCCAATGCCTGCTCCGGATGCTTGGAAAGCCCCATCGGAGTAAATAATCCAAACTCCGTCATCTGATTTCTCTGGAGTCAACTTCGCAGGTGGAGTCCACTCTGCTACGAAGTTTGCTAGGACTTGAGATTTGATAGCTGTCCTTGCCAGGAAAGATATGCCGAAGGGTGCTAGCTCTACTGCCCACTTTCCAATCCTTCCAGTGGAATCTTTGCTTCGGAGCATATCTCCTAAAGGATACGAAGTTGGTACAATTACATTATGAGCCAAAAAATAATGTCTTAGCTTTCTCGAAGCCATTATCAGAGCATAAACGAACTTTTCAAGTTCGGAGTATCTTGTCTTCGCTCCTGACAATGCTTCGGATACAAAATAGACAGGATTTTGGACCAACTTCCCATTGATATCTGCTTCTCTGACAAGGACTGCGCTGACAGCTGAACCTGTAGCTGCAAGATACAGAAGTAGGGTTTCGTCCGCAATAGGCACCGTGAGTGTAGCAAGATTGCTGAGATAATCTTTAATATCTTCGAAGCTTTTCTGACACTCCGGTGTCCATGCAAAATCTTCGGACCCTTTCAAAGCTTTAAATATTGGCAAGCTCCTCTCCGCAGACCTTGATAAAAACCTGCTAAGTGCGGCCAGACGTCCAGTCAGCTTTTGCACTTGCTTTAAATTCTCCGGAGGAGCCATCTTCTGCAGCGCAGTTATTTGAGTAGGGCTAGCTTCAATTCCCCTGCTTGAAACTAAGTACCCTAACAACTTTCCAGCCTTAGCTCCGAATACACATTTTTCGGGGTTAAGACGGATCCCACATGCCCGAAGGCTATTGAGTGTTTCTGCTAAGTCTAGGCTATGTTGGTGCTTTAAAGCACTCTTTATTACAATATCATCCATATAGGCCTCTACATTACGGCCTAGTTGATGACCTAGAGCCTTAGCAACTAATCTTGAAAAAGTAGCCCCGACATTTCTTAGGCCGAAGGGCATTCTTACATAGCAGAAGACTCCCGAAGGAGTTACAAAGCTCGTCTTGATTTCATCTTCGCGCTTCAACCATATTTGATGATAACCGGAATACGCGTCAAGGAAGCTTAGTAACTCCGAACCTGCAGTGGAGTCAACTAGTTGATCAATTCGGGGCATGGGGTAGGGGTCACGTGGGCACGCTTTATTCAGGGATGTGAAATCAATGCACATGCGCCACTTCCAGGAAGACTTCTTCCTGACGAAGACTGGGTTGGCTAACCATTCTGTATGGGCCACTTCTCTGATAATCCCAGCCTTCAACAGTTTTTCAACTTCGTCCTTAGCTAGAGCAGCTCTCTCTGCGGACATCTTCCGGAGTCCTTGTCGAACAGGCCGGGCCTTCGGGTTTACAAGCAAACTGTGCTCAATAATATCCCGATCGACTCCGGTGATATCTTCGTCAGACCAAGCGAAGACATCCAAATTTTCTTCCACGACTTTTTCTAAGGAAGTTGCAACTTCAGGAGGTAAATCTTTACCAAATTGAAAAGTGTATTCTTTACCATCTTTGACAATGACCTTTGTTGCAATCTCTCCTTCAGGACTTGGTCTCGGAAATGACTTCTTCGAAGCTTCGGAGGAGGCTGAAAAAATTTCTTCATTATCTTGGACACTATTTACTTGCCTCGGATCAAGAGGAGGACCATGACCATATTCTGCCCTCCGAGCCATGGCTTGATCTCCGAAGATTGTCAGGACTCCTGCTTGTGTGGGCATCTTCATGCACAAGTAGTTGTGATGCGCCACAGCTCCGAACTGATTCAACATGCCTCGTCCGAAGATGACATTATAAGCATACGGGGCATCTACTACATCAAAGATAACTTCTTAAGTTCGGGATAGTAAACCTTCTCCGAAGGTTACTTCCAGGCCTATCTGGCCAAGTGCATCAAGCGGAGGTCCTGCGAAGCCTTGCAGAGGACGAGCCGCTGGGAGGAGATGCTTCCGGGAAATGCATAACTGATCGAAGGCTTGCACAAAGATGATATCTGCCGAGCTACCTCCGTCAATTAGCACCCTTCGGACTTCAGTCCCTGCAATATCAGCAGTAATAACCAATGGATCTGCATGCGGGAACTTGATACCAGCTGCATCCTCCGCAGAGAAAGATATTGGAACATGAGACCACTCCGGCATTGCAGCTGTAGATGACGAAGTCCCAATGTGGCCTACTTCTCGAACGTACTCTCTTCGCTGTCTCTTGGACATGCTTCCGAGGGTACCTCCTCCGGAGATAGGGAGAACTACTCTCTTTCCTCTATCTTGCCCTTCCTCTTGCTTCGGAGGTGGCATAACATTGGCCACCGGAGGGTGCCTTGCAGCATCAAATTTTTCTATCCGCGCCACAGCCTGGACCGGCTCCGGGCGCACTGCTGCTGCTGGACTTCGGTCGGTACTACCTCGACCCGAAGTTCTTTCCAAGTATTCTCCCCTTAGGGTAAGGATAGCCTTGCAAGTGTCAGTTGCATGGCTTCGATTCTCTCCATGTATACAGCAAAAAAGGGTCTGGCCCTTGCCAGCCGTTTTCCCTGGCGGCTTCCAACCGCTGGACTTGTTCCCCGCAGACTGTGGAGCTCTTGGTGCAAACTTCTGTGGGGGTGCAATGTTCAAAACTTCAGAGCGAGGGTGCTTTTGCCCTCTTCTTCGATCATGTTGCACTTCGAAGACTGGCTCTTGCGGCTGTGCCGAAGTCTTCACCTCTGCTTTAACTTCTTGCAATATTGTCGAAGTAGCAGTAGTCCTCCGAAGCCAACCTTCTTCTGATCTTGCATACTCCTCGAAGTATGACATCAGCTGTGATACTGTGGTGATGCTCTTCCGATGCAATTTATCCAGAAGGCCTTTATGACTGACGCCTTCCCGAGCCGCATCAACCACCGAGGATGTGGACAGCCCCCGAATTTGCGACTTCGTGTGAGCGAAGCGCTTGAAGTACTGCCTCAATGTTTCTCCGGGGAGCTGTTTCACTTGGAAAAGGCTTCCTGTTGACATGGGAGGCACGAAGGTGCCCTGAAAGTTACTTATAAACTTCCTCTTCAACTGTGACCACGAAGTGATTGATCCTGGCTTTAAAGACCAGAACCATCTCAACGCCACTCCTTGAAGAGCTAACGGGAAGCACTTCGCCATAGTTTCTCTGTCTCCGCCACTAGCCTCAATCGCTAGGGCATAAGAACGTGCAAACTCACTAGGATCTTCGTCTCCGGCATACTTGGAGAGCTTCGAGGTTTTGAACTTCGGATCAAAGCGAACCTTCTGCAGCTCAGGATGCAACGGAGATTCATTGTCGTAAGAAGCGTTCTCCGGGGCTTCGGGATAACCAAGATCGTCGTCTTCGGGCACTTCGGGGATAGCTGGGGTGGCTTGAGAGCGAAGCCTGTTCGCAGCCTCTTGTCGCCACCTCGCTACCTCAGCTTGAAGGTTGGCCATTTGAGTGGCCATATCTCCAAGGCTATCTTCATCTCCTCCGAAAGGACCTTCCGGGTCTTGAGAACTGGTATGATCAGTTCGAATCGGAATGGAGGGTGGCGGAGTGGCTCCGGGCGGTCGGAGTATGGAAGGGGTTGGCGGAGAGGTTTCGTATCCTCGAGGGATAGAAGCCCCTTGCGGAGTTTGAGGTGGAGGGATAGTCGAAGACCCTCCGACTTCGACTGTGTCGAAGGGTATCTCTCTGGAGATCCGAGAGGACCTCCGAGTGGGATTGCGAGGTGCGCTCCGCTTAGGAGGCATGATGTAAGAAATTGGTAGAGAACGAAGTTTTTTGAACTAAGGTCCCCACGGACGGCGCCAACTGTTGGCGTAAAAGATTACGCTAACAGGTTTCTGTAGAAAAGAAACTAACAAACGAAGTATTTGTGAAGCAAACTGTTCTAAGCCTCCGAAAGGATAATAGCTTAGAATAGTTCGAAAGTGTGTATTGAATCACTTGTATTCGGTCCCTATTACAGGGTGAAATGGGGGGTATTTATAGGCTTAAACATTAAGGAAAAGACCTATTTACCCCTCTATTACAACCGACATTAAGGAAACTATTCGGTTTCCTTAATAGGGCTAAAATGGTAAAAGACTAATCTGATAAGATAGAAGATAAGTCTTCCATCTTAGCTGGCAGTAAAGATCTTGAAGGGCTTTGGTTCGAAGACATACTTCGAACCAGTGTCTGTCTTCGGGCTTCGAACCAGGTTCCGGGCATCTTCGAAGATGGTCTTCGAACAATCTTTGAACTGGTTGGCTGTCTTCATGCTGCTTTGGCAATAACCCCGAAGATGAGATATTTTCCCCCAATAGAAGTCATCTCTTGCGAAGGGTGAAGTGCGAAGTCTGCTCGAAGGCACCTAGTGTGTTGAGCCTGCACTGACTTAGCAGAGTTGATTTTTTGGTTTTGTGGGTGGAGTGAAGTCTTCTTGACTTTGAACTTTTGCTCCTCGAGAAGCTTGGTTTTGGAGCTGTGAAATACCTCCGAACCAGACCTCCGAAGGGTGTGTTCGAAGCCTATTCTGCATGAGACTATTTTAAAACAGAAGGCTATTTTTAGCCTGAAATTTTAAAAGCTCCCATTCGCCCCCCCTGGTCACCGTTTCTGGTCCAACAATTGGTATCAGAGCGGGTTAAGATCACCAGTTGACCTTAACCGGGTTTGTGATCTATTGGCGACATGGACAGAGTTAGTAAAATACCTCTATTCGATGGGACTGATTTTGCATACTGGAATGTGCGCATGGAGGCTTACTTGCTAAGCTAAGGAAATGCAATTTGGATGATTCTGGACTCACAATACTCCATCCCTGAAACTCACACCTCTCAAACAGAAAAGGATCAGTATAATGCTAACTCCAAGGCTAGAAATATATTGTTCATTGGTTTGAGTCGGAGTGAGTTTGATCGGGTTCAGCACCTAAGGACAGCAAGGGAGATTTGGACTACACTCACTATTTTTCATGAGGGCTCTACACAGATTAAGGCTAGGCACATCATAAGTTTCTAGCACTAGCCATGGCACCACTTTGGAACCAAGCTCTTCTGGCACTTGTGTTCTAGCAGGTGGTTTTGCTTTGTCCTCCCTGGTCTCCGTCACTATGGAGCAGGTGGACACTCTAGATAATGAAGAGCTTGCTCTCATTGCCAAAAGGTTCACCCATTTTCACCATGAGAGACGAGATCAGAGGAGAAGTGGTTTTAGTGGCTGTTTTGAGTGTGGCGACACTTCTCACATCAAGGCCAACTGTCCTACGCTCAAGAGGAGAGATGAGAGTGAGCGCCCCAAAAACCACAAAAAAGAGAGGAAATCCTTTGTGAAGGGAAAGCGCGACAAGGTGGCTAAGAGGGTAGCCAAAGCTGCTTCCAGAGCAATTTTTGCTGCTATCAGCGACATCGACACTTTCTCAACTGAGGAGTCGAGCTCTGATGAGGAGGAGGAGTCCCCAAGGAAGGAGGAGAAGAAGGACAAGAAGGGACAAGATCTCACCGGCCTTTGCTTCATGGTTGACAGCGATCACAACGGCGATGAGCTTGACTCATCTGAGGTACCACTATCCTATGACCTGTGACGCCCCGATTTACCAAATCGGAACATTATTGAATTTCCATAGAAAAACAATAATAACAAGAGATTCATCATGTGACAACGTACATACGGGCAAACATTCGTGGTTCGCAGACCACATTATTACACAAGTGTAAAATAAAAAGGAACTATAAAAATAGACTGCATGACGAACGTCTTCTTCAGGATCGTTTTCTTGACTGGGTCGCTACTCCAGACCATCCTCCTCGTAGTAGGCATCCTCTGAATTGTGTGTCCAATGGGTATGAGTACAAAGAGTACTCAACAAGCCACCGCAAATGCAAGTAATAATGCAAGATAATAAGAAAGGAAGGATAATTGGCTAAAAGTGCGAAAAAGTACATTTTTTCAATTAATGCATTTAGTGTAGTCAAATTTAATCATGCGGAATATTAAACATGAACATCATAACACCAACTAACTCGAGGAGTACATTTTCCCTCCTCGCACAACAGTCCTTACATGTCAAATCATCATGCACATTCATTTCAATAGTACATTAACTGTGGGATGTCACGCAATCCGCTCTTGACCGTGGGCTCGCCTTTTCAAAAAGATTTAAGACTCTGATCAGAGATGTACTACTGTACCCACAAGGCACGCACTCATCCCAAACACCAAAGTGTAACGAGATGACCCATACCACGGGAACTCGTGCCAAAACTTCAGCATGAAATGCTCCAAGCGATAACCACCCGCTCTAGGTTTCGCCGGCGCGCCGGGCCGAATCCCGGCTAACGTCGCACCCCCTTTTGCGCCACGTCGGTACAAGCCACCCGCAGGTGCTGCTTGACCCATCTCCAAGTGATGGCCTCGGTTTGGAACACTCCATACCTTAGTTAGGACTTACCCATTAGACTTGTGGTTAGTATGGAAGTGTATTGCAATGGATCCCGCAGACCGGTCCTTATAGTGCCCCGGGTGCTACCGACCAATGCCCTAGCTTGCACCCGGAACCCACCATGCATTTACTCACAACCACAACTCCATCACTGACAGAATTCCAAGGATAAAAATAACGGGGATCATATAGTAGAACCAAGTTGCTACGACTCATTTTTAATCCTATAGCAATCGTGTCGATACATTGGACACTAGCTAATAATACTAATCATATGGTGAAAAGGAGTTGAGGCTAGATAGCATGGCTTGGGTTGCACATCAAGGTCGGGGGATCCTAATAAATATATTGTAAGGGTTCATTTGACTAATGCATGTATATCCTATGTGTTTTAGCGATTGTTTAATAAAACATGGGTTCAATATGCTCAAAAGTTTGGTTTGGTGACTTGCCTTGTTCAGCGAAAGGGGAGGGAGGAACTTCCGGGAAGTATTCCGGCTCCTCGGCGGCGTCGTAGTCTTCCCAATATAAATAAAATAAATACGACATTCAATTAAACAATCTAAAACCACACAACAAGCATATAGGTTTTGATTGGGTTAACTTAAAGAAAACAAAATTGTTAAGTTTCTGAAAGTCATTTTATGAATAATTAAAATGAACTGTAATGAAACATGGCCTTTTATAAAAGGGGTTTTAAGTGTGAATAAACTTATTTTAAGTTTTCTAAGAGCTTTAGGGAAAACTTAGTGGTTTTATCATGTTAACAGGAAATGAACAAATATGAAGTTTTGCTGAAATTTAAATAATTAAATTTGTAATTTACCCTAAGGGAATTTGAATACTTTATTAAATAAGGATGAAATATTTAAAGTAAGTATACTGTTTTTATTGCATTAACATGTTGAGGATAAAATTACAAATTTTCTGGAATTGGAATGATAATTTTTGGAGTTCAAATGCGCTAGATAGGAATTTTAGAAGTTTAAAATCATTTCTGGAATTTAAATTAAATCCTAAACAACCTCGGGTCCACGGTGAGCCAGGCTCACGGTGAACCCGCGCACTGTGCGCGTGGTCCGGCCCAATCTGGACCATTGGATCCAGATCCAACGCGTGAGGGCGAGGTGGGGCATTTAAGTTGACGTGGACGGCTGAGATTAAAACGTGGAAGCGGTACGAGATGGACGATCCAGATTAAATGCGGGTTTTAAAAACTAACGGACGCACGAGATTAAAACATACCCCTTCGCTCAGATCCGACGGCGTAGATTAAACCGCACAAAGGATTTAATCGCCACCGTTAGATCCAGATCGCACGGCCATGATTAGATCCGACACGGCATGGGTACTCAGCCCGTGCCGGTCATCTTCTCCGGCGACGGCGAGCGGGCCAGAGGCCACGGTGAGCGACGGCGGTCGTATCTAAGGGCTAAAACGGATGGAGGGGACTACGGGGATCACGAGGATACCTTCGGAGGGACTTGGGGTCGACGGGGCGTGGCTGGCGACGAGGGTAGACGGTGGAGTCGTTCGGGTCCTTGTCGGCGACGGTGATCCGGCGAGGTTCGGCGTCGACGGAGGGGTGGCCGAGGTCGGTGATGTCCTTGCGGTCACAATGGTGGGGTCGTCTAGGACGGAGGAGGTCACCGGTGGCGGTGAGTGGTGACTAGAGTGCGGGCGGCGGTGTGGCGCTAAAAACTGAAGTGTGGGCGTTCGATTCGTTCTCGCGGTGAGTGAGTGTGGGGGGTAAAATGCGGACGGCCAGGGGGTTTAAATAAGGTCACCGGCGGGGGCAGAGGGGGCGCAATCGGGGGAGGACCGACATTAAAATGGCCTTAACGCCGGCGAGCTCGGTTGCGAGGGGATACATTGAACCTAGACGCGATTTGGTCAGGTTTAAGGGGGGAAACGGTCGGCGCGTTGAGGGGGATTCATTGCCGGCAACAGATTAAAGGGAGGGGGCCGGTGGGGGCGGATCCGAGGCGGAATTAGGGCTTCGGCCGGCGAGGGGGGGGGGGGGGGATTTGGGGGCGGATCCCGCGAGGACAAAGGGCCTGACAGAAGGGGGCCACATGCCAGCGAGTACGAGCGAACGGGGTGGCGACTGACGGGTGGGGTCGGGCTCGACCGCGAGAGGGAGCCGGTTGGCGTCGACAGGTGGGGCCGGGTACGCGCGCGGATAGGGAGGTCACTAACGGGCGGGGTCCACTGGTCAGCCGGGGCGCGCGGGGAGGAGTGGGCTGGGCCGGCCAGGAAAGAGAGAAAGGGAGGGGGAGGGCCCGTTACTGTTTAAATGATTTTCTGATTAAAAATAATCACAGAAAATGGATTAAAATATTTGGGCTACTTACAAGGTTGATAAAAATTTGTAAAAATTCTCAAAAATATATCTTGGCCTTGGAATCATATACAAAATTTTCTAGCCTCTGGTTTGGTCATTTCATCTAGGTTCTAGTTCAAAAAGGTTAAGGAGGACATTAAAGGTATTTCCAAAATAAATAATTCCAGGAAAATAGATTAAATGATATTTTTATTTATTTGAAAATTTGGGGTGTTACAAACCTATCCCCCTTACAAAGAATCTCGTTCTCGAGTTTGGAACGCTACTCGAATAGCTCGGGGTATTGGGCTTTCAGCTCGTCTTCTTTTTCCCATGTGGCTTCCTCAACGGGGTGATTATCCCATTGAACCTTGCAGAAGCGAACCACACGGCTCCTGGTTACCCTTTCCTTTGTTTCCAAGATCTTGATGGGCTTCTCGATGTAGGTCAAATCCTCTTGGACGTTGAGTTGTTGGAGGTCGGCTTGCTCGGCGGGCACGCGAAGACACTTCTTCAGCTGAGAGACGTGGAACACATCGTGAACTCCGTCCAAGGATGGAGGCAGTTCTAGTTGATATGCCACTTCTCCTTGCCGTCGGAGGATCTGAAAAGTTCCGACAAAGCGGGGTGCTAGCTTGCCTTTCATGTTTAACCTTTGAGTGCCATGAAGGGGAGTGACTTGGAGATAGACATAATCACCCTCCTCAAAGGTTAGGTCTCTACGTCGGTTATCGGCGTAGCTCTTCTGTCGGGACTAGGCTATCTTTAATCTTTCCCTTATGATCTTGACCTTCTCTTCAGCCTCTCTCAATATATCTGTCCCAAACAGTTGCGACTCTCCGGTCTGATCCCAGAGCAACGACGTTCTGGACTTACGCCCGTAGAGTGCTTCGAATGGGGACATCTGTAGGCTGGTTTGATAGCTGTTATTGTAGGAGAACTCCGCATAGGGCAAGTTCTTGTCCCACATTCTGCCAAAGTCTAAAGCGCAAGCTCTGAGCATATCCTCCAATATCTGGTTAACCCTTTCAGTTTGACCATCGGTCTGAGGATGATAGGCGGTGCTAAAGTTCAGCCGGGTGCCAAGTTCCTCTTGAAGGTTCTTCCAAAACTTGGAGGTAAACTGACTCCCGCGGTCAGATACGATCTTCTTAGGAACTCTGTGTAGGCACACGATCTGGGTCATATACAACTCAACCAACTTGGCGACCGTGTAAGTTGTCTTGACGGGGATGAAGTGAGCCACCTTTGTGAGTCGGTCGACGATCACCCGGATAGAATCATGACCAGATTGGGTCCTGGGTAGTCCCGTGATGAAGTCCATTCCTATCTCTTCCCACTTCCATTCGGGGACCTTGAGAGGTTGTAATAGTCGAGCAGGTCTTTGATGCTCTGCTTTGACTCACCGGCATGTGTCGCACTTGGCCACATACTCAGCTATTTCCCTCTTCATGCTGACCCACTAATATTTTTCCTTCAGGTCTTGATACATCTTGGTACTCCCGGGATGTATTGAGTATAGAGTATCGTGGGCTTCTTGAAGGATGAGGGTCTTCAACTCAGGCTTGTCGGGTATGCATATCTGGTTCCCGAACCAGATGGTACCATGCTCGTCTTCGGAGAATCCGGGGGCTTTACCCTTCCGCATGTTCTGCTGGATCTCCAAGATGTCCGGGTCTTCCTTTTGCTTTTCTCTAATCTGGTCTATCAAGACAGGTCTAGACTCCAAAGCATTGAGGTATGCTCGGGTGGTGATCCCTAAATTCAGCCTTTCCATCTCCTTGTATAGCAAAGGGGCCTGGTCCTGTACCATGATGACATTGTTGTACCCTTTTCGACTGAGGGCATCTGCCACCACATTTGCCTTGCCTGGATGATAATGGATGCCCAAGTCGTAATCCTTGATCAGTTCCAACCATCTCCTTTGCCCGAGGTTCAGGTCCGGTTGGGTGAATATGTACTTGAGGCTCTTGTGGTCGGTGAAGACTTCGCACTGATTTCCCACAAGGTAATGTCTCCATATCTTCAAGGCATGAACCACGGCTGCTAACTCCAGGTCGTGGGTCAGGTAGTTCAACTCATGCGACCTCAGCTGTCGGGAGGCGTAAGATATAACCTTCCCTTCTTGCATCAAGACACATCCCAATCCTGGCGAGAGGCATCAAAGTAGACGTGGAAGTCTTTCCGGATGTCCGGTAGAGTCAGGATAGGAGCTGACACGAGCTTCTTCTTGAGGGTTTGGAAGCTTTCTTCACAATCTGGGGTCCATTCAAATTTTACTTCATTTTGCAGCAGTCTGGTCATAGGCTTGGCGATCTTCGAAAAATTCTCGATGAACCGGTGGTAGTATTCGGCCAATCCGAGAAAACTCCGGATCTCGGTCACGGTCGTGGGCTGCAGCCAGTTGGTCACTGTTTCCACGGTGGTTGGGTCCACGGCTATTCCCCCAGCAGATATGACATGCCCGAGGAGCTTCACCTCAGACGACCAAAACACACACTTGCTGTATTTGGCGTACAGTTGCTGTTCCCTTAGCTTTCCGAGGGTCAGACGGAGGTGGGTTTCATGCTCTTCCTTGGTCTTGGGGTAGACGAGGATATCGTCGATGAATACCACGATGAACTTATCCAAGAACTCCATGAATACATTGTTCATCATGTTCATGAAAAAGGCCGGGGCATTCGTGAGCCCGAACGACATCACAGTATACTCGTAGAGTCCATAGCGGGAGGTGAAGGCAGTCTTGGGTATGTCCTCTTCTCTAATCCTCAATTGGTGATAACCTGACGTGAGGTCAATCTTGGAAAACACCGAGGATCCTTTCAGTTGATCGAACAGGTCGTCGATCCGAGGCAATGGGTACTTGTTTTTGATGGTTACGTCGTTTTGGGTTCTATAGTCCACGCACATCCTTTTAGTCTTGTCCTTCTTCAAGGCAAAGATGACCGGTGGACCCCAGGGTGAGGTACTCGGTCGGATGTACCCTTTCTGCTCCAGATCTTCAATGTTGCTCTTGACTTCGGCTAGTTCATTGGCGGCCATCCGGTATGGGCGCTTGGAGATTGGAGTGGTCCTGGGGACAAGTTCGATTCTAAATTCGATGTCCCGCTTGGGGGGCATTCCTGGTAGGTCCTCTGGGAAGACGTCCATGAACTCCTTGACTATGGGCACTTCTTCAAGGGCTAGAGAGTGAAGAGATGCCTCCAGCGGTTTGTGGCTGGTCATCCGAAAAGTGACGGCTTTGCCTTCGGGGTTGGTCACTGTTACGGACTTGTTGGCACAGTCGATCACTCCCTTGTGCTTCATCAACCAATCCATCCCTAGGATGAGGTCGAGTCCAGTGCACTTAATGAGGACTGGCTCGGCCCGGAACAATACTCCTTGGATCTCTATCTTAACCTTAGGACTGTATAAGTGGGCTAAGGTTTTATTGCCTGGAGTGGCAATCATCAAGGGGACTGATAGAGGGAGCACTTCTAAGTTGTGGGTTTTCACAAACTCTTCCGAGATGAAAGAATGTGTTGTTCCAGAGTCAAATAGAATTGTAGCTGGTATGGAATTTGCGGTAAACGTACCGAGCACGAATTCGAGAGCCTCCTGAGCTTCCTCCACGCTGATGTGGTTGACGCGGGCATGAACCGCCTGGTTGGGTGCTGCGCCTTGGGGTTGCTTGGGGTGAGGACACTAGTGCGAATAGTGCCCTTCCTTCCGACAGTTGAAGCAGACGACCGGCCTCCCTTGGTGATCCTTCAAGATTGGGGCCTTGGTGGCGGGCATCGGCTGAGCGGCCAGAGCTGGTGGAGCGGGGCGGGGATGTCCGGTGTTGGATCCACCGGCGGCGTGAGGTGGCCTGTAGGCGGGTCGAGGATGATAGGCGGGCGCTGGTGGTGGAGGGATGAAGCGGGGCCTCTAGGAGTTCGCATGTTGATGCTTGAAGGCGATCAATTCCCTCTTCTTGAGGTCCAACTTGTTCTGCTCAGTCTCTTGGATGAGCGCTTTATTCACCAACCGTTGAAAGTCGGCGTAGTCGGTGGCGATGAGCTGGATGGATAGCTCATCTTTGAGTCCCCGGAGGAACTTGGCTTGGCGAAGGGCGTCGGTCCGTACCTCTTCTGGCGCGTAGCGTGCCAGACGGTTGAATTCATGGAGATACTCCATGACGGGCCGGTTGCCCTGTTGCAGGTCGTGGAACTCCTACTGCTTGACCGCGATAACTCCGGCGGGGACGTGGGCGGCGCGAAAGGCGATAGTGAACTCCGCCCATGTCACCACGTGGTCCTCTGGCTAGGACTCACGGTAGTTGTCCCACCACTCCGCGGCAGGACCCTGGAGCTGGTGAGTGGCGAAGGCCACTCGCTCCCGGTCAGTGCAGGGGAGGAGGTCCAAGTTCTTCCCAATAGTGCGGAGCCAATCCCCGGCCTCCATGGGGTTGGTGGTGCTAGAGAAGATTGGGGGACACACACGCAGGAACTCCGAGAGTTGGGGAGCGGGCACGGGTGCGGGCGCACGAGGAGCGGGCTCCATGTTTTGCAGGCGGTCCAACTGTGCCCGTTGGTGCTGCATTTGGGTGAGGAGGGCGGTGATCAGCTGGTTTTGATTCACCATCATCTCCGCCAAGGTGGGGTGGTTGGCGGATGGCAACCTAGTCTGTCGTGGGCCCGTTGCACCCTAGTTGGGCACAACGCCTTCGGGCAAGCCGTGGCTTCCTCCTTCCCCATTGTTGGAGCCGGTGTTCTGGTTGTCGGCCATCGTCTGAAGATGTTATAAGGTAAAAAGATGATGAAACAACATTGCAATAAAAAATGACCCATAGGGCTCATATATATATAAACCAAGTGGTATAGAATGTTCATTACATTAAGCTCTTATTTTGATACACCTGCAACCCAACCCGTTGTAGGTGGTACCACAACATTATTTCAAACAACGATGGCTAACGCCTACTCGCCACCATAGGCGGTCTCCGTGCTCTCGGAACCACGAGTACGCGGATCCCGAGGGATGGTGGGCTCGAGAAAATTCTCGATGATTGGGTCGGAGACGAGGCCGGGGCGTGGTGCAGGGGCGCTGGCGGTGGAAGGTCCAGCGGTGGAGGGGTGTGGCGGGATCCTCTTGGGGTGAGGGGCAGGCTCACGGATGGGCTTCCTCTTCCTCGGGAGGAGGGGAACCATCTCCGCGATATCCTTCTGTAGCTGCATGATCTTCCGCTGTAGCTCGCCATTCTGTTAGATCAAGTTCTTCGTCTCCTCACGAAGAAACTCAACCGCCTCATGGTGCTCATCGGCGTCGAGCACCGCCTCAATATGGAGGTCATCCATGGCTTGAAGAAGACGCGACTGCCGGGCCATGACCGGATCACGAACGGAGTGAACTCTGAGGTAGATGCTATGGTAGGCGCCGGGAGTGCGCTTCGGCACAAGCCGGAAAGACGAGTTTTGAAGACGATCATCATAGATCATCCTCAACTCCATAAGGGCCTGGCGGGCGACGCGTTGGCACGCGACGTCGAAAGTTGGGCCCCCAAGTGCTGTCGTGTAGGGCGGTAGGTGCTCTCCGGATCCGTGGACAGTGAGGGAGACGTCGCAGGGTCTGGCAAACTCCTCCAGGTACACCCCCTGGAATTCGGGCTCGAAGAGGAACCTGAGGAAAGTGAGCATCATATGGAGCTCCCTGACGAAGCCCTCGTAGTGGCGGCAGTAGCTGTGCACTTGGTATACAGGCATCTACAAAAACAACAAGTTGAAGAAAAGTGAGGGGAGGAACAAAGTTTATAAAGTAGGTTTTCGAGAAATAATTTTCTGTAGCTATTGGCTAGGCTGGTCCGTTTGGCTTCCTACAGTCAAGTCGGCTCTGATACCATCTTGTGGCGCCCCGATTTACCAAATCGGAACATTATTAAATTTCCATATAAAAACAATAATAACAAGAGGTTCATCATGCGACAACGTACATACGGGCAAACATTCGTGGTTCACAGACCACATTATTACACAAGTGTAAAATAAAAAGGAACTATAAAAATAGACTGCATGATGAACGTCTTCTTCAGGATCGTTTTCTTGACTGGGTCGCTACTCCAGACCATCCTCCTCGTAGTAGGCATCCTCTGAATTGTGTGTCCAATGGGTATGAGTACAAAGAGTACTCAACAAGCCACCGCAAATGCAAGTAATAATGCAAGATAATAACAGAGGAAGGATAATTGGCTAATAGTGCGAAAAAGTACATTTTTCAGTTAATGTATTTAGTGTAGTCAAATTTAATCATGCAGAATATTAAACATGAACATCATAACACCAACTAACTCGAGGAGTACGTTTTCCCTCCTCGCACAACAATCCTTACATGTCAAATCATCATGCACATTCATTTCAATAGTACACTAACTGTGGGATGTCACGCAACCCGCCCTTGGCCGTGGGCTCAGCTTTTCGAAAAGATTTAAGACTCTCATCAGAGGTGTACTACTATACCCACAAGGCACGCACTCATCCCAAACACCAAAGTGTAACGAGATGACCCATACCACGGGAACTCGTGCCAAAACTTCAGCATGAAATGCTCCAAGCGATAACCACCTGCTCTAGGTTTCGCCGGCGCGCCGGGCCGCATCCCGGCTAACGTTGCACCCCCTTTTGCGCCACGTCGGTACAAGCCACCCGCAGGTGCTACTTGACCCATCTTCAAGTGGTGGCCTTGGTTTGGAACACTCCATACCTTATTTAGGACTTACCAATTAGACTTGTGGTTAGTACGAAAGTGTATTGCAACGGATCCCACAGACCGATCCTTATAGTGCCCCGGGTGCTACCGACCAATGCCCTAGCTTGCACCCGGAACCCACCATGTATTTACTCACAACCACAACTCCATCACCGACAGAATTCCAAGGATAAGAATAACGGGGATCATATAGTAGAACCAAGTTGCTACGACTCATTTTTAATCCTATAGCAATCGTGTCGATACATTGGACACTAGCTAATAATACTAATCATATAATGACAAGGAGTTTAGGCTAGATAGCATGGCTTGGGTTGCACATCAAGGTCGGGGGATCCTAATAAATATATCGTATCTAAGGGCTAAAATGGATAGAGGGGACTATGGGGATAACGAGGATACCTTCGGAGAGACTTGGGGTCGACAGGGCGTGGCCGACAATGAGGGTAGACGGCGGAGTCGTTCGGGTCCTTGTCGGCGACGGCAATCCGGCGAGGTTCGGCGTCGACGGAGGGGTGGCCGAGGTTGGTGATGTCCTTGCGGTCACAATGGTGGAGTCGTCTAGGGCGAAGAAGGTTACCGGTGGTGGTGAGTGGCGACCGGAGTGCGGGCGGCGGTGTGGCGCTAAAAACTGAAGTGTGGGCGTTCAGTTCGTTTTCGCGGTGAGTGAGTGTGGGGGGTAAAATGCGGACGACCAGGGGGTTTAAATAAGGTCACCGGTGGGGGCAGAGGGGGTGCAATCGGGGGAGGACCGACATTAAAATGGCCTTAACGCTGGCGAGCTCGGTTGCGAGGGGATACGTTGAACCTGGACGCGATTCGGTCGGGTTTAAGGTGGGAAACGGTCGGTGCGTTGAGGGGGATTCATTGCCGGCAACAGATTAAAGGGAGGGGGCCGGTGGGGGCGGATCCGAGGTGGAATTAGGGCTTCGGCCGGCGAGGGGGGGGGATTTGGGGGCGGATCCCGCGGGGACGAAGGGCCTAACAGAAGGGGGCCATATGCTAGCGAGTACGAGCGAACGGGGTGGCGACTGACGGGTGGGGTCGGGCTCGGCCGCGAGAGGGAGCCAGTTGGCGTCGATAGGTGGGGCCGAGTACGCGCGCGGAGAGGGGGGTCACTGACGGGCGGGGTAGTTCAAAGGATGTGCAACCTGTGTGTGACACTTGCATAACCCTTAAGGACCAGCTAGCCACTGTTAGAGAGCAAGCTGAACACCTCATGACTGAAAATGAATATCTTCTTTTTGTGGTTAACAAATGCACTGAGAGAAAGGGTAGGATGAACTTGCTCTTGGCCAAGACCAAGATGTGTGCTGATAGGACATGGTTAGCTCTGGGATTGGGTTTTGAGAGGATTCCTTTAGACAGTGAGAACAAAACTGTTTTTTACCTCACCCACTACCTTAGAGAAAGAAAGAGCCCAGTTAGACACTCCATCAGCCAAAAAGCATACCCAAACTCAAAAGAAAACCACTCCTCCTGCCAAGAAAATTCCTCCAAGAAAACCACTCAGCAGAAACCCAAGGAGCCTTTGAATATTGCTCCTATGACCCATGTGAGTGCCCCTAGGAGAGTGTTTTAATGTTCCTACTGTCAGCGGGCGGGTCATCTGGTTGGGTTCTGTTTTTGTCGCATCAAGGATGAGCGACGCTCTCAGGCGATGGGTTTCCAGAACATGCATTACCCATCTCTAGGTATGCATGAGTCTGAGGTTTACTCACGTCCTATTTTTGAGGCTCCTCGTACTTCCTGGAGAGGTTTTGCTCCTCGAGGTGTTCACCATGTTCTATATGGTGGTAGACCCTGTGTGAGTAACTTTGTGCCTCGACAGGTTAGGAGACCTCGTCATGCATTTGGGTCATAGCATGTAGGCAGACCTTGCACTTTGCATCATTTTGATTTTCCTGTGTGTAGACAGTCTATTTTTACTTTGCCTACTATTTGTATCAGTTAGTGCTGGATGCCTCGTCATGTTTTCACTCACCCCAGCACTGAGCATTCGAGATACTCTTATCATGTGTAGGCGCCAAACTGAGGCTTGGAGGGCACGTGGATCATGGACTCCGGTTGTTCGCGCCACATGATTGGAGATGCAGCATGGTTCTCCAGCCTCACCACAACCAAGCAAAAGGAACATATCACCTTCGGCAACAATAGAAGGAGTAGAGTGAAAGGTAAAGGTGTGGTAAGAATCAACTCAAATTTCACTCTCAAAGATGTTGCTTTTGTTGAAAATTTGGGATAAAAATTTGCTTTCTATATCTCAATTGCTTGATGAGGGCTTCAAAGTGCGATTCCATCACGATACTTCGCAAGTACTCAATTCTGATGGCGTTGTGGTCTGTAAGATCTTTAGAGTTGGGAGGGTTTTTGGAGCTGATTTTTCTGAGTCATCTGGTTCTTCTCATTGTCTTGTTGCACATTCGACTTTTGAGCTTTGGAAGTGGCATAGGAGACTAGGGCATATGAGCTTTGAGTTGCTCGCTCGTCTGAGTGCCCTAGGTCTGATCTGAGGATTGCCCAAGCTCAAGTTTGAGAAGAATTTAGTTTGCGCTCCATGTCGACATGGAAAAATAATTACCGCTTCGCACTCGCCAGTCACCATGGTGATGACTGAACAACCCAGAGAACTTCTCCACATGGACACTGTAGGTCCTTCTCGGGTTAGTTCTTTAGGCGACAAGTGGTATGTGCTAGTAATTGTCGACGATTTCTCTCGCTGCTCTTCGGTCTTTTTTCTTGCCAGCAATGATGAAGTGTTTTCACACTTTTGGAGCTTGGCTTTGAGACTTTTCACTAAACTTCCTGGTGCATTAAAATTCATTCGAAGTGATAATAGCACTGAGTTCAAGAACAGTCTCTTTGTTGACTTTTGCATGGAGCATGGCATAGAACATCAATTCTCTGCTCCACGGGTTCCTCAATAGAACGGTGTTGTTGAGAGAAAGAACCGCACTTTGGTTGAGATGACTAGGACGATGCTCGATGAACACAGGACTCCTAGAAAATTCTGGGCTGAGGCCGTGAACACTACATGTTACATCTCAAACCGAATCTTCTTGCGCTCAATTTTGAACTTGACATCTTATGAACTGTGTTTTGGGAGACAGCCTAAGGTGACTCATGTTCGAGTTTTTGGTTGTCGATGCTTTATCCTGAAACGTGGAAATTTAGATAAATTTGAGTCGCGTTCTTCTGACGGGATCATTTTGGGATACACTATTCATGGTCATTCTTATCGTGTTCTCAATTTTTAAACTAACACTATCATCGAGTCCTGTGATGTGACTTTTGATGAATCAACCCCTCTGTTAGTTCTACTTTTGAACAGGCAAATGAACACAACATGGAACAGACCATCTTCGAAGATGAAGATCCCGGAGATTTCGAGGATGAACCCATACTACCCACGACATCAACCCCCGAAGCTTACCCCGCTTCGACCACTTTGGCGCAAGGCCCCGAAGAAACTACCTCGACATCGGTCATCTTGGACCACACCAACGCACAAGTTGAGGGGGAGACTGCATCCCGCCACGAGGCTCCACATCATGTTCAAAGGATGCATCCTCCCGAGCAGATCATTGGTGAGCTTGATCAAAGGGTAACATGTTCTCATGCTCATTTCATTGATTCCGCTTTTGTTGCTTCTTTTGAGCCCTTAGATGTTAGTAATGCACTTTTTGATTCTAGTTGGATCAATGCCATGCATGAAGAACTTGAAAATTTTGAGAGAAACCAAGTCTGGACTTTAGTTGATCCTCCACCAAATGTTCATTTCATTGGAACAAAATGGATTTTCAAAAACAAACAAGGGGAGGATGGGACTGTAGTTAGAAACAAGGCTAGACTTGTAGTTCAGGGTTATTCTCAATTAGAAGGGATTGATTTTACTGAGAATTTTGCACCTGTTGCTCGTCTTGAGGCCATTAGGATTTTACTTGCATTTGCGGCATCCCGTGGTTTCAAACTTTATCAAATGGATGTTAAAAGTGCTTTTCTTAATGGCTTATAGGCGAAGATGTTTATGTAAAACAACCACTGGCTTTGAAAACCCCAAATACCTGCATAAAATCCTTAAACTTCATAAGACTCTTTATGGACTCAAGCAGGCCCCTCGGGCTTGGTATGATAGACTTAAGTCTTTTCTGCTTGAGCGGGGGTATTTGATGGGATCTGTTGATAAAACCCTATTCACTCTCAAGCATGGCAAATATTTCCTGCTAGTTCAGATTTATGTGGATGATATTATCTTTGGTGGCTCTTCTCATGCTTTGGTTGCCGAGTTTGCAAATACCATGAGCAGGGAGTTTGAAATGTCCATGATGGGTGAACTCACATTTTTCCTTGGTTTGCAAATCAAGCAAAGCAAACAAGGTACATTCGTCCACCAGATGAAGTACACCAAGGACCTACTTAAGAAGTTCGACATGGCTGATGCGAAGCCACTCGCCACTCCAATGGCTACATCTGTAGCATTGGATCCTGACGAAGATGGAGAAGCCGTAGATCAGAAGTAGTTTCGGAGCCTTATCGGCTCCCTCCTCTACTTGACTGCTACGAGACCAGACATACACTTTGCTGTGTGTCTGTGTGCTCGTTTTCAGGCTTCGCCACGAGCTTCGCACTGCCAAGAGGTAAAGCGCATTCTCAGGTATCTCAAACATACCCTCGAGTTTGGCATTTGGTATTCTGCGTCTTCCTCTTTGTGTCTTCGAGGTTATTCCGATGCGGATTTTGCTGGGTGTAGGATTGATAGGAAAAGTACCTCTAGTACTTGTCATTTTCTAGGTACTTCACTGGTTTGCTGGTCTTCCCGCAAATAGTCTAGTGTTGCACAATCAACGGCTGAGGCCGAATATGTTGCTGCAGCTAGCTGTTGCTCTCAGATTTTGTGGATGGTTTCCACTTTGCGGGACTTTGGGTTAGATTATAAGAGTGTTCCACTTTTCTGTGATAACACTAGTGCTATTTGTATTGCAAACAACCCAGTTCAGCATTTCAGAACCAAATACATTGATGCACGGTAACATTTTCTCAGAGATCATAATGAGAAGGGTGATATTGAACTTCAATATGTTGACACCCAACACCAGCTAGACGATATTTTCACAAAACCCCTCGATGCTTCACGTTTCACCTACTTGCATGGGAAACTTGGTATTTGTCACCCTTACGACATTTTGTGAGGGTGAGCAGACTTTGATTGTCTTGCATATGCTTGTTTTGTGTGAAATTGCATTTACATGTTTTGCACTTATATGCCTGATTTTAATTCATGTAATCATGACAGCTCAGCTCTATTTAATATGTCTGATACATTTTGTGCATGATTTTTCTTTCCAACATCAAATCATGCTCGCTGCTTAGTCTTGAATCTAGCATGTTTAGGCAGGACTGCTTTAGCTATCTTTTATGTGCTTGATAGCAAGAATCCTTTTCTCTGGATGCTAAAAATTGCAACTTGAAAAATCATATTACTTTTTCATGGATATTCATTAACAAGTGTTGAACAAGTTGTTCAATTATGAAAAGAAAAGAAAACAAAATTCCAAATCCATGATTTCAAATGCTAAGAACGAAAAGATCCTGGTGGATTTGTTTGTCGCACTACTTTATTCTAGACTGCTTACCATTGCACTTTGGTATGAACTGAGATAATTTAGTGTATGCCAAAATCACTGCTTTAAGCTTCTAATGGTTGTCTTGCCTATGGCTTGATTGGAAAGTATAAGGTAGACAAACAAATAACCCCTAGAATTATGAAAAGAATAGCAAGTATAAATCCATTGCCAATCAATATTGCTTTCAATGCTCCATTTGAACTCGACTTGTCTATCTAGAGTAGAAATTGATTAGCTTTGCGTAACCCTTGCCTTTACTTGTCTGGTTAACTTGATTGAGTGGTGATGCTTTTATTTCAAAATGATGTAATTGCATGCTGTCATTATGTTTTTTAGATCATGTTAAAATTGAGCTGAGCACATGAAAACTGACATTAAGTTTGGCATATTTTTGCTTTATATGTCTTTGCACTTTCGATCATTTCGAAGCTTTGCATCTTTTAAATGCTCCTTGATGCTTGCATTGCCAAAGGGGGAGAAATCCTTACGTTCTCTGCAGTAAAGGGAAAAATAACTCAGGGGGAGTTTCTATTGAGCAAAGGAAAAGATGTGCCGAAGGGGTTTTTACTGTTTTGAAAAGGGGGAGAGAAATTCTTTTGTTAAGTGACATGATTTGGCTCTTTTTTGAGTTTTTATGGTCACTCGTGTGCTGAAATTTTTCAAATTTTCTTAAACTTGAATTTGGTTGTTAATGCACTCATCAAGGGGGAGATTGAGAAACCAAGGGTTGGTTTCAGAGTCTGTGATGAGTGATTGACAGATTTTATCCTCTGATTTCGATGGGTACCTCCGAAAGGGTTTGGAGGTTGTTTTATCGAAGGGTTCGGTGGGTTCGGTTGCTGTGGCTGTTGCAACGGAGTGTGACTGACAGAGGGGTCCGACAGTACACGATGATCTGGGTGTACCAAAGGGTTCGGTACTTTGGGCGGTATGCCAGAGTGTGTATCGGCGGTTGTTTACCCGGAGAGGTCTCTGGGGTACTGGATACACTTATCTGTTTGTCTGTGGTGCGTAAGTGACTTCGGAGGCGACGGACAGTTCACAGCAAGTAAACCTAGGTCAAGCGGGAGGCTTTATGCCAGGCGAGCAGGGAGCTTGGTCATGAAGGCTGCATGGGGTCGAGGTCGGTCCTCGGGTCAAGGTGCGCCAGGTGAATACAGAGAGTGCGGAGGGTGGCTTGAGCTGAAGGTACCCTGAGACAAAGTCCTCGGAGGCGAGGCACTTCGAAGGGTACTCCGAATGGAGTGACTTCGGAGTATGGCAGACAAAGTCCTCAGCAATGAGGCAAGCATTCAAAGTGTGCTCCGGATGGAGGCACTCGAAGGTTCACCCGACAATGGTCTCATAAGTCGAGGTGCATCGAAGGCATGGTCCGGGTGAGGTTCGTCGAGGAGTGTGCTTGAGGAGAGACAATACGACGAAGATGGTCTGGAGTAGCGACCCAGTCAAGAAGAAGATCCTGAAGAGGGCATTCATCATGATTTTTATTGTTTATTTTATTTTTACTCTTTTGTAATAATGTGGTCTGCGTACCACGAATGTTTGTCATATGTACGTTGTCTTATGATGAACCTCTTGTATTATTGTTTTTCTTTGGAAATACAATAATGTTCCGATTTGGTAAATCGGGTCGTGACAGAATACAAAGCCAAGTACTAGTTGCTAGTCAAAGTATCTGATTGAAGTACTAAGAGGGAAGTCATCTCTTGCGAAGGGTGAAGTGTGAAGTCTGCTAGAAGGCACCCAGTGTGCTGAGCCTGCACTGACTTAGCAGAGTTGAGTTTTTGGTTTTGTGGGTGGAGCGAAGTCTTCTTGACTTCGAACTTTTGCTCCTCGAGAAGCCTGATTTCGGAGCTATGAAATACTTCCGAACCAGACCTCCGAAGGGTGTGTTCGAAGCCTGTTCCGCAGGAGACTATTTTAAAACAGAAGGCTATTTTTAGCATGAAATTTTAAAAGCTCCCATTCACCCCCCTCTTGTCGCCGTTTCCGGTCCAACAATAATAATTTCATAAGTTCTAGAAGAGTCTAGAAGTTCCAGGAATAAAATCAATCGATATAGAACCACAATTTCGGAAGTTTCAGACTACAACAAAAATTCTAGGCTAATAAAAAATCATAAAATATAATTCGTTAAAATACCATCACAAGTCAAATTGTTCATGACACGGATTATAACTTTGGAAATAAATGAGGCATGCCCATAACCGAGAGTGCGACTATTCAAATATGTTGTACTCTGATCAAAGGTGTACAAATTTACCCACAAGGCACACATTTCCGCACACCAAAGTGTGTCGAGATAACACCACGATACCCTGAAGGAATGCATGCCAAAGCCCTTAATCCAATCCATTTTAAGCTTCTAGCATATTTTTCTTGATTTCAACATCTTAAGCCTCCATAGATTGATTGCGCTGTATTGTAAGCTCCACCACCATATTAAACACCAAAACACTAGCTGTAGGATTATTATCCTATAGGAAACCCAAACTAATATAAACCTTGGCTCTTGTATTCTAGAGTCGATCACTAGGTTCGAAGACATTGTGCTTCCCTTACATACATGTAATCACCATCCCGAGTACTCCTTTGGGTGGACTGCTTGGTGATTCACCGATAGTTGGTGTGCCGATTAGGAGGTCGGACTGCTTTCACCAAGATATAATGGCATCTCCAATATGACTTTCTACCAAGCCTAGGATGATGCTTGATGGAGTGAGGGGTGCCCGATCTTCCGTCGAGTGAGGGATAAACAATGATTTGGAGGAGACATGACACACATGATTCGCTTTCGATCCACGAGATCAAACCCTTGCAATCACAACACCACTTATCTCCTCTGGTTATCAACCAAGCATAGCCTGATTGACCTTGCCAAAAAGGATAATCCTTGTCTGTGAATCGAAGAACACAAGCAAGAATGCAGAAAATACAACCGAATTGAAATTCTATTGGAATGTGCGAAGCGGGGTTGACTTCAAAACCAGCAAAGCAACGACTATCAAGCGACGTGTAAAAAAACAAAAACCCTAGATGGTTGTATAAATAACTTATATAATAGTCATGGATGCACCCCTAATGGACTCAACTGGATACACGACCCAAAGGCCCAATAACGTAGAAATAGTATGCTGACAGATTCTGGACGCCATCTTGTTTTGATGATTCTCGTTAATCCAGAAGGAATTTTGGGGTTATGCTAGTCCCATGTGAAAGGTGTTGAAGTTATCTTTTAGTGCATGGGTGGAATGTCAAAAACAGAATTCGTATGTGGCTTGGATGATGATTTTAGTGCACACTGCTCCTAGAATCCGAATTGAACTCGAATTGGAGTTGGCTTGAACTTCCATCTCAGCTTGGACATCCTCGTTGGTTCTTCTCCAACTCTTTTCTAATCTCCATGCACTTAATAATCATCTCCATAGTTCCTAACAATAATATCATTTAGTTCCTAACAATAATATCATTCTTAGATAGCAACTTATCCTCAAGATAATATAACAAGGTACTTAGAAACAAGTTCACCTGAAGATTTAATCATCGTGCTCGAACTCGAGTATTGGTCATTGGTATTCACATATGGTTGTATTATTGGTAGGGATGTCTTCACCATTCTCCCCTTCTTGACTTAGAGTCGTAAGGTGCAAGAATAAAATTTCTCTTCCGGAACAAATGGGTTCAAAAATATGCCAATCATCCTAATATGGTGCAACAGTACCAGTGGATGTGTTTTTGGAGTTTCCATTACGAACATGAATGTTGCAAAAACATCGCCACTCGTAATGTGCAAAAATTAAAAATATGCCCAATCATCCTAATATGGTGTAATAGTACCGTAGGACGTCTTACTAGAGTTTCCGTTCTGGACACAAATGTTGCAAAAATGTTGCCACCTGTAATGTGTAAGAATAAAATGTTCGCTTCAGGAACAAAGAGGATCAACAACATTCCCAATCATCCTAATATGGTGTAATTGTAACGAACGAGGTGTTTCTATAGTTTTTGTTCCGGACACGAATGTTGCAAAAACGTTACCCCCTATAACGGGTAAAAATAAAAAGTTCGCTTCCAGAACAAAAAGGTTCAAAAACATGCCCAAACATCCTAATATGGTGTAATAGTATCAACTGATGTGTTTCTGGAGTTTCCATTTCGGACATAAATGTTGCAAAAACGTCGCCACTCATAATGTGCAAGAATCAAAAGTTCTCTTCCGGAACAAAACGGTTAAAAAACATGCCCAATCATCCTAATATGGTGTAATAGTTCAGTAGGAGGTCATACTAGAGTTTCCATTCTGTACACGAATGTTGCGAAAATGTCGCCACTTGTAATGTGCAAAAATCAAAAGTTCGCTTCAAGATTAAAAAGGTTCAAAAACATTCCCAATCATCCTATTGTGGTGTAATTGTACCGAACGTGGTGTTTATGGAGTTTTCGTTCCGGACATAAATATTGCGAAAACGTCGCCACCTGTAATGTGTAAGAATAAAAACTTCACTTCCAGAACAAAAAGGTTCAAAAACATACCCAATCATCCTAATATGATGTAATAGTAATGAATGAGGTCTTTCTAAAGTTTCTGTTCCACACACGAATGTTGCGAAAACGTAAAAACCTGCAATGTGCAAGAATCAAAAGTTCTCTTCTAGAACAAAAAGGTTCATTAACATGCCCAATCATCATAATATGGTGTAATAGTACCGTAGTAGGTGTTTCTAGAGTTTCCATCCCGAACACAAATGTTGCGAAAACGACACTACCTGTAATGTGCAAGAATCAAAAGTTCACTTCCGGAATAAAAAGGTTCAAAAACATGTCCAATCATCATAATATGGTGTAATACTACTGAAGGAGGTTTTTCTGGAGTTTCCGTTTTGTACACGAATGTTGTGAATATGTCGCCACCCTTAATGTGCAAGAATCAAAAGTTCGCTTCCGGACCAAAAATGTTCAAAAACTAGTCCAATAATCCTAATATGGTGTAATAGCTCCGAAGAACGTGTTTCTGAAGTTTCCATTCAGGACATGAATGTTGCGAAAAAGTCGCCACCCGTAATGTGCAAGAATCAAAACTTCGCTTTCAGAACAAAAATGTTCATTTACATTCCCAATTATCCTAATATGGTGTAATAGTACCGTAGGAGGTGTTTCTAGAGTTTCCGTTGAGGACACTAATGTTGCGAAAAAGTCCCTACCAGTAATGTGCAAGAATCAAAAGTTCACTTACAGAATAAAAAAGTTCATTAACATGCCAATCATCCTAATATCGTGTAATAGTATTGTTGGTGGTGTTTCTGGAGTTTCCGTTCAAGACAATAATGTTGCAAAAACGTTCCCACCCGTAATGTGCATGAATCAAAAGTTCGATTCCAGAACAAAAAGGAACATTAACATGCCCAATCATCATAATATGGTGTAACAGTACAGAAGGAGGTTTGTATAGTGTTTCCGCTCAGGACATGAATGTTGCAAAAACGTCGCCACTCGTAATGTGCAAGTATCAAAATTTCGCTTCCGGAACAAAAAGGTTCAAAAACATGCCCAATCATCCTAATATGGTGTAATAGTATCGAAGGAGTTGTTTCTAGAGTTTATGTTTCAGACACCAATGTTGCGAAAATATCGCCACCTATAATGTGCAAGAATCAAAAGTTCGCTTCCGAAACAGAAAGGTTCAAAAACATGCCCAATCATCCTAATATTTTGTAATACTACTAAAGGAGGTGTTTCTGGAGTTTTCGTTCTGGACACGAATGTTGCAAAAACATAACCACCCGTAATGTGAAAGAATCAAAAGTTCTCTTCTGGAACAAAAAGGTTCAAAAACATGCCAAATAATCCACATATTGTGTAATAGTTCCGAAGAATGTGTTTCTGGATTTTCCGTTCTGACATAAATGTTGAAAAACGTCACCACCCGGAATGTGCAGGAATCAAAAGATCGCTTCCAGAACAAAAATGTCATTAACATGCGCAATGATCGTTATATGGGGTAATAGTACCATAGGAGGTATTTCTGGATTTTCCGTTCAAGACACTAATGTTGAGAAAACGTCCCTCACCAATTTACAAGTGACAAAAGTTCCTTTCTAGAACAAAAAGGTTCAAAAACATGCCCAATCATCCTAATATGGTGTAACAGTACCGAAGGAGGTGATTCTAGAGTTTCCGTTCATGACATAAATGTTGTGAAAATGTCGCCACACGTAATGTGCAAGAATCAAAAGTTCCCTTCCGAAACAAAAATGTTAAAAAACATGCCCAAACATCCTAATATTGTGTAATAGTACCGACAGATGTGTTTTTGGAGTTTCCATTCTGGACATGAACGTTGCAAAAACATCGCCACTCGTAATGTGCAAGAATCAAAAGTTCTCTTCCGGAACAAAACGGTTCAAAAACATGCCCAATCATCGTAATATGGTGTAATAGTTTCGTAGGAGGTCTTACTAGAGTTTCCGTTCTGAACACGAATGTTGCGAAAATGTCGCCACTTCTAATTTGAAGAATCAAAGGTTCGCTTCAAGAACAAAAAGGTTCAAAAGCATTCCTAATCATCCTAATATGGTGTAATTGTACCGAACGTGGTGTTTCTAGCGTTTTCGTTCTGGAAACAAATGTTGTGAAAACGTCGCCACCTGTAATGTGTAAGAATAAAAAGTTCACTTCCGGAACAAAAAAGCTGAAAAACATACCCAATCATCCTAATATGGTGTAATAGTAACGAAGGAGGTATTTCTGAAGTTTCCATTCGAGACACGAATGTTTTGAAAACATGAAAACCTACAATGTGCAAGAATCAAAAGTTCGCTTTTGGAACAAAAAGGTTCATTAAACATGCCTAATCATCCTAATATGGTGTAATAGTACCGTTGGAGGTGTTTCTATAGTTTCCATCCCGGACACAAATGTTGCGAAAACGGCGCCACCTGCAATGTGCAAGAGTCAAAAGTTCACTTCCGGAACAAAAAGGTTCAAAAACATGCCTAATCATCCTAATATGGTGTAATACTACTAAAGGAGGTTTTCTAGAGTTTTCGTTTCTTATACGAATGTTGCCACCCGTAATGTGCAAGAATCAAAAGTTCACTTCCAGAACAAAAAGGTTCAAAAACATGCCCAATCATCCAAATATGGTGTAATAGTTCCGAATAATGTGTTTCTGGAGTTTCCATTTAGGACACGAATGTTGCAAAAACGTCGCCACCCGTAATGTCCAAGAATCAAAAGTTCACTTCTGGAACTAAAATGTTCATTAACATTCCCAATTATCCTAATATGGTGTAATAGTACCGTAGGAGGTGTTTCTGGAGTTTCCGTTCAGGACAGTAATGTTGCGAAAACGTCCCCACTAGTAATGTGAAAGAATCAAAAGTTCACTTCCGGAACAAAAAGCTTCATTAACATGTCAATCATCCTAATATCGTGTAATAGTACCGTTGGAGGTGTTTCTGGAGTTTCCGTTCAAGACAATAATGTAGCGAAAATGTCCCCACCCGTAATGTGCAAGAATCAAAAGTTCGATTCCAGAACAAAAAGGAACTTTAACAGGCCCAATCATCATAATATGGTGTAACGATACCGAAGGAGGTTTGTATAGAGTTTCCACTCAGGGCACGAATGTTGCGAAAACGTCGCCACCCGTAATGTACAAGTATCAAAACTTCGCTTCCAGAACAAAAGGTTCAAAACCATGCCCAATCATCCTAATATGGTGTAATAGTACCGAAGGATGTGTTTCTGGAGTTTATGTTTTGAACACGAATGTTGTGAAAATGTCGCCACCTGTAATGTTCAAGAATCTAAAGTTCATTTCTGGAACAAAAAAGTTCAAAAATATGACCAATCATCCTAATATGGTGTAATAGTACCGAAGTATATGTTTCTGGAGTTGTCGTTTTGGACACGAATGTTGCGAAAATATCGCCACTCTTATTGTGCAAGAATCAAAAGTTTGCTTTCGGAACAAAAATGTTCATTAACCTGCCCAATCATCCTACTATGGTGTAATAGTAACGTAGGAGTTGTTTCTGGAGTTTCCGTTCCGGACATGAATGCTGCGAAAACGGTGCCACCTATAATTTGCAAGAATCAAAAGTCGCTTCCGGAACAAAAAGTTTAAAATACATGCCCAATCATCTTAATATGGTGTAATAGTACTAATGGAGGTTTTTTCTGGAGTTTCCATTACGAACATGAATGTTGCGAAAACATCATCACCCATAATGTGCAAGAATGAGAAGTTCGCTTTTGGAACAAAAAGGTTCATTAATGATGTGTACCCGTCTATGGATCACATGTGACGAGTAGTTGTGGCCCGATCTTATAGAAAGATCTACAAACTTGATAACAATCACCGCGTGACCTGGTAAAGAGGTTGTGCACCGTGAGTCTACACACACGATGAACTACCGAGACAATCACCCTTCCACTTTCTAATGAAGCCAGCCCATGCAATCACACCATAAAGATGTGAAGGCACAAACTGGGGGAACCACAGTTCATCGTTCTACAACTCCTCCAGGAATCGAAAGAACAAGTTTGCAAGCCTCTCAGGACTCACGTGGAAAGAACTCAATGAGTTTGTTTTTATGAATAAAAGTCCCTCTCATCATCTATTACATGGATATATATATATATATATATATCACTTAGTGGAGTCTTCAGTTGGGATAAAAATAAATGAGACATGTAGTAGGAAATAATATCTTCTTTGGATTGTGGGTATTCTCCTGCATGCTTGTACTTGTGTGAAGAGTAATCTGGTTGTTGCCTTCATAAGTCACGAATTTATTTTGCTTTGCACTTCCACAATTGATCTGCATGGTAGCTGCATGGTTCATCCTCTCTATGCACTTCTCCCATGCCTGTTCGCGCACTCCATCATTCCCGAGAACATTAAAACAAGTACTCAAAAGCATAGGCTCATCCAGAATAATGTTATTATTTAACACAAGGTTAGCGTTCACCTGAGAGTGCATTTCCTTCTGCAATTATTTGGCTCTGCTTCTTGTAATTGGACCCACTATATCAGATGCAGTTTTATTAGGAGGTTAAGAGGAGTGGATGCTAGGGATATCCTCATTAGCCTCCCCCTCTTGAGAAGGAGTCGTCCTCGACTCAGACTCACCAACAAATGGAAGCAAGTCTTTGACATTGAATGTTGTACTCACATTGGAATATTTAGGGGGAAGCTCAATTTTGTAAGCGTTATCATTTATCTTTTTGAGAACCTGGAACAGACCATCACCCCTAGGAGATAACTTACTCTTGCGTTGGTGAGGAAATCGATCCTTGCATAGATGCAACCACACGAGATCACCGGGCTGGAATATAACTTTCTTCTTACCCTTGTTCGCTTGCTTGGCATATTGTGCATATTTCTTCTCTATATTCCTTCTTGTGTCATCATGTAACTTCTTAATAAATTCTGATCTTTTGGCAGCATCCATGTTAACTTGTTCCTGTAATAGGAAAGGCAAAAGATCCATGGGTGTATGTGGTTTAAAACCATAAACAATTTCAAAGGGACAAAAATTTGTTGTTGAATGTACTGCCCTGTTATAAGCGAATTCGACAAGTGGAAGGCATTCTTCCCACATCTTGAGATTCTTTTTCAGCACAAATTGCAACATTGTAGATAGATTACGGTTGACAACCTCAGTTTGCCCATTAGTTTGTGGGTGACAAGTAGTAGAAAATAACAACTTGGTGCCAAGTTTTTCCCATAGTGTCTTCCAAAAATAGCTCAAAAAATTTGTATCTCTATCTGAAACAATGGTCTTCAGCACCCCATGTAAATGAACTATCTCCCTAAAATGGAATCCCTCCTCCTCGGAGACCGAGGTAACCCTAGAATAAAATACATGGATATATCCTCCCAAGGTACATTCGGAATTGGTAATGGAATGTGTAGACCAGGGGTATTAAGGCGGGACATAGCTTTCAAGCAAGTTAGGCACCGCTCAACATGTTTCTGGACATCACGTCTCATATGGGGCCAAAAGAAATTATCAGAAAGCATGTCCAATGTTTTTTACACCAAAATGACCAACTAATCCACTAGCATGAGCTTCCTGCAAAAGAAGATTGCGAACAAAATAAACTGGAACACAAAGTTTGTTAGTCCTAAATAAGAATCCATCATACACATAGAGTTTGTCCGATCCTTTAACAACAACGCATTTAGAGAAAGGTTCTTTAAAATTAGAGTCATTAATATAAAGGGTTTTAATTGATTCTGATCCAAGAACTTTTGTATCTAGGTGCATAACCAAACCACACCTTCTTGACAAAGCATCTGTAACAATGTTATCTTTACCACGCTTATGTTCAACAACATAGGGAAATGTTTCAATAAATTCAATCCATTTTGCATGGCGACAGTTCAGTTTACCTTGGCTTTTGAGATATTTCAAAGCTTCATGATCAGAATGGATTACAAATTCTTTAGGTAATAAGTAATGCTGCCATACTTCGAAAACTCGAACTAAGGCATAAAGCTCTTTGTCATAGACAGAGTAGTTCAGATGTGGACCATTTATTTTTTTAGAAAAGTAGGCAATAGGTTTCCCTTCTTGAAGAAGCACACCTCCAATGCCAATACCACTTGCATCACATTCGATCTCAAAAGTCTTACCAAAGTCTGGTAGTTATAGCAGTGGTGACTCACAAAGCTTTGTTTTCAACTCTTCGAAGGCTTGGTCCTGTTCATCTCCCCACTTGAATGGAACACCCTTCTTTGTAAAATTGTTAAGGTGTGCAACAATTGTGCTGAAATCTTTAACAAAGCGCCAATAGAATCCTACAAGACCATGGAAAGTTCGAACTTGGCTTACAGTTTTAGGAGTAGGCCAATCCTTTATCACTTTAACCTTCTCTTCATCAAGCTAGATGCCATCTGCAGTCACAAAAAACCATGAAAAACAACTCTATACGTGCAAAAGGTGCACTTAGAAATATTTTCGTACAATTGCACTACTCTCAAAACAGTAAGGACCGCACGAATATGATCAAGATGTCCATCAAATGATTTGCTATAGATCAAGATATCATCAAAATATACAACCACGAATTTACCAACAAATGCTTTTAAAACATGATTTATTAAACACATAAAAGTTGAAGGAGCATTCATCAAACCAAAGGACATCACAAGCCATTAATATAAGCCAAATTTGGTTTAAATGATGTCTTCCATTCATCACCAATTTTCATGCGAATTTGGTGATAGCCACTTCATAAATCAATCTTTGTGAAAATTGTTGAGCTACTCAATTCATCCAACATGTCATCAAGCCTAGGAAATGGGACGATGATATCTTACAGTTATAGCATTAATAGCACGACAATCGACACACATGCGCCAAGACCCATCTTTTTTAGGAATCAAAAGTACTAGAACAAAGCAAGGTGATAGATATTCACGAACGTACCCTCTATCCAAAAGCTCTTTTACCTGTCGCAGAATTTCTTTTGTTTCTTCTGGATTGGTGTGGTAGGCTGTCGATTTAGAAGAGAAGCACCAGATCCCAAATCAATTTGGTGCTCAATGCCATGAATGGGAGGAAGACCAGGTGGCAACTCATCGGGAAAACATCCTCAAAGTCTTGTAATAAATCAAGAACAACACTTGACAGCGATGAAGGTAAATGGTTAGTTGACAATAGGACCTCCTTGTGCCGAAGCACAAAGAATGGGGCTGTGGTATTCCTCACTTCTCTCAAATCACTCTTGCTCACAAATAAACATTCAGTTTTTCATGGAAGTCTTGTATCTTCAGGAGGATTTATGTGGCTGGATGGTTTAGGAGTCTCTCCCTTACTATTTTTGGAGGTCTCACATAGTTTTCTTTTCTCACTCTCCTCCCTTTTAATGCAAGCAACATCACAAGAATGTATGTCTTCTGGAGATAATGGAACAAGAACCACCTTCTTCTCTTTGTGAATAAACGTGTATTTGTTTGACTGACTAAAATTCACATATTCCACATTGAATTGCCATGGATGACCTAGAAGTAAGTGGCATGCTTGCATAGGAACAATATCACAATCAACCTCATCATGATAGTCACCAATTGAGAAAGATAAGCGCACCATGGATGAAACTTTCACTATCCCTGAATTATTCAACCACTTCATATGGTACGGGTGTGGATGGCAGGCCAAGCTTCTCAACAAGCAAGGCACTAACAATATTGTTGCAGCTCCTACCATCAATTATGAATCTGCACAACTTCCCTTTTACTTTGCATCGTGATTGAAACAAATTATGGCACTGCCCTTGCTCAACTACAAGTATTTGAGTAGAAAGAACTCGTCGAACCACCAAAGAATGATCTGGTGCATTCAAAAGATAAGCACTCACAGTGGAACTTGTAGCAGACCCAAATGCACTACCATGTTGGGATGAAATAGAAGCTTTCAAATAATTAACATCAGCAAGCAAATCATCAAAATTGGCACTAGTAATTTCCTCTAGATTTGGAGGAATAACAACTTGTGGTATTTCATCCGGAGCAACATGTGGAATAAACTGAATGGCCAAACAATTCAATCCCAACTCATATTCACCGTCCTCCGCTTGATACTCACAAGTTTGGATATTTTCATTTGATAATGTCAGAATATTGTGCTCATCCCCTGCTTCACTATGAGAGTCATAAGAACCATTAGCAAGTGCAATAATAGTACGCCTATTGGGACATTTAGCTTGCTTATGCCCACGACCACCACACTTAAAACACTCAATCTTACTTGTCTTCCTTGGGGTTGTAGCAGTGGAGGAGCTGGCCTGATTGGAACTTACAGTTTTGCCTTTCGCATCAGATTGTTTGGCAGAAGTTGAAACTTGACGAGCAGCTACACGAGATGAGGGTGTGTGCAACCCTAATTCTCTCTGTTGTGAATGACGCCATGGAGTAGAACTGTTATGAGCAGAAAATGAAACATGGGTCTTATAAGATTCAGAAACCTGTCGTTCCGCCCTTTTGGCAAAATGAACCAATTCTGTTAGATTTGTGTAGTTTACCATGTCCAATTTATCAGCGATTGGTTTATTCAGGCCAACCAAGAACTGAGCCATTGTGGATTCCTCATCTTTAGTAATTCCTGTATGGAGTAGGCACATTTCCATTTCTTGAAAATATTCATCAACACTGCGAGTACCTTGCACAAGGCGTTTGAGCCGCAAATGTAAGTCACGAGAATAATACGCAGGAACAAGACGCCATCGCAATTCCCTCTTCATTTCTTCCCATGTGATATTGTGATGTCCAAATCGTTGGTATTCTGCACGAATTTGATTCCACCAAGTTATAATATAACCTTTAAACTCAATGGCAACAAGCTTTGCCTTCTTTGCAGCTGGGTAATTATACAAATAAAATATCTGGTCCACCTTGGTCACCCATTCAAATAAGAATGAGCATTCTCCTTCCCATTGAAAGGGGGAATGGACACTTTAACTTTACCCAAACCATCTTCATTTTGGCGGTATCCATGATTACGATGACGTCGATCACGACATCCACCATGGTCGCCAAACTAGTTGTCACCATGATTTCCAAGCGGCCAAAATGAGCACCCCCATGAGCATCATAACTACCAGGGTGACCATAGGGACCTGCTCCTTGTTCATCACTACAATTGAAATGATCATCAACATCAAAACCTGCAGCACCTCTAATAGGAACACGCCGTGCACGACCAAAAAATGTGTCCACCTATTAATGCCACCAAAATTACCAAAGCCAACATCAATCCCTCTGCCACCACCATGGTCACATCCATCACCACCACGACCACCACTTGCAGCAGCACGGCGTGCAGTGTCAGCCTGAAGACATGCACCTTCCGCCTCCAACACAAAAGGATTATCATCTTCGATATGGTCATTATCATTAGGCGGAGGCTGCCCGTGTTGTTGTTGCTGTAGAGATAGTTGAAGTGCTTGCATCCCTTGCATCAGTTGATGCATTTGTGCATGCACCTCCTAGAAATCTTCAGCAGACACAGTGGCGGAAGAAGATTGATTGTATCCTGCCATATGAGTAGAGATGCAAAAATAATAGGACAATATATATGGAATATATGTGGAGTCACTCCCTCACCATTTACTGAACAAGTTCTTTCTCAACCTGAAAGGTCAAGAACTGGGGCAGCAATATGCAGTGGAAGAGTGATTGTACCAGAGGCGATGGTGCATAGCTCGCGATGCTTTGGGTGGAGTTTGGTGGGGTAAAATATAGTGTATTGCACTGAAAAGTAGTGAAACAAAATCGAATAATAATCCAAAAGAGAAACACGAGTCTAAGTTGCTGATCACAAAGAAAAAACGGGTGGAAAGGAAAGGAGCAAGGTGAATGAAGTGGATGGAATAGAACAATTGGCACCTATCGATCTGCAGCTCAAGCCCCTTTTTTCTTGAAAATACTCATATGTCTCTTTTTTTGCAATATTCTTTTTTTAACTGAAACACTCTTTGTTGTTTTTTTGTACCTCTTGACAAACAGCATACAACTTTCACTTAAGGGTGGCATAGAAATAACAAACAAAGTGTTAATGCCGATTGGTATACTGATTTGGAAGCAATCAAGGGTTGGATGGGTGAGTATTTTTGTGTGTGTGTATATTTCAGAGAGAAAAAGTCAGGATAAAACCGGAGAAAGGAGAAATCGGACCAAGAAAAATAAGCAACTAGACAAGAATCAAAGGATTGAAAACTCAATGATGCAAACTACAATTCAACGTTGACGATCCGGCTTCCGATCACCACAGATCTGAATCCCGCAATCACTACACCACTGCTCCGTTGGTTATCAACCAAGCACAACCTGATTGACCTCGCCAAGAAGGCTAATCCTTGCCTGCGAATCGAAGAACACAAGCAAGAACGCAGAAAACACAATCAAATTGAAAATTCTATTGGAATCGGCGAATTGGGGTTCACTTATAAATCCGGCGAAGCGGCGGCTATCAAAGCAACGTGTAAACTAAACCCAAAAACCCTAGATGGCTGTAGAAACACCTTATATAGTAGTTTGGGACGCACCCCTAATGGGCTCAACTGGATACACGACCCAAAGGCCCAGTAACGCAGAAAATAGCCTGCTGACAGATTCTGGACTCTATCTTGTTTTGACGATTCCCGTTGATCTAGAACGAATTTTGAGATGAAACTGGCGGCATTGGAAAGTTTATGAAGTTATCTTTTCGTGGATGGGTGGAACGTCAAAAACGGAGTCTGTATGCGGCCTGGACGATGATTTTAGTGCACGCTGCTCCTGGAATCCGAGTTGGACACGAATTGTAGTTGGATTGGACTCTCAAATTGGCTTGGACGTCCTTCCTTGTTCTTCTCCAACTCTTTGTTTATCTCCAAGTGATTTTCATCATCTCCATGGTTCCTACTAATAATATTAGGTAGTAATTTATTCCAAAGATAATATACTAATATACTTAGAAACGAGTTAACCTGTAGATTTAATCGTCGTGCTCGAACTCGAATAATTGGATCTTGGTATTCATGTATGGTTGTATCATTGGTAGGGATGTCCTCATCATCCGGGCTCCTTAGTCCAAATATTTGGAGAACAGAAACCATCATCATCCCATGCCTGTTCGTGCACTCCATCATTCCTGAGAACATTAAAACAAGTACACAAAAGTATAGGCTCATTAACATGCCCAATCATCATAATATGGTGTAAAAGTACAAACATAATTGTTTATAGAGTTTCCATTCAGGACACGAATGTTGTGAAAATGTTGCCACCCATAATGTGCAAGAATCAAAAGTTCGCTTCCGGAACAAAAAGGTTCAAAAACATTCCCAATCATCCTAATATAGTATAATAGTACTGAACGAGGTGTTTCTAGAGTTTCTGTTCCGGACATGAATGTTGTGAAAACGTCGCCACCTGTAATGTGCACGAATCAAAAGTTCGCTTCTGAAACAAAAAGGTTCAAAAATATGGCTAATCATCCTAATATGGTGTAATAGTACTGAAGGAGGTTTTTCTAGATTTTTCGTTCCGGACAAGAATGTTACGACTATGTCGCCACCCGTAATGTGCAAGAATCAAAAGTTATCATATGGAACAAAAAGGTTCATTAACATGCCCAATCATCCTAATATGGTGTAATAGTATCGTACGAGGTGTTGCGAAAACATCACCACCCGTAATGTGCAAGAATCAAAAGTTCGCTTCCGGAACAAAAATGTTCATTAACATAGACAATCATCCTAATATGGTGTAATAGTACTGTAGAAGGCATTTCTGCAATTTCTGTTCAGGACACAAATGTTGTGAAAACATTGACACCCATAATGTGCAAGAATCAAAAGTTCGGTTCCGCAACAAAAAGGTTCAAAAACATTGCCAATCATTCTAATATGGATTAATAGTACTGATGGAGGTGTTTCTGGAGTTTCTGTTCAGGACACTAATGTTGCGAAAACGTCGCCACCCATAATTTGGAAGAATCAAAAGTACGCTTCTAGACCAACAATGTTCATTAACATTTCCAATAATTCTAATATGGTGTAATTGTACCAAAGGAGGTGTTTATGTAGTTTCCGTTCAGGACACTAATGTGCGAGAATCAAAAGTTTGCTTATAGAACAACAATGTTCATTAACATACCCAATCATCCTAATAAGGTGTAATTGTACCGTAGGAGGTGTTTTTGGAGTTTCCATTCCGTACACGAATTTTGTGAAACCGTCGCCACCTGTTATGTGCAAGAATCAAAAGTGCGCTTTCGGAACAAAAAGCTTCATTAACATGCCCAATCATCCTAATATGGTGTAATAGTACCGAATGAGGTGTTTCTGGAGTTTCAATTCCGTACACGATTGTTGCGAAAACGTCACCACTCATAATGTGCAATTATCAAAAGTTTGCTTCCAAAATAAAAAGTTCAAACACATGCCCAATCATCCTAATATGGTGTAATAGTACCGAAGGAGGTGTTTCTAGAATTTGCATTCCGGACACGAATGTTGCAAAAACATCACCACTCGTAATGTTCGAGAATCAAAAGTTTGCTTCCGGAATAAAAAGGTTTGTTAACATGCCCAATGATCCTAATATGGTGTAATAGTACTGTAGGAGGCATTTCCACAGTTTCCTTTCAGAACACAAATGTTGCAAAACATTGACACCCATAATGTGCAAGAATCAAAAGTTCGCTTGTAGAACAAAAAGGTACAAAAACATGGCGAATCATCCTAATATGGTGTAATAGTACTGAACGAGGTGTTTCTATAGTTTCCGTCCCAGACACGAATGTTGCGAAAATAACACCACCCGTAATGTGCAAGAATCAAAATTTCGCTTCGAGAACAAAAATATTTATTAACATGACCAATCATCCAAATATGGTGTAATAGTACCGTAGGAGGTGTTTCTTGAGTTTCTGTTAAGGACATTAATGTTTTGAAAACATCCCCACCCGTAATGTGCTAGAATCAAAAGTTCGCTTCCAGAACAAAAAGGTACATTAACATGCCCAATCATCATAATATGGTGTAAAAGTACCGAAGGAGCTATTTATATAGTTTCCATTCAGGACACGAATGTTTCGAAAATGTTGCAACCCATAATGTGCAAGAATCAAAATTTTGCTTCCGGAACAAAAAGGTTCAAAAACATTCCCAATCAATCGAATATAGTGTAATAGTACATAACAAGGTGTTTATGGGGTGTCCATTCCGGACACGAATGTTGCAAAAATGTCGCCACCAGTAATGTGCAAGAATCAAAAGTTAGCTTCCAAAACAAAAAGGTTCAAAAACATGCCCAATCATCCTTATAGGGTGTAATAGTACTGAAGGAGTTGTTTCTTGAGTTTTTGTTTCGGACACGAGTGTTGTGAAAACATCGCCACCCGTAATGTGAAAGAATCAAAAGTTCACTTCCGGAACAAAAATGTTCATTAACACGCCCAATCATCCTAATATGGTGTAATAGTACCGAAGGAGGTGTGAAAGAATCAAAGCGTCTCCACCAGTAATGTGCAAGAATCAAAAGTTCGCTTCCGGAACAAAAAGGTTCAAAAACATGCCCAATCATCCTACTATGGTGTAATAGTACTGAAAAATGTGTTTATGGAGTTTCCGTTCAGGACACGAATGTTGCAAAAACATCGCCACCTCTAATATGAAAGAATCAAATGTTCAATTCCGGAAAAAAGGTTCATTAACATGCCCAATCATCCTAATATGGTGTAATAGTACAATAGGAGGTGTTTCTGGTGGTATTCGTTCAGGACACTAATGTTGCGAAATCTTCCCCACCAGTACTGTGCAAGAATCAAAAGTTCGCTTCTAGAACAAAAAGGTTCAAAAACATGCCCAATTATTCAAATATGGTGTTACAGTACGAAAGAAGGTGATTCTGGAGTTTCCGTTCAAGACACTAATGTTGCGAAATCATCACCACCTGTAATGTGCAAGAATCAAAAGTTCGCTTCTGGAACAAAAAAGGTTCAAAAACATACCCAATCATCCTAATATGGTGTAATAGTACCGAAGGATGTGATTTTGGAGTTTCGTTCCGGACACGAATGTTGCGAATACGTCGCCACCCGTAATATGAAAGAATCAAAAGTTCGCTTCTGGAACAAAAAGGTTCATTAACGTGCCCAATCATCCTAATATGGTGTGCTAGTACAGTAGGTGATGTTTCTAGGGTTTTTGTTCAGGACACTAATGTTGCGAAATATTCCCCACCAGTACTGTGCAAGAATTAAAAGTTCGCTTCCATAACAAAAAGGTTCAAAAAATGCCCAATTATTCTAATATGGTGTAACCGTACCAAAGGAGATGATTCCGGAGTTTCCGTTCAGGACAATAATTTCGCGAAAACGTTGCCACCCATAATGTGGAAGAATCCAAAGTTCACTTCCAGAACAAAAAACATTCAAAAACATACCCAATCATCCTAATATGATGTAATAGTACCGAAGGAGGTGTTTTAGGATTTTCCGTTCCGGACACGAATGTTGCCAAAACGTCCACACCTGTAATATGTAAGAATCATAAGATCGATGCTGGAACAAAAAGGTACATTAACATGCCCAATCATCATAATATGGTGTAAAAGTAACGAAGGAGTTGTTTATATAGTTTCGATTCAGGGCACGAATGATGCGAAAATGTTGCCACCCATAATGGGCAAGAAACAAAAGTTTGCTTCTAGAACAAAAAGGTTCAAAAACATTCCCAATCAACCTAATATGGTGTAATAGTACCGAACGAGGTGTTTCTGGAGTTTTCGTTCCTGACATGACTGTTGCGAAAACGTCGCCAAATGTAACGTGCAAGAATTAAAAGTTCGTTTCTAGAACAAAAAGGTTCAAAAACATGCCCAATAATCCTAATGTGGTGTAATAGTACTGAAGGAGGTGTTTCTAGAGTTTTTGTTCCGGACATGAGTGTTGCGAAAACGTCGCCACCCGTAATGTGCAAGAATCAAAAGTTTGCTTCCAAAACGAAAAAGTTCATTAACATGCCCAATCATCCTAATATGGTGTAATAGTACCATAGGAGGTGTTTCTATAGTTTCAGTCCTGGACACGAATGTTGCGAAAACGGCGCCACCTACAATGTGCAAGAATCAAAAGTTCACTTCCGGAACAAAAAGGTTTGAAAACATGCCCAATCATCCTAATATGGTGTAATACTACTGAAGGAGGTGTTTCTAGAGTTTCTGTTCCGGACATAAATGTTACGAAAATGTTGCAACACGTAATGTGCAGAAATCAAAAGTTCGATTCTGGAACAAAAAGGTTAAAAAACATGCCCAATCATCCTAATATGGTGTAATAGTGTAACACCCTGAATTTTCTAAAATTAATAAATTGGAGAAAATAGAATTTTTAAATGAATAAATCAAGTTTGGATAAAAGAATGGTTGAATTAATTGAAAACCTTAAGGAAGAACAAGATAAAGTAATCAAAAATTTTACTTGGTTGAAATCAATTAATTAGGTTTGGACCAAAAGGGGCATCTAAATAAAAATTTTTGAGAAAATTTAGTTTTACAAGGATTATTTTTGATTTTTAAATAAACTAAAATGTCTAAATAAATAAAAAATATGAAGAAATAATTCAAATTTTGATCTGAGAAAATTATGTTAGATTCATGAGGCAAAAATATATTTTTGAGATTTTTTGTAAAATTTTAGAACCTCAGCTAGTAGCTCTTATTGTATAAATGGATTTCTGGAATTATTTTTATTGGAAAAATGGTTTTAAATACTTTTGGGCCGCTCCCCTCCTTTCTCTCTCCAGCCCAGCCCAACCCGCACGTGTGCCCGCTGACACCCAGCCCCCACCTGTTAGCCTCCTACACCCAACTCCCATGTGCGCCCGCGCCCTCCATCTCTCTCTCCCCTCACTGCCATGTCGGGCCCCATCTGTCGGCGTCGAGCCTCGCGCCGGCTCCCGCCTCCTTCCTCTGCCCTATGGCCCCCCGCCTATCGGCGCTGTGCCCCTCACTCGTGTCCACTGACCACTATGGCCCACTCATTAGATCCATCTTCCCTGTCACGCCGTCGCCCCCAAATCCCCTCGGCCGTGAAAACCCTAGCAAAATCCCCTCGCCGCCGTGGACCCCTCCTCGAATTGACGCCAGACATTTACTCCCCATTAAGCGGTGACCGATTCCCCTTGGATTCCGATGTGGTTAAGATGCGCAGTCACCGTATCCGTGTGATTGTAAACCTCATCGGCGTTAAAGAAGAATTTCCCCCGGTTTCTCCCGATTACGCCCTCCCTTGATCCCGCCGGCACCCTCTATTTAACCCTCCACACACTCCGCGTCCTGGCCAACCAGTGTCGCCAAGCCAAGCGCATCGGAGCCCTCCGCAGTGCCGTTTTGCGCCGCCACCTCTACCATCACTCTATTCGCCGTTCGTCCTCACTAGAGATTGCCGTCTGCCTTGCCGTTGACCCCTCTGCGATCACCGGCACGCACCCTTCCCCAACATCCACTCCAATTAGGCTGAAGACCACCGGAAAATCGCCGTCGTCATCGACCCGAGAGTACCCCACCGTCACCGCTCGCCGCCGGCCTCCACCGTTCATCTCCGATCCCAAGCCTGGTATATTAGTGATCAACGCCTTATTCCCTTTTCATTTCCCTTCTCAATTATGGCTTTAGACTACCGCGGTCGCCACCGTGGTCGCCGTCGTGCGCTACCGTCGCTAGGGACGACAACCGGAGGTCACCCTTGTGCATCGCGTGTCGGACGCCACCTATGCCACCCGATTAGAAAGGAGCGGCTAGGATTAGATCGCCTAACCGAGCGCTCCGATTCCCTCTGACCGCCGTTGACCGGTATCACGAGATCCTGACCGTCGGTGTCCACTTAAACCCCACCACGATCGCAACCATTGATCTGTACCGGTTCGAGGTGATTTAATTGTGGCTGTCTGTTTTCACTTAAGCCTCCTACCTCACCCTCAGCCGCTAGATATGAATCGTGCGGTCCAGAGTGATCTGGTCCACTCGCACAGTCCTCAGGTAGACTGTTTTTGGTTTAAAATAAATTCAGAAATTGTTTTAAACTTCAAAAATTCATATCTCCTTCAAATTAACTCCAAATTTAACCATTCAAATTTCTGAGAGTTTGTCTTTTTATTCTCTTCATGTTCATCTAGAAAAATGTATATGATTACATTGGAAATTTTATATAGTTTTAATTGGAATTAAAATGAAATCCTAGAAATTGTTTTAATCTTCAAAAACTCATAACTTCTTTGAATTATTTCACCATTCAAGTTTAAGAAGGTCTATCTTTTTATCCTCTTCTTATCCATCCAAAAATTTATATGTTTAAAATAAACTTTTATATTGTTTTGATTAAAATTTAAGTATAATTTGAGAATAATCATTTCAAACTTCAAAATTCCTAAACTCATTTGAATTGACTCTACAATTTACTATTCAAATTTTAGGAGATTTATCTCTTTATCTCTTACATTTTTAACCAATTTAATTGATAGGTGTGTATTCTTTATTATTCAAAATAAACCAAGGGAACCATTCTTAAACTTTAGAAATTCCTGCTCCAAAATTCACCATCTCAATTCTAGGAAATCTCTTCTTTCGTTCTCTACAAACTTTACCCAATTTAATTAAATGCTTATACTGTTGATTTCATTGTTTCTCTCAATTGTTTCTTATTCTCATTTTGCGTGCCTAGAAGGTTATGACACCGTCGAGGAGCCAAACCATTTTCCCCCAAGGTTCCTCCATCTCCATTCACGAATCAAGGCAAGTCGCCAAACATAATTTTTGAGCATATTGAACCTAGTTTTCTTAAAATATCGCTAAAACCCATAGGTTATAAATGCATTAGTCAAATTGAGAGCCTTACATTATATTTATTTAGATCCCCGACCTTGAAGTGCAAACCCACGCCATGTTATTGAGCCTAAACTCCTTGTCACCATAATAATAGTATTATTAGATAGTGTCCAATGTATTGACACAACTGCTATAGGATAAAAATGAGTCGTAGATACTTTGATTCTATTATATGATCCCCATGATTTCTCTCACCCCTGGAATTCTATTGGATATGGAGTTATGGTTTAGTATGGTAGCATGGTGGGTTCTGGGTGCAAGCGAGGACATTGGTTAGTCGCACCCGGGGCACTATAAGGACCGGTCTACGGGATCCATTGCAATACACTTCCGTACTAATAACAAGTGTAGTGGGTAAGTCCTAACTGAGGTATGGGGTGTTCCAACTCGAGGCACCACTGTGAGATGGGTCAAGCAGCACCTGCGGGTGGCTTGTACCAACGTGGCGCAAAAGGGGGTGCGACGTTGTATGAGTACAAACATCTTCTTCAGGATCGCTTTCTTGACTGGGTCGCTACTCTAGACCATCCTCCTCGTAGTACGCAGTTTATGAAGTGTTTGTCCAACGGGTATGCGTACAAAAGTACTTGACAAGCCACCGAGAATGCAATAATAATACAGAGTAATAACAAGGGAATGATAATGGCTTAAAGTGCGGAAAAGTATGTTTTTCAGTTGCAGAATTTAGTGTAGTGAAATTTAATTGTACATAATAATAAACATGAACAATGTAACATCATCTAACTCGAGGAGTATGCTTTCCCTCCTCGCTCAACAGTCCTTACATGCCAAATCATTATGCAACATTCATAAACATAAACTAACTGCGAGTAGTCAGCAACCCACCTTTGACCGTGGGCTCGGCTTTTCGAAAAGATTTAAACTCTGATCAGAGGTGTACCACTGTACCCACAAGGCACACACTCATCCCACACACCAAAGTGTAACGAGATGACCCATACCATGGGAACTCGTGCCAAAACCTCCACATGAAATGTTCCAAGCTGATAACACCCGCTCTAGGTTTCACCGGTGCGCCCGGCCACTCCGGGCTAACGTCGCACCCCCTTTTGCGCCACGTCGGTACAAGCCACCCGCAGGTGCTGCTAGACCCATCTCCAAGTGGTGCCTCAAGTTGGAACACTCCATAACTTAGTTAGGACTTACCCACTAGAATTGTGGTTAGTACGGAAATGTATTGCAACGGATCCCGCAGACCGGTCCTTATAGTGCCCCGGGTGCTACCGACTAATGCCCTAGCTTGCACCCGGAACCCACCATGCTTACATACTTAACGAAAACCCCATAACCAACAGAATTCCAGGGGTGAGAATAATGGGATCTTATAATAGAATCCAAATCTCTACGACTCATTTTTAACCTATAGCTGTTGTGCCTATACATTGGACACTATCTATTAGTACTAATAATATGGTGACAAGGAGTTTAGGCTCGAGAGCATGGCTTGGTTTTGCACTTCAAGGTCGGGGATCTAGATAAATATAATGTAAGGCTTTCAATTTGACTAATGCATGTATAACCTATGTCTTTTAGCGATAGTTTAAGAAAACTAGGTTCAATATGCTCAAAAATTTGGTTTGGTGACTTGCTTTGTTCAGCGAAGGGTGACGGAGGAACCTCGGGGTAATACTCTGGTTCTTCGGCGGCGTCGTAGTCTTCTCGATACGAATAATAAACATAACATTCAATAAACAATCCAAAATCACACTTCAAGCAAATAGACTTTGGTTGGATTAAAACAAGTGATATAAAGTTATTAAATATTTTGAAATTGTTATCTAACTTTTTAAGACAATTTTATGGAGTTTTAGTTTTTTCTAAAAAGAATTATGAATTTCCCCTAAAGTGTTTTTAAATCCCTTATTAAATAAAAAATAAAATGTCCAAGGTAAACCTACTGTTTTTATTGCATAAACATGAAGAGAGTAAAATATAAATTTTCTGAAACTGAAATGGTCAAATTTGGAGTTAAAATTAACAAGATATGAATTTTTGAAGTTAAAAACAATTTCTGGAATTTAATTTAAACTAAAAACAGTTGCTGGTCCATGGTGAACCGAACCCACCGTGAACCTGTGCACTATGTGCATGAGCCAGATCCAGATCAGCCGTCGGATCTAGATCGAGTGGCTGCGGATGACGCGGAAGCGTTAAGTGGATGTGGATGGCCAGGATTAAAACACTAAACCGGTACACGATGGATGGCTCAGATCGACCGCCAGTTTTAAAACGAAATTGATGCATGAGATTTAAACGTATCGATTCGCTGGGATATGATAGCTAGGATTAAACTGGGTGATCGATTTTATCAACGCCGTCGGATCGACATCGCACGACCGTGGTCAAATCCGACATGGCACGGGTACTTTACCCGTGCCGGTCGTCTTCTCCGGCAACGGCGATGGGCTAGTGGCCACGGCGAGCAACGGCGGTCGGTCCTAAGGGCTAAAACAGAACCAGTAAAGCGCGGGGGTCAAGAGGGTACCATCAATGAGGCTTGGGGTCATCGGGTTGCGGCCAGTGATGAGCGGGGGCGACGAAGGCATTCGGGTCCTCGTCGACGATGGGGTTCCGGCGGTCTTCGGTGGCGACGGAGGGGTGGATGAGGTCAGGGTGGCGTCAATGATCAGACTGGTGCAGTCATCGAGGACGGAGGAGGACTCCGGCAACGGTGAGTGACGGCTAGAGTGCGGGCGGTGGTGTGGCGTTAAAAGGGTATTACAAGTGTCTTGTTTGGGTTCGGTCCAAGCGCTAGTGAGGGGGTGAAAGCAGGGGTGCCAAGGGTTTAAATAGGGACGCCAGCGGGGGTCAGAGGGGGCACGCAATTGGGGGAAACCAGGAGTAAAATCTCTTTTACACCGGTGAGCTCGGGGTGCACGGAGGTACATCGAACCGGTATCAGACGGGTTTTAATGGGGAAAACGGTCATCAGGGATTGGGAATCATTAAACTGGGCTCAATTTGAGGGGAGGAGGTCGGCGACAGTGGATTGGAGGGGCTAGGGTTTCAACCGGTGAGGGGGGAGGGATTTGGGGGCGATTCCCATGGAGAATACGAATCCGACGCGTGGGCCACGACAGTCAGTGGGCGCGTGCAGGGCTGAGAGTGAGGCAGGCGATGCCGACAGGTGGGTCCGGAGTGGCAGTGAGGGGAGAGAGAGGGTGCAGGCGTGAGAGAGGGGATGGGGGTCGCTGACGAGTGGGTCCTGCTTGGCAGAGAGGGGTGTGGGGTTGATGAGGAGCCATGCTGAAGAGCGTGGGCCTCATGGCTCCAGATGTGATGAGTCATTGTCAACGGTAGTCAAAGAGGACTGAAAAGAGGAGAGAAGAGCTGCTGCGTTTGGGCCGCTTGTGACTCAAGTATACGGGCAGCGAGTGATTGTCGGGCAGAGGAGGCCGCGAAGTCAGGCTGGCCCAATCCGGGTACATGGGCTAGGAGCAGCAGAGGATCCACTAGGCTGTTGACCAGGATTGACTCAGGTACACGGGCGGCGAGTGATTGCCGGGATGAGAGAGCTGCGGAATCGGGCCGGCCCAATCCGGGTACCTGGTGCAATGCCGGTGGACGCTTTGTCAGTTTCGGCGCAAAACTGACGACCGCTGATCTTGGAACGGACCATCCAGAAGTGAAGCTGTAGTCGCTACGAAAGCTATGCTTCCGGATAAGTCATCTGTAAATAGGAGTTTACTATTTTGTCCTTAGGCCCACAGTCAGTCAGTCGAGTCTGTAAAAATATCCTAAGGGCAGTTGGGTCTTTTCCTTTTATTTCAGCATCTGTAAAAAACCCTAAGAGTCTGTGGAATATTCCTAGGCTATTGGGCTGCCTATAAATAGGGCCCCAATCCCTAGGTTTAGGTTACCCTTTTGCTGAAATCACTTTTCTAATCCATTGGGTCACTTTTTGTTCACTGTTTTCCTGTCTCTCTTCCTGCTTGCGCCGCCGCAATGTTCATCTATTCATCACGAACCCGTGAGTTTTTATTTACTCTGGTTCTGTCATTATGCGTGCTGTGATTCTTGTGTGCTTCGATTGTGTGTGTTTTTTGTACAACATCGGTTTGCGTGCCTGCAAGTTTTTGTCTCTGGTGCGAATAGTCTTCTCTGGTTGCTTCTGTTCTTCGGCTGAGTAGTACCTATCTCCTGTAGCTACAGTTTGCTAGTTAGCTAGCCCTTGCTTTTTCCTGACATGGCTTTTTGATCGAGAAGATAGGGTCTAGCTTGTCTTTTGTGGTTTCTGGCGAAGCCCCATACTTGGCTCGAAGTCCTTCTGTCTGTGAAGCAGGATTCGATCAGACTTCTCCAAAGGCTTCGCTGCAACCAGCAACTTCGAACTTGAACTATGAATCTAGCTTCGAAGTGTGCTCTGTTCTAAGGTTTTATTTTGACATACTTCGGCTGTTTTTGCGAAGCACACTTCGACATGTTTCGAAGTCTAGCTTTGAAGCGTGTCTATCTGATTGGCTTCGCTCAGAGTGTGTTACTAAGAGTTTTATGTTGACTTTTCGGAGGATCTCAGGCTTCGATTTTTATCTGAAGAGCTTCGAAGTTGTTTTCCTCTTGTGTTAAACCTCATAGCTTCGAAGTATACTGCTCGAAGCAGGCTTCGACATTTTCATACTTCACATCGAAGCATGCTTCGCACTCTGTCACACTCGATCTAGGCTAGACTCCACAAACCTTCGACATCTTCTGACTTCACACGACAGCTCCGAACAATATTCGACTACATCATCCTTCGGCACTTCCACGACAGACTTCGTCATCCTTCGACAAAGGACTCCAAATCAGGCTTCGACACTGCGAAGCAGGCTTTGACGTTGCAGGCTTCGCCGAGTCTCGAACAGGAGACAACTTCGAAAAGTAACCCTTCATCACTATTTACATGCCCTTAGTTTAAATTGCAGCGATGAACTTTGATCTACCAATGTTTTAAATGTTTTGTTTATCTGCCTTTTAGCACTGTATTGGTGTTTCTTTGTTTAAGACACCAGTCGTTACTAGGCTAGATACTTTTGGGTTTTGGTGATCTGTTTACGTTTTCCTGCTAAGTATTTTGAGGTGCGTTGGGTGTTGGGAGCAGGCCATTGATTCGAAAGAATTTTTAGGCGCCCATTCACCCCCCTCTGGTCGCTACTTTCGGTCCTACAAGTGGTATCAGAGCCTGGTTAGGGTTTTTTCCATACCTTAACCGGTTCTAAACCCCAGTAGTGATCATGACGTCTCCTGGAAAGGTCCCGTCCTTGGAAGCTTATGGCTATAATTATTGGAAGACTCGCATGCGAGCCTATCTCATGAGCCAAAGCTCGGACATTTGGGACATTTGTGTTCACGCTACCTTCACCATATTACCAGTTGCTGAGCATAATACTCCTGGTATTATTGCCCAACATCTGAACAACAACAAAGTGGTGAACATTTTGTTTCTGGATTAGGTCCCGCTGAATTTGAGCGTGTGAGCCATCTCTCCACTGCGAGAGAGATCTGGGCTACCCTCCAGGCACACCATGAGGGGACAACCCAGGTCAAGGCTCGGCTCTATCAGACCTACCGGCGTGAACATGAGAACTTCACACAAAAGCCGGGTGAATCTGTTGAAGCATTGTTTGGTCATTTTCAATCGATCATAAACAAGCTTCGGGACAACAAGGTTGAGGGTGTTCAGTTAGTCTCAGATCATGAGCAGGCGCTCAAGGTTCTCCATACCTTGGACCCTAAGATCTGGGAGATCAAGGTATCTTCTATCATTGAGATCACTTCTTATGATACCTTGACCATTTCTGAGTTATTTAGCAAGCTGAAGGCCACTGAGGTTGATATCCAGTTGAGATCAAATCTCACTAGCTCTGGTTCAAAAACCCTGGCTCTTGCTACACCTTCTGTTGATCCCTCTTCTGTGAGCTGTGCTGGGTTCTCTTTGATGTCTATCACTGAGGACCAGCTCGAGTCATTAGGAGATGATGACCTGTGTCTTTTTAACAACCGAGTGCGTCGTGTTTATGACAAGAGAATGTTCAAAATACATGGCACGAAATCCAGGTGTTTTGAGTGTGGTGACCCAGGACACTTCATCGCCGACTGCCCCAAGAGCAATGGTCACAAGAAGGGCACCGGTGGTGGCTTCCACGACTCCGGCAAGCACGACAACTCCTCCTTCAACAAGGGCAAGCCAAAGACCAGATTCTTCAGAAAAGCCTTGAAGGACTACCGGCGTGAGAACAAGAAGCACGACAAGGCCTTCTTCGCAGAGATGGAGAAGAGCTACTCCAAGCAGTCCACGTATTCTTCCTCTTCATCGAGCTCAAGCGATGAGGAGATCATCATCAGGAAGGGGAAGGACAAGGACGATCCAGCGGGCCTTTGCTTTATGGCCTTCGGGGACAGACCTAAGAGCCGCTCACATCAGCGCCGAAGATCCCGCAAGAGCATCTGCTCAATGGCTCTTGGGGATAAGGAAGAGAAGGGCTCCTCCGATGACTCCGACGACGATGACAACGAAAAGGTATCATCTTATGAGCGTGAAATCGTTGATTTACTTGAAAGCAATCGTCAGGAGTTAAAATATTGGGAAAAACTGCTTAGGGGGGCTAAGAAGAGGATAGATGAATTAGAGAGTGAGCTTGCCATGGCCAACGGCAGAATTGAGAGTCTATCTTCTTCCCCTTGCTTGGGTGATAGCAGTGAGTGTCCAAAGTGTGAGGTGCTTCTGTGTGACCTGTCGACTCTGAAGTCCAGGTACACAGAAAGGGTTGATGAGAGGGACGCTTTGGCCACTGAGCTTGAAAGCACTCAGCTAGAGCTGAAAGATGCTCAAGCCACTGTCGTCGTTCCCTGTGCTGATTGCCCATCTCATCTGGCTAGTCTAGCTGAGCTGAAAGCCAAGGGCGATGCTCATTTGGGTGATTTGGAGAAAGTGAGAGTTGAGCTGGCGCAGACTAGGCTAGAGCTTGAGACACTGTCAGTTCCACCCACTCTCTGTGAGAACTGCTTGTCTCTTAGACTGGAGTTGATTAAGCTGAAAGACGAGAAGTCTGTCCTGGTAGATAGCGAGTGTGAGACCTGCTTGTCTCAAGTGGAGGTTCTAGCTTCCTTGAGAGAGGAGCTAGCTGATTCTCAAAATGAAAGTTTTTACCTCCGTTCTATCCTGAGTTGGATCAGTGCCAGAGAGCCACAGCTTGGCATGATGATCCAGCAGTTTAAGAGGCAGGATGGGTTTGGGGTAGGCTACACCTACACCAAGGCTGACTTTGAGAGTGCCATTAGCCGGGCAGTGGAGTGGAGTAAAATGACTCCTGAGCAGAGATATCCGAAGACTCACTCCACTGAGTCTTTCCAGGCTAGTCAGCCCAAGGATGGAGTGATCCAAGAACAGCCCAAAGCTCCACCCAAGAAGCCCATCTGGGTTCCAAAGCCCAAACACCTCCACACTTCTCTTGACTCTCTTCCTGGACCCTCTCAACCCAAGAAGACTACACCAAACACCACTAAGCCCAAGAACCCCAAGCCTCAACCACATCCCAAGAAGCCCAACTATCATTGTGAGTACTGTCAGAGAGACGAGCATCTTGCGGAGTTTTGCTTCAGGAGGAAGCGGGTTGAGAAAGCAGAGAGAGCTCGTGGTGGTCAGGAGCAGTCTACCAGCAGGGTGGTAGACTGAGAGTTCCTCGATGCGGGGAGAGGATGGAGGCTAGGCCGCGTCGTGTAGGTGGTGGTAGAGGAGGCGACTTTCATGCCCGTGCTCCAGTTGGTGGTGCTCGTTCCGGCAGAGCTCCAGGCCGTTTTGGCTATGGTCCTGGACCTCATGGCCGAGGTTTTAGGCAGAACCATGGACCGCGCCTTGAGCCGCGCTTTGGTCCAGACTCTTCTGATGGTTTTTTCTTTCCGTCTTTTGAGCAGATGGCTCGACACTGGTTTAGTTCTTTTGCTAAACCTGGTGCCGGACCATTTGCTCCCCCTTACAACCACTGATTGTGCAGGATCGGGGACTGGAGGACGTTTAGATCATGGACTCAGGATGCTCTCGCCACATGACGGGACATTGCAGATGGTTCTCCAGTCTCACTCCCCCGAGCTCCAAAGAGTACATCACATTCGGTAACAGTGGTCAAGGGAAGGTACACGACATTGGCTCAATTTGCATTTCATACCATTTCTCTTTGAAGAACATTGCTTTGGTTGGAAATTTGAACTTCAACTTGATTTCTGTTTCGCAACTTTTTGAGGATGGTTTGGAAGTCCGTTTTAAGAAGGGCAGTTCTTCTGTGATTGATTATAGAGGGTCTTTGATTTGCCAGATCTTACATTTTGGTAAGGTTTTTCGGATTGACTTCTCTAGTTCTTTTGGCCCTTCTCGCTGTTTGATTGCTGGATCCTCCTCTGAGGTCTGGAAGTGGCATAGGAGGTTGGGCCATTTGAGTTTTGATCTGCTAGTCTGGTTGACCTCTATGGACCTCATCCAAGGATTTCCCAAGCTTAAGATGGAGAAGGATCTAGTTTGCCATCCCCGTCGTCACGGGAAAATGGTTGCCGATTCTCACTCGCCTGTGACTCAGGTGATGACTTCGTATCCGGGCGAGCTGTTACACATGGACACTGTTGGTCTAGCTCACGTATGCTCAGTCGGTGGGAAGTGGTACGCGCTTGTGGTCATTGACAATTTTTCTCGATTCTCGTGGGTTTTCTTTTTGGAGTCTAAGGATGAAACTTTTCATTTTGTTCATGACCTGATTTTGAAGCTGAAGAATGAGAACAATGGTCGGATGCAAGCAATTCGCTCCGACAATGGCTCAGAGTTCAAGAACTCTCAGTTCGTCAGCTTCTGTAGTGATCAGGGTCTTGACCATCAGTTTTCTGCTTCTTACACTCCCCCACAGAATGGCGTTGTGGAACGAAAGAATCGCACGCTAGTCGAGATGGCTAGGATGATGCTCGATGAGCACAGGACTCCTAGGCATTTTTGGGCTGAAGCCATGAACACGGCTTGCTATCTGGCCAACCGCATTTTTCTTAGAGCTTACCTAGGTAAGACTTCATATGAGTTGCGGTTTGGCATACATCCCAAGGTGAGCCACTTGCGAGCGTTTGGCTGCAAGTGCTTTGTGCTCAAGAAGGGAGGGCATTTGGACAAGTTTGAGTCTCGTTGCTGGGACGGAGTTTTTCTTGGCTACGCTTTACATTCTCGAGGCTTCCGTGTTTGGAACCTCGACTCCCAGCAGCTTTTCGAGACTTGCAAGGTTTCATTTGATGAGTCCTTGCCTTCTTTGTCTCCTTCTTTTGAGCCTTGTGGAGATGGTGAGCTCGGAGAGTCCATCTTTGAGGAAGATGAGGACACACCAGCTGTTGATGAGGGTGGGCCTTCTGCACCTCCTGTAGAGCCCACACCTTCTGAGACTTCGACTGAGGACGAGGGTGGACCTCTGATCACTTCTTCCACTCCGATCGATCCCCCTCAGTCAAGTCCAGAGGTGCCTACTGCTGACTCCGGTGAGGTGACTTCAGATCACCTGGGATCCCGAGCAGTTCAGCGTGATCACCCCTCAGAGCTCATCATCGGTGATTTGTCTGCAAGGACTTTACGTTCTTCTGTTGACTCACTTGCTGTGTCTGCTGAATCTGCTTTTGTTGCATCTTTTGAGCCCAGAGACATTTCTCATGCTATTTCTGATTTGAATTGGATTAATGCTATGCAAGAAGAGCTTTAGAATTTTGTCCGCAATCGGGTTTGGACACTAGTTGAGCTGCCACCAGGATGCAACCCCATAGGCACCAAGTGGGTGTTCAAAAACAAGCAAGGTGAAGATGGGGTTGTGGTACGCAACAAAGCTCGACTAGTTGCCCAGGGTTTTTGCTAGAAGGAGGGTATTGATTTTGAATAAACTTTCGCTCCTGTTGCCCGTCTTGAGTCCATTCGCATTATCTTAGCTTTTGCCACTTCGAAGGGTTTTAAGCTTTTTCAAATGGACGTCAAGAGTGCTTTTCTGAACGGGTACATAGAGGAGGAAGTTTATGTTAGGCAGCCCCTTGGTTTTGAGAACCCTAAGTTTCCTCGACATGTTTTTAAGCTGCAGAAAGCTTTATACGGTCTGAAGCAAGCCCCCAGGGCTTGGTATGACCGGTTAAAGCAGTTTTTGTTGGGGAAGGGCTTTGTGATGGGTTCTGTGGATAAAACACTTTTCTTGCTCAGAGATGTTTCAGATTTCTTAGTCGCTCAGATTTATGTGGACGATATTATCTTTGGCGGTACTACTGATGTTCTTGTGTCCAAGTTTTATGAGCAGATGTACAGTGAGTTTGAGATGATCCTCATGGGTGAGCTCAAGTACTTCTTAGGGCTCCAGATCAAGTATACCAAGGACGACACCTTCATCCACCAGGGTAAGTACACTAGAGACATGTTGAAGAAATTCGATTTTGGTGGAGAGCTGAAGCCTCAAATGACCCCAATGGGCACATCTGGGGGCCTGGACAAGGACGAGAGCGGCGTCAATGTCAACGAGAGAGAGTTTCGAGGGATGATCGGTTCGCTGCTGTACTTGACGGCGACGAGGCCAGACATACAGTTCGCCGTGAGGCTGTGCGCGCGCTTCCAGTATTCACCACGCGCGTCTCATCAGCAGGCTGTCAAGCGCATTTTCAGGTATCTCACCTATGCGCCCGATCTCGGTCTTTATTACTCAACATCATCATCTCTTGATTTATCTGGCTTTTCGGACGCTGACTTTGGTGGGTGCCGGTTGGATCGCAAGTCGACTTTCGGTACTTGCTAGTTTCTTGGTTCGTCTCTTGTTTCTTGGTCTTCTCGAAAGCAATCTGGAGTTGCTCTTTCGACCACTGAGGCTGAGTATGTAGCTGCTGCTAGCTGCTGCTCACAGTTGGTTTGGATGATTTCCACGTTGCGAGATTTTGGGTTGTTCTTTCCTACCAGAGTTCCTTTGTTTTGCGACAGCACCAGTGCTATTAGTGTAGGGAAAAACCTTTGTCTCCATTCAAAAACCAAACACATTGATGTGCGCTTTCACTTTCTGCGGGATCAATATGAGAAAGGTGTCATTGACCTTGTTCATGTTGATACTCATCATCAGTTGGCTGACATTTTCACCAAACCCCTAGATCAGTCTACCTTTGAGTGTTTACGAGGGGATTTGGGTGTTGTGTATCCTTTTTAGGATATTTTTTGAGTCAGTTTTTATTTCTTCTTTACTCTTTTCTTGAGTCTTTTTGTGTGTGTTCATATCATACATACTCACATATCACACTTTTGAGCTTGCTTCTGTTATATGATTGAACTGCGTTACTTATTCTAGCTGGTACATGCTTTTGATTACTTGTCAATGATCATGCTTTGCTTCAGTTCACATGATATGTCTGATATCTGTCATATGCATGGTTTTTATCCTTGAAAATTGAAAAATGATCACCATTGCTTCTGGTTACTAGCATGTGTAGGCTGAATGCTTTTGCTATTTGTTACATGCCTTGTAGCTAGTTCTTCACTTAGATGCCGATATGCAACTTGGACATCTTTATGCTTTAAACATGGAAAATGTGCTATAAAAATGATAAAAATCAAAAATGAATGAAAATTCCATGCCTTGTATGCCTGAGTTGAAAAGATCCAAGTGGGTTTGCTTTGTCGCATTGCATTGTTCTTGACTGCTTACCATAGCACTTTGGTATGAACTAGGACAGTGTAGTGTATGCCAAGACCAATGTCTTAAGCTTCCGATGGTCCAGTTCTGGCCTAGGCTTGACTTGGTCGGTTAGCATAAGGTTTGACATGCAAATAACCCTTGGCACAAATGAAAAAGGATAATGACAAAGCCTGAAAATTAAAAAGACAACAAGTTTGCTGAAGCACTTTGTTTTGGACAATGCTTATCTTGGTAGATATCAGTTAGCTTCTGCATCTCATGCTTTACCTTGCTTGTCAACTGGAAAATGTGGTGATATTTTTGTTTGCAAAAACTGAAAAATGTGTGCTAATGACTTTCTTTAGATATCATCTGTTGCACTGATCATGCCATGTGTCTTAGACAGTATGTCTTTTGCTATACTTGTTAGATGTTGTAATTGCAATCAATCATATCTGAGAAGCATGCTTTCTTCACTCCACCCGCACCCCAGTTGCATTCATTACATATTTTGAAGGGGAGTTGCATTTCAGGGGGAGTCTGTGTCTCTTTAGAGTGCATTTAGTCTCGCTTGATGAGTCCACTTGTCAACAAGGGGGAGAAATTTTGGGAGAAGAGTTTAAGGGGGAGTTTTCTTTTGATATCCTTGTTAATGATTCTGAGATTGCACTCGTTTTGAGCTTTTACCTTGGGTTAACCATAATGACCTTTTCTTGCTTTTGTTCGGCTTTTGGTCATTAGGGTTAAACTTTTACTTTATTTTCTTCTCTGTTTTTCTTGTGTTTTGTTTTTCGTGTTTCCACATGTGTCCGCAGGTACTAAAAAGCTGAAGAAGTGAAGTGTTGACAATGCACTCATCAAGGGGGAGATTGAGGAGCCATGCTGAAGAGCGTGGGCCTCATGGCTCCACATGTGATGAGTCATTATCAACGGTAGTCAAAGAGGACTAAAAAGAGGAGAGAAGAGCTGCCGCGTCTGGGCCACTTGTGACTTAGGTATACGGGCAGCGAGCGATTGTCGGGCAGAGGAGGCCACGAAGTTGGGCTGGCCCAATCCAGGTACATGGGCTAGGAGCAGCAGAGGATCCACTGGGTTGTTGACCAGGATTGACTCAGGTACACGGGCGGCGAGTGATTGCCGGGCTGAGAGTGCTGCGGAATCGGGCCGACCCAATCCGGGTACCTGGTGCAATGCCGGTGGACGCTTTGTCAGTTTCGGCGCAAAACTGACGATCGCTGATCTTGGAACGGACCATCCAGAAGTGAAGCCGTAGTCGCTACGAAAACTCCGCTTCCGGATAAGTCATCTGTAAATAGGAGTTTACTATTTTGTCCTTAGGCCCACAGTCAGTCAGTCGAGTCTGTAAAAATATCCTAAGGGCAGTTGGGTCTTTTCCTTTCATTTCAGCGTCTGTAAAAAACCCTAAGAGTCTGTGGAATATTCCTAGGCTATTGGGCTACCTATAAATAGGGCCCCAATCCCTAGGGTTAGGTTACCTTTTGCTGAAATCACTTTTCTAATCCATTGGGTCACTTTTTGTTCACTGTTTTCCTGTCTCTCTTCCTGCTTGCGCCGCCGCAATGTTCATCTATTCGTCACGAACCCGTGAGTTTTTATTTACTCGTGTTCTGTCATTCTGCGTGATGTGATTCTTGTGTGCTTCGATTGTGTGTGTTTTTTGTACCGCATCGGTTTGCGTGCCTACAAGTTTTTGTCTCTAGTGCGAATAGTCTTCTCTGGTTGCTTCTGTTCTTCGGCTGAGTAGTACCTATCTCCTGTAGCTACAGTTTGCTAGTTAGCTAGCCCTTGCTTTTTCCTGACATGGCTTTTTGATCGAGAAGATAGGGTCTAGCTTGTCTTTTGTGGTTTCTGGCGAAGCCCCATACTTGGCTCGAAGTTCTTCTGTCTGTGAAGCAGGCTTCGATCAGACTTCTCCAAAGGCTTCGCTGCAACCAGCAACTTCGAACTTGAACTATGAATCTAGCTTCGAAGTGTGCTTTGTTCTAAGGTTTTATTTTGACATACTTCGGTTGTTTTTGCGAAGCACACTTCGATAGGTTTCGAAGTCTAGCGTTGAAGCGTGTCTATCTGATTGGCTTCGCTCAGAGTGTGTTACTAAGAGTTTTCTGTTGACTTTTCAGAGGATCTCAGTTTGAGCGTTCGAAGTTGGTCCGTGATTCGAAGGTTACCACTCCGGTAGTCATACTTCAATCGAACTAACTTTGAAACTAGCGTGGCAGGCTTCGATTTTTATCTGAAGAGCTTCGAAGTTGTTTTCCTCTTGTGTTAAACCTCATAGCTTCGAAGTATACTACTCGAAGCAGGCTTCGACATTTTCATACTTCGCATCGAAGCATGCTTCGCACTCTATCACACTCGATCTAGGCTAGACACCACAAACCTTCGACATCTTCTAACTTCGCACGACACCTCCGAACAAGATTCAACTACATCATCCTTCGACACTTCCACGATAGACTTCGTCAGCCTTCGACAAAGGACTCCGAAGCAGGCTTTGACGTTGCAGGCTTCGCTGAGTCTCGAACAGGAGACAACTTCGAACAATAACCCTTCATCACTATTTACATGCCCTTAGTTTAAATTGCAGTGATGAACTTTGATCTGCCAATGTTTTAAATGTTTTGTTTATCTGCCTTTTAGCACTGTATTGGTGTTTCTTTGTTTAAGACACCAGTCGTTACTAGGCTAGATACTTTTGGGTTTTGGTGATCTGTTTACGTTTTCCTGCTAAGTCTTTTGAGGTGCGTTGGGTGTTGGGAGCAGGCCATTGATTCGAAAGAATTTTTAGGCGCCCATTCAGCCCCCCTCTGGTTGCTACTTTTGGTCCTACAGTTGAGCGGGCTGGGCTGGCCGGTTGAGGGGGAAAAGGGGAAAGGGGGCCGTTACTGTTTAAATCTATTTCCGAATAAAAATATTTGCTGAAATTGATTTAAAACATTTAGGTTGCTTCCAAGGGTGATAAAAATTTGTAAAAATTCTCAAAAATAGGTCTTGTCCTTAGGACCACATATAAATTTTCTTAGGCTCTGGTTTGGGTATTTTCTCTAGGTTTTAGTTTATTTGGGTATTTATAGCTTTAAAGGAAATTCAAGAATAATCCTTTTCATAAAAATATAAATAAAATTTGTTTTTATTTCTTTGGAAATTTGGGGTGTTACAAATCTATCCCTCTTATAAAGAATCTCGTCCTCGAGATTCGGAAAGCTTCTCGAATAGCTCGGGGTATTGGGTCTTTAGCTCCTTTTCTTTTTCCCACGAGGCTTCTTCGATGGGGTGATTATCCCACTAAACCTTGCAGAAGCGGACCACTCGGCTTCTAGTCACTCTTTCCTTGATCTCCAGAATCTAGACAGGTTTCTTGATATAGGTTATGTCTTCCTGGACGTTGAGCTACTAGAGGTCGGCCTGCTCAGTGGGTACACGGAGGCACTTCTCTAGTTGAGAGATGTGGAACACATCATGGACTCCTGCCAAAGATGGTGGTATCTCCAACTGATATGTAACCTCTCGTTGCCAGCGGAGGATCTCAAAGGGTCCAACATAACGGGAAGCTAGCTTTCCTCTCATGTTGAACCTTTGGGTGCCTTGGAGGGGAGTGACTCAGAGGTAGACATAATCGCCCTCCTCAAAGGTCAGATCCCTACGTCGGTTATCGGCATAGCTCTTTTGTCTAGACTGAGCTATCTTTAACCTGTCCCTGATGACCTTAACCTTCTCTTCTGCTTCTCATAAAATATCTATCCCGAATAGCTGTGACTCTCCTGTCCGATCCCAGAGTAGCGGTGTTCTGCACTTACGTTCGTAAAGTGCCTTAAACGGGGACATCTGTAGGCTGACTTGATAGCTGTTGTTGTAGGAGAACTCCGCATAAGGCAAGTTCTTATCCCATATTCCACCAAAGTCTAGGGCGCAGGCCCTAAGAATATCTTCCAACACTTGGTTCACCCTTTCGGTCTGACCATCGGTCTGTGGATGATATGCGGTGGTGAAGTTCAACCGGGTGCCGAGCTCTTCTTGAAGATTCTTTCAAAACTTGGAGGTGAACTGACTTCCTCAGTCGGATACGATCTTCTTTGAACTCCGTGTAGGCACACGATCTGGGTCATGTATAACTCAACCAACCTTGTGACGTTGTATGTCGTCTTGACGGGGATGAAATGAGACACCTTGGTGAGTCGATCAATGATCACCCAGACAGTGTCATGATCGGCTTGGGTCTTAGGCAATCCTGTGTTGAAGTCCATCCCTACTTCCTCCCACTTCCATTCGGGGACCTTGAGGGGTTGCAATAGTCCAGCAGGTTTCTCGTGCTCTGCCTTGACTTGCCGGCACGTGTCGCACTTGGCCACATACTCAGCTATTTCCCTCTTCATGCTGACCTGCCAGTATTTCTCCTTTAGGTCTTGGTACATCTTTGTACTCCCAAGATGTATGGAGTATAGAGTCTCATGGGCTTCTTGAAGGATGATGGCCTTCAGCTCTAGCTTATCGGGTACGCATATCCGGTTTCCGAACCAGACGGTACCGTTCTCATCTAGGAGAATCCTGGGGCTTTACCCTTCCTCATATTCTTCTGAATCTCCAAGATATCCGGGTCTTCCTTTTGCGTCTCTCGGATCTAGTCCATTAAGACAGGTCTGGCTTCTAGGGCAGCGAGGTACGTCTTGGTGGTGATCCCCAAATTCAACCTTTCCATCTCCTTGTATAATAACGGGGCCTAGTCTTGCACCATGATGGCATTACAACACCCCTTCCGGCTTAGGGCATCTGCCACTACGTTTGCCTTGCCAGGATGATAGTCGATACCTAACCTTGATCAACTCCAACCACCTTCTTTGTTTGAGGTTCAGGTCCGGTTGGGTGAATATGTACTTAAAGCTTTTATGGTCAGTGAAGACCTCACACCGATTACCCACAATATAATGCCTCCATATCTTCAAGGCGTGAACCACGACTGCCAATTCCAGGTCATGGGCCGGATAATTTAACTCGTGCGTCCTCAGCTGACGAGAGGCATAGGATATCACCTTCCTGTCTTGCATCAGAACACACCCCAACCCTTGGTGAGAGGCATCACAATATACGTGGAAGTCCTTCCAGATGTCTGGCAGGGTTCGAATCGGGGCTGACACGAGCTTGTTCTTGAGGGTTTGAAAACATTCTTCACAGTCTAGAGTCCATTTGAACTTTACCTCTTTCTGCAGCAATCTAGTCATGGGCTTGGCTATCTTTGAAAAGTTCTCGATGAACCTGTGTTAATATATAGCTAATCCCAGAAAAATACGAATCTCGGTCATGTTCGTTGGCTGCAACCAATTGGTCACAGCTTTCACGGTGGTAGGGTCCACCGCTATTCCTCCGGCAGATATGACATGGCCGAGAAACTTCACCTCGGACGACCAAAACTCGCACTTGCTGTACTTGGCATACAACTGCTACTCCCTCAACTTTCCTAGGGTCATACGGAGGTGGGCTTCATGCTCTTCCTTGGTCTTGGAGTAGATGAGGATGTCGTCGATGAACACCACAATGAACTTGTCCAAGAACTCAATGAATACATTGTTCATCATGTTCATGAAGAAAGGAGGGGCATTCGTGAGTCCGAACGACATCACGGTATACTCGTATAATCCGTAGCGGGACGTGAAGGCCATCTTGGGGATGTCTTCTTCCCTAATACTCAGCTTGTGGTAGCCTGACCTGAGGTCGATCTTAGAGAACACTGAGGATCCCTTTAGCTGGTCGAATAGGTCATCGATCCGAGGCAGCGTGTACTTATTCTTGATGGTCACATCGTTCAAGGCTCTATAATCCACGCACATCCTCTTGGTCTTGTCTTTCTTCATGGCGAAGATGACCGGTGCACCCCAAGGTGAGGTACTCGGTCAGATGTACCCTTTTTGTTCCAAATCCTCAATATTGCTCTTTACATTGGCTAGCTCATTGGCGGCCATCCGGTATGGGAGCTTGGAGATGGGGGTGGTCCCGGGGACAAGCTTGATTCTGAATTCGATGTCCCTCTTGTGTGGCATCCCTAGAAGGTCTTCCGGGAAGACGTCCATGTATTCTGGGACCACGGGCACTTCCTCTAGGGCCAGCGAGTGAAGAGATACTTCGCTAGGACCACGGGTAGTCATCTTAAAGGTGACGGCTTCGCCTCCAGAACTGGTCACAGTGACGGACTTACTAGCGCAGTATATCACTCCCTTGTGCTTCATCAACCAATCCATCCCTAGGATGAGGTCAAGCCCTGTGCACTCTATGAGAACTGGCTCAGCCCAAAATAACACCCCTCGGATCTCTATCCTTACCCTTGGGCTGAATAGATTAGCTAGGGTCCTCTTGTGGGGATCATCATGGGGATGGGCAGAGGGAGTACTTCCAAGTTATTTGTTCTCACAAAACCTTCTGATATGAAAGAATGTGTTGCCCCAGAATCAAATTGCACTATCGCGGGTATGAAATTCGCTGTGAACATACCGAGAACGACTTCGAGGGCCTCCTGAGCTTCTTCGGTGCTGATGTGGTTGACGCGGGTGTGAACCGCCTGGTTGGGTGCTGCGCCTTGGGGTTGCTTGGGGTGAGGACACTAGTGGGAGTAGTGCCCTTCCTTCCGGTAGTTGAAGCAGACGATCGGCTTGCCGTTGCGATCCCTCAGCATCAGAGCTTTGGCGGCGGGTGCTGGTGGAGCGGGGCGAGGGTTCCCGACACTTGGGCCACTGGCAGTGTGTAGTGGCCTGTAGATGGGTCGAGGATGGTAGGCGGGTGCTGGCGGCGGAGGGATGAAGCAGGGCCTCTAGGGGTTCCCTTGGTGATGCTTGAACACGATCATCTTCCTCTTCTTGAGGTCCAGCTTGTTCTGTTCGGTCTCTTGGATAAGAGCCTTATTCACCAACCGTTGGAAGTCGGCGTAATCAGCGATGACGAGCTGTATGGAGAGCTGTAGGACCGAAAGTAGCGACCAAAGGGGGGGGGGTGAATGGGCGCCTTAAAAATTGTTGCGAATCAATGGCCTTTTCCCAACACCCAACGTGCCTCGACTAACAACCAATTGAAACAAAAGCAGGTCACAGACGCCAAAAATAATCTAGCCTAAAAACGACCGGTGTCCTAATTTAAAAGACAGCAAAACCGTGTTCAAAGGCAGATTAACTGAGTATTCAAGACATAGTCATTTTAAGCATCATCAGAACAGAAAACACAAACAATTTAATTCACGTGCACGCAAAACGAGGCGAAGTATCACTAAACAAATTTCATCCTGAATCGAAGTCTGTTAAACTATGTTCGAAGCCTGTAGAGCTACACCGAAAGCAGACTATCTTCTCTTCGTGTACCTGAGTCACATGCGGCCCAGACACAACAGATCTTCTCTTCTCTTCGTGTCCTCTTTGACTTCCATTGATAATCACTCATCACTTCTGGAGCCATGAGGCCCATGCTCTTCAACATGGCTCCTCAATCTCCCCCTTGATGAGTGCATTGTCAACACTTCTCTTCATCAGCTCTCTAGTACCTACAAGCACATGTGGAAACACGAAAACAAAACACAAGAAAAGAGAAAAAAATAAAATAAAATAAAAGTTTAACCCTAATGACCAAAAGCCGAACAAACGCAAGAAGACAGTCATTATGGTTAACCAAAAATAAAAGCTCAAAACGAGTGCAATCTCAGAAATTATCAACAAGGATATCCAAAGAGTAAGGTCAAACAGTACAAAAACTTCCCCTAAAACAAATCCCAGAGAAAGCCAAAACTCCCCCTAAACTCTTCTAAGAGAACAAGTAACCCAAAATTTCTCCCCCTTGTTGACAATTGGACTCATCAAGCGAGACTAAAATGCACTCTAAAGGGACACAGACTCAAACTCTCCCTGAAATGCAGCTCCCCCTCAAAATATGCAATGAATGCAACTGGGGTGCAGGTGGAGTGTAGAAAGCATGCTTCTCAGATATGATTGACTGCCATTACAACATCTAACAGGTATAGCAAAAGACATACTGTCTAAGACACATGGCATGATCAGGGCAACATATGATATCTAAAGAAAGTCATTAGCACACATTTTTCAATTTTTGCAAACAAAAGCATCACCACATTTTCTAGTTGGCAAGCAAGGTAAAGCATGAGATGCAAAAGCTAATCTGATATCTGCCAAGATAAGCATTGTCCCGAACAAAGTGCTTCAGCAAACTTGTTGTCTTTTTAATTTTCAGGCTTTTTCATTATCCTTTTTCATTTGTGCCAAGGGTTATTTGCATGTCAAACCTTATGCTAACCGACCAAGTCAAGCCTAGGCCAGAACTAGACCATCAGAAGCTTAAGACATTGGTCTTGGCATACATTACACTGTCCTAGTTCCTACCAAAGTACTATGGTAAGCAGTCCAAAACAATGCAATGCGACAAAGCAAACCCACCTGGATCTTTTCAAATTTTGCACAAAAAGGCATGTATTTTTCATTCATTTTTTTGATTTTTATCATTTTTATAGCACATTTTCCATGTTAAAGCATAAAGATGTCCAAGTTGCATATCTGCATCTAAGTGAGGAACTAGCTACCGGGCATGTAAAAGATAGCAAGAGCACTCAGCCTACACATGCTAGTTACCAGAAGCAATGGTGATCATTTTTCAATTTTAAAGCATAAAAGCCATGCATATGACAGATATTAGACATATCATGTGAACTAAAACAAAGCATGATCATCGACAGTTAATCAAAAGCATGTACCAGCTAGAATAAGTAAAGCAGATCAATCATATAATAGAAGCAGGCTCAAAGTGTGATATGTGAATATGCATGATATGAACACACATAAAAAGACTTAAGAAAAGAGTAAAGAAGAAAGAAAACTGACTCAAAGTATCCTAAAAAGGATACACAACACCCAAATCCCCTCGCAAACGCTCAAAAGTAGACTGATCTAGGGGTTTGATGAAAATGTCAGCCAACTGATGATGGGTATCAACATGAACAAGGTCAATGACACCTTTCTCATATTGATCCCTCAAAAGTGAAAGAGCACATCAATGTGTTTGGTTTTTGAATGAAGACAAGGGTTTTTCCCTACACTAATCGCACTGGTGCTGTCACATGAGAAACCATGTTGAAGAGCATGGTCCTTATGTTCCAGATGTGATGAGTGATTATCAACGGAAGTTAAATAAGAGGCATGAAGACCTGCCGTGTTTGGGGCGCGTGTGACTTAGGTACACAGGTAGCGAGCGGCAGCCGGGCAGATGAGCCGCGGAGTCGGGCTGGCCTAATCTAAGTACATAGGCTAGGAGTGGTAGAGGATCCACTGGTCTATTGACTGGGTTTGACTCAGGTAGACGGGTGGCGAGCGATTGCCAGGCTGAGGAAGCTTCGGGGTCGGGTCAGCCCAATGCAGGTACCCGATGCGAAGACGGTGGACGCTTTGTCAGTTTCGGCGCAAAACTGACAACCGATGATCATTTTGTTTTTAGGATATTAATATTTAGTTTTTAAGTCCAGAATATTTTTTATTTGAGTTAGTTGATTTTTCTAAGGGTATTTTAGTAATTTCGAATTTTATTTTAGAGTTAGTGTAATTTACCCTAGGGGTAAATTAGTCTTTTCCATGTATTATGGGTCGCCTATAAATAGGCCCCTACCCCCTTAGGGATAGGGTGACTGTTTTTCGGAGATCAATCTACAGTCCACATAATTCTTTCCGCCGCTAGTTCTTTTGGATCTGCGATTTTCTCTTCGCCGGTCGCCGTTCTATAGTCATCCCGAGGTATTGCTGCAGCATAGGCACATGCGACAGCCAGCCGAAGCAGCCTGCCGCTGAGGAGCCATGCTGAAGAGCGTGGGCCTCATGGCTCCAGATGTGATGAGTCATTGTCAACAGAAGTCAAAGAGGATTGATGAGGAGAGAAGACCTGCTGCGTCTGGGCCGCTTGTGACTCAGGTACACGGACAGCGAGCGACTGTCGGGCAGAGGGGCCGTGAAGTCGGGCTGGCCCAATCCAGGTACATGGGCTAGCAGCAGCAGAGGATCCACTGGGTTGTTGACCAGGATTGACTCAGGTACACGGGCGGCGAGCGATTGCCGGGATGAGAGAGCTACGAAATTGGGCCGGCCCAATCCAGGTACCTGTGCAAAGTCGGTGGACGCTTTGTCAGTTTCGGCGCAAAACTGACGACCGCTGATCTCGGATCGGACCGTTCTGAGGCAAAGCCGTAGTCGCTACGAAAGCTCCGCTTCAGGATAAGTCATCTGTAATTAGGAGTTTACTATTTTGTCCATAGGCCCACAATCAATCAATTGAGTCTATAAAAATATCCTAAGGGCATTTTGGTCTTTTCCATTTTATTTCAGCGTCTGTAAAAACCCTAAGGGTCTTTTGGTATTTTCCTAGGCTATTGGGCTGCCTATAAATAGGGCCCCAATCCCTAGGGTTAGGGTTAACTCACTTAATGACAAATTTGAGTTCACTTTCCCCATGTTGAGTTCCTGTTCGGTCTCTTGTTCCTGAGAATACCACCGCCATTGTCGATCTTTCCTGTTGCTCTTGTTTTCGTCAGGATCTTCTTTGTTGGCAATATGAGAAGTTATCTATTCAGGTTTCATCTCTCCTGTGTCAGCCATCGATCGTCTCGCTGAGATTTTATTGCCTCATTTTTCGTGTCTGTTTCATTCATCTGTTTGCAAGTTTAAGCTGTTACGTTTTTTTGTGCGCCAAGAGTATTTCTTAGTTCCGGATCTATTCTGTTTGCGTGGCTGATTTGTGTTGTTCTGCTACATGCATTGTATAGCAGGGGGCTAGACAGCTAGCATTGCTGCTAGTTTATTCCCTTCATTTCCATCGCCATAGCTGAGTGCTTGCTTTGCTGCAACGAAGAGTCAAGTCTCTGTGGGTCCCACGGACTGCAGGTTCCTATGATCTTTGCAGTAGGTGTGCAGCTCGGGTGTATAGCTAATTGTTCCCTAGGGAGCTAGGCCTCTTGTTTGTTCCTGCAGTAATTTGTTGTAGCACTTCTCGTATGATTCAACATTTTACTCGAGTGCTTTGTGGCAGGGATAGCTGTGCTTTGTGACAGTGCTTAGGCTCTAGCATGCGCAGAATATTTCGGAGCTAGTTGTTTATGATTTTTGCACAGCGGGAAGCTCAGGCGCTTGGTAGGCAAACATAGCTCGCTGTACATGCTTCGCTAATCTTCGCCTGATTTTTCGAGACACACGTGGTTTCTTATAGCCTCGGCGAAGTGCTGTTGTATTGTTCTGTGCGAAGCATGCTTCGATCCAAAATGTGAAGCTGCACAGCGAAGGTTGCTTGACAATGTGCGAAGTGTTTTTTGTCTTCTGTCTATCAACAGTCTGTTGCGTGGGCCCCTCAGCGCAGGTTTTTTACTGGGTTTGAAGTCTTTTCAGTTGCATGCGAGTTTTTGTTTCAGAGATTATTTTCGCTGAAGCTTCGCTATGTACTAAGTACTTCGAATACAGGTTTGAAGCTACTACGTTTCGAAGTAGGCTTCGCATTTTGATAGGCTTCGCCATCTTCACTTCACCAAACTATACTGCACGGACTTCGACAACTGCAGGATTTGCATGTCCACATAGTACAAGCTTCATCAAGTATCGGATAGGAGACAATTTTGAACAGTAAAGTTTCATCTCTTTTCACATGCACTCAGATTAATTGCTGTGATGATTTACCTTCATGAAGCTTGAGATGATCATGTTTTAAATGCTCTGTTAATCTGCCTTAAAGCACTGTGTTGGTGTCTTTTCGTTTAGGACACCGGTCGTTTTTTAGGCTAGATCATTTTAGACTCTGTTGATCTGTTTACCTTTCTTTTCTAAGTTTGTTGAGGTGCGTTGGGTGTTGGGAGAAGGCCATTGATTCGAAAGAATTTTTTAGGCGCCCATTCACCCCCTCTGGTCGCTACTTTTGGTCCTACAGCCGCAAGAAACGCCCGCGTGGGCCCCACTGGTGCGGCGACCAAGACTCGGCGTAGTCTGTTTCTTGCGCAGCAGCTGCTTGTGGTGTGACAGTTTTCTTCTGCCACGCGGCAGCACAATTTTTCTGCAGCGTCGACAGGTCCTCGCACGATAGCAGCAGCTGTCAACGCTGTAGTTGCGTACGTGGGGCCCACCGGAAGCACGCGCGTGATGGCCGAGACGAACAGTGACTTGTTTATTTGAGCACGCGCAGTCGCTTTGATTGCCGGTGCAAGTCTTCACGACAGTTTTCTCCTTGTGCACGGTTTTCGAGGCAAGTGTGGGACCCACCGATGTTAGCACGCATCAGCAGCACATGCAGGAGTATACGGCGTCACAAGGAGCAGCGCTGTGCTAGTCGCGTAGGCTGGCTGTGCACGGCGTGCAAGCACGGAAGCAGCTGGAGTAGTTTGTTCGGCGCGGCGATCGAAGCAAGAAGAAGTAGTGGGCGAAATTTCCACAATGCAAGAAGGCAGATGCATGTAGCTAACGGCGACGAGCGAATGCAGGTAATTTCTTTTTAATATACTATTTTCTAGTTAGATTAATTAGATAGATAATCATCTATTTTTAATTAGCATGGAAATCTAGTTAATAATCTCGTAGTTAATTTTTAATCTGTTAATTTTTTATTACTTATCTTGTATTAGTTATTTAAGTGGTTTTTATTTTAATCTGCTTATATAAAAAGAAAAATTTATTAGTCGTAGTAATATTTTTATTCTAGTTTTTATGTGCAATATTTTAGGTTTATTTCCGAATTAATTTTTTTAATGATCCATGTTTTATTCATTTGATTAGTATTTTATTTCTAGACTACAATATAAATATTTTGTGATTTATCTAGGTGTTTTTATTTACTACAGTATTTTTATTTAGTTTATCCTTAATATCATTTCAATTAAGACACCAGTCATTTTAGACTAGACAACTTTAGTTACTGTAATTTGCTTTGCTAATATTATTTGTCTAGTTAAGTTTGTTTGGGTGTTGGGATTAGGATATAGTTTAGCAAGAAACTTTTAGGCGCCCATTCACCCCATTCTAGTCGCTACTTTCGGTCCTACAAGTGGTATCAGAGCAAGCTTAGGGTTTTCCCATACCTTAACCAGTTCTAAACCCAGGTAGTGATCATGACGTCTTCTGGTAAAATCCCGTCCCTAGAAACTTTTGGCTACACTGAGTATAGCTGAAAAATGCTCATGCCACTGTCATCGTATCCTGTGTAGACTGCCCATCCCATTTAGCTAGTATAGCTGAGCTGAGAGCCAAGAGTGATGAGCAGGTGAGCGAGTTAGCTGGAGTGAGAGCTGAGCTGGAGCAGACTAAGCTAGAGCTTGAGACCTTGTCAGTTCCACCCACTATTTGTGAGAACTGCTTGTCCATGAGAATGTAGTTGATCAAGCTAAAAGCTGGGAAGTCTGTCGAAGTCGATAGAGAGTGTGAGATTTGTTTGTCTCAGGTGGAGGTGTTAGCTTCCTTGAGAGAGGAGCTAGCTGATGTTCAGAATGAGAACTTTTACCTTCGTCAGATCTTGAGCTGGATTAGTGCCAGAGAGCCACAGCTCGGCTTGATGATCCAGCAGTTCAAGAGACATGATGGGTTTGGGGTAGGATACACCTATACCAAAGCTGATTTTGAGAGTGCCATTAGCCAAACAGTGGAGTGGAGTAAGATGACTCCCGAAAAGAGATATCCCAAGACTCACTCCACTGAGTCCTTTAAGGATAGTCAGCCCAAGGATGGAGTGTTCCAAGAACAACCTAAAGCTCCACCTAAGAAGCAAATCTGGGTTCCAAAGCCTAAACCTCTCCACACTTCTCTTGATTCTTTACCTGGACCATCTCACACCAAAGATGCTACACCCAACACCACCAAGCCTAAGAATCCCAAGCCTCAACCACATCCCAAGAAGCCTACCTATCACTTTGAGTTTTGTCAGAGAGATGAGCATCTTGAGGAGTTTTGCTTCAGGAGGAAGCGGGTTGAGCGAGCAGAGAGAGATCGAGGTGGGCAGGAGCAGTTCTACCAGTAGGGTGGTAGACAGAGAGTTCCTCGATGTAGAGAGAGGCTATAGGCCTAGCCACGTCGTGTAGGTGGTGGTAGAGGAGACGGTTTTTATGACCGTGCTCCGGAGTGTGGTTTCCGTTCCGGCAGAGTTCCAGATCGTTATGGATACGGTTTTGGACCTCGTGGCTGTGATTTTAGGCAGAACAGAGGACCGCGCTTTGAGCCACGTTTTGGTCCAGACTCATATGATTCCTTCTGCTTTCCTACTTATGAGCAGATGGCTCGACACTGGTTTAGAACCTTTGCTAAACCTGGTGTTCAACCGTTTGCTCCCACTCATGACCATTGATCTTGCAGGATCGAGGACTAGAGGACGTATGGATCATGGATTCAGGATTTTCTCGCCACATGACGGGACACCGCAGATGGTTCTCCAGCCTCTCTCCCCCGAGCTCCAAGGAATACATCACTTTCGGGAACAGTGGTCAAGGGAAGGTACAAGGTATTGGGTCGATTCGCATCTCTGATTATTTCTCTTTGAAGAATGTTGCTTTAGTTGAAAATCTGAATTTTAATCTAATTTCTGTTTCGCAACTTCTTGAGGATGGTTTAGAAGTGCGCTTTAAGAAGGGCATGTCTTCTGTTGTTGATTCTAGAGGATCTTTAGTTTGCTGGATCTTACCTTTCGGTAAGGTTTTTCGTATTGATTTCTCTAGTTCTTCTGGCCCATCTCGCTGTCTGACGGCGGGATCCTCCTCTGAGCTCTGGAAGTGGCATAGAAGGTTAGGACATTTGAGCTTTGATCTGCTTGTCAGATTGAGTCCTGTGGACCTTATCCGAGGATTGCCCAAGCTTAAGACGGAGAATGATCTAGTTTGCCATCCCTGTCGTCATGGGAAAATGGTTGCCGCTTCTCACGCACTTGTGACTCAGGTGATGACTTCGTACCCAGGAGAGCTGTTGCACATGGATACAGTAGGTCCAGCTCGAGTACGCTCAATCGGTGGGAAGTGGTACACCCTTGTGATAGTTGATGATTATTCTCGATTCTCGTTGGTTTATTTTCTAGAGTCTAAGTATGAGACTTTTCAGTATGTTCATGACATTATTTTGAAGCTGAAGAACGAAAACAATGGTCTGATGTGAGCAATTCATTCGGACAATGGCTCTGAGTTTAAGAACTCTTAGTTCGTCAGTTTCTGTAGTGATCAGGGTCTTGATCATCAGTTCTCTGCCCTTTACACTCCCCCACAAACGGCATTGTGGAACAAAAGAACCGCACGCTAGTCGAGATGGCCAGGACGATGCTTGATGAGCATAAGACTCCTAGGCGCTTTTGGGCTGAAGCAATGAACACAACTTGCTATCTAGCCAACCACATTTTTCTTAGAGCTTACTTAGGTAAGACGTCATATGAGTTGCGGTTTGGCAGACAACCCAAAGTGAGTCACTTGCGAGCTTTTGGATGCAAGTGCTTTGTGCTCAAGAAGGGAGGGCATTTGGACAAGTTTGAGTCTCGTTGCTGGGATGGAGTCTTTCTTGGTTATGCTTTGCATTCACGAGGCTTTCGTGTTTGGAACCTAGACTCTCAGTTGCTTGTCGAGACTTGTGAGGTTTCTTTTGATGAGTCTTTGCCCTCGCCCACTCCTTCTTTTGAGCTTTCTGGAGATGACGAGCTTGGAGAGTCCATCTTCGAGGAAGATGATGACACTCCTGCTAATGATGAGGGTGGGCCCTCTACACCGCCTGCGGACCCCACACCTTCTGAGACTTCGACTAAGGATGAGGACAGACCTCTGATCACTCCTTCTACTTCGATCCAGCCTCCTCAGCCGAGTCCAGAGGTGCCAAGTGCTGACTCCAGTGAGATGACTTCTCAGCCGAGTCTAGAGGAGCCAGTTGCTGACTCCGATGAGGTGACTTCAGATCACTTAGGATCCCGAGTAGTTCAGCGTGATCACCCCTTAGAGCTCATCCTCGGTGATCTTACTGAGAGATCCTTACGGTCTTTAGTTGGTTCTCTTGCTATGTTTGCTGAGTCTACTTTTGTTGCTACTTTTGATCCCAGAGACGTTTCTCATGCTCTTTCCGATTCAAACTAGATAAACGCCATGCAAGAAGAGCTTGAAAACTTTGTTCGCAATCGGGTTTGGACACTAGTTGAGCTGCCACCTGGATGCAACACCATAGGCACAAAGTGAGTGTTTAAGAAAAAACAAGGAGAAGATGGTGTTGTGGTGCGCAACAAAGCTCGATTAGTGGCACAGGGTTTCTGCCAAAAAGAAGTTATTGATTTTGAAGAGACCTTTGCCCATGTTGCTCATCTTGAGTCCATTCGTATTCTTTTGGATTTTGCTGCTTCTAAAGGTTTTAAGCTTTTTCAAATGGATGTCAATAGTGCTTTTCTAAACGGGTATATAGAGGAGGAGGTCTATGTTAAGCAACCCCCCAGTTTTGAGAACACTAAGTTTCCTCGACATGTTTTCAAGTTGCAGAAGGCTTTATATGGTCTGAAGCAAGCCCCCAGGGCTTGGTATGATCGCTTGAAGCAGTTCTTGTTGCGGAAAGGTTTTGTGATGGGTTTTGTGGACAAGACTCTTTTCTTGCTTAGAGATGGCTCAGATTTATTGGTTGCTTAGATTTACGTGGATGATATTATTTTTGGTGGTTCTACTAATGAGCTTGTGTCCAAGTTTTCTGAGCAGATGCATAGCTAGTTTGAGATGAGTCTCATGGGTGAGCTCAAGTACTTTTTAGGGATCCAGATCAAGCAGACCAAGGATGACATTTTCATCCACCAGGGTAGTACACACGGGACATGCTAAAGAAATTCGATTTTGGTGGAGAGCTAAAGCCACAGATGACCCCAATGGGTACATCTAGAGGTCTGGACAAGGACGAGAACAACGTCAAGGTAAATGAGAGAGAGTATCGAGGGATGATCGGATCACTGCTATATTTGACTGTGATGAGACCGGACATTCAGTTTGCCGTGGGTGTGTGCGCGCGTTTTCAGTCTTCACCACGCGCATCTCATCGACAGGTTGTGAAGCGTATTTTCAGGTATCTTACTTACACTCCTGATCTAGGTCTTTATTATTCTGCATAATCGTCTCTTGATTTAGCTGGTTTTTCTAACGCTGATTTCGGTGGGTGCCGGCTGGATCGCAAGTCGACTTCCGGTACTTCCCAACTTCTGGTTTCTTCACTTGTATCTTGGTCTTCTCGAAAACAATCTAGAGTTGCGCTTGAGGAGCCATGCTGAAGAGCGTGGGCCTCATGGCTCCAAATGTGATGAGTCATTGTCAACGAAAGTCAAAGAGGACACAAAGAGATGAGAAGATCTGCTGCGTCTGGGCCGCATGTGACTCAGGTACACGGGCAGCAAGCGACTGTCGGGCAGAGGGGCCGTGAAGTCGGGCTGGCCCAATCCGGGTACATGGGCTAGGAGCAGCAGAGGATCCACTGGGCTATTGACCAGGATTGACTCAGGTACACGGGCGGTGAGTGATTGCCGGGCCGAGAGAGCTGCGGAATCGGGCCGGCCCAATCCGGGTACCTGGTGCAAAGTCGGTGGACGCTTGGTCAGTTTCGGCGCAAAACTGACAGCCGCTGATCTTGGATCAGACCATTCTGGAGCGAAGCCATAGTCGCTACGAAAGCTTAGCTTCAGGACAAGTCATCTGTAAATAGGAGTTTACTTTTTTTTCCTTAGGCCCACAGTCAGTCAGTCAAGTCTGTAAAAATATCCTAAGGGCAGTTTGGTCTTTTCCATTTATTTCACCGTCTGTAAAAAACCCTAATGGTCTGTTGGAATATTCCTAGGCTATTGGGCTGCCTATAAATAGGGCCCCAATCCCTAGAGTTAGGGTTACCCATTCTGAAATCCAGTTTAATCCCACTCAAAGTTTGGGTCACTTTTTTGTGTTTCGTCTTCGTGCTTGCGCAGCCAGCATTTTGTTCGCTGCCTTCTGATTTCTTCGCTGCTGTTCATCAATCTGTCCTTGAGCAATCGTTTTTAGCAGCGAACTTATTAGTTGCATCGTTTTATGTGCCTAGCAATTTCGTTTCTGTGCGAGTAATAATCTCTCTGGTTTCCTTGGTTTATGTGCTAAGAACTGGCTTATTTTAATCTGGGCACTGTTCTTGCATTGTGGCTGGTTCTTGCTCTGCGCAGTTGTACGGTTTACTTTATGTAGTACTGTTCTTCATCTGCGTAGAGATCTCGTGCACCAAGAATAGGCTGAACAATCTAGTTGCTGTATAGGTGCTAGTTTTCTTGCCTAGCTCCTGCTGGTGTGAGGATAGGATTTCTCTCTCTCGAGTTCTGGTGCTTCCTTGTAGCTTGTCTGCCAGCATCATGTTCGAAGTCCTGCTTTTTGGATGAAGCTATTTCTGTTCGGAGTATAGGCTTCGTAGGGTTTGTGTTTTGAAGCTTCGTACATTTTATCCCTCTAGCTGAACAAGGGCTACTGCTTCGACATAGCTGTGTGACCTTCGCTGCGCAGCAGACTTCGCTGTCTTTGGAATTAAACTTAAAGGCTTCGCTGGTATTTTTGAGGGTCATGCAGTTCGAGGCATAGCTTCGAAGTATTGCTTGTTTTGGTTCTGTGTTTGTCTCGTTCGAAGTCCAATACGAAGGTACTTCGAAGCCGAAGCCTTTCCTAGAACCAAGCTCTAACAGACTTCGGCTTCTTCGAAGTAGGCCTCGACTGGTTCTTCCCTTGCATACTTCGGAAGTTTTCTTGCTGTTACCTACCCTCCTTACGTATTCTGAAGCCCCACACGTGGTTCCTGGTTGTTCACTGTACAAGCGAAGTTTGCGTGTCTAGGCTTCGATTTTTTGTGTTAAGCTCTAAATCTTCGAAGTGTGCTTTTTCGAAGCAGTCTTCGACAGCAACATACTCCGGGCGTTTTTCTATTTTCTCGGTTCGAAGGTAGCTTCGGTCCGTGTTTGTTCTGACTTCGAAGTTATCATATGCATCCTTCGCACGACTGCTCCAAGTCAACTTCGACTCCGTCAGCCTTCGCACAAGGGTTTCGAAGCCGGCTTCGACAACTACAGGCTTCGCACCGCACAGGCTTCGTCAAGTTTCGAACAGGAGACAAATTTCAAACAGTAACCCTTCATCTCATTTTACGTGCACTCATGTTAGAGCTTTGTGATGATCTATCTTTGTGATGCTTGATCTGCTCATGTTTTAAATGCTTTGATATTTTTCCTATTAGCACTGTGTTGGTGTCTTTTCGATTAGGACACTAGTTGTTTTTAGGCTAGATCATTTTAGGTCTTGACACCTATTTACGTTTTCCTGCTAAGTCTTTTGAGGTGCGTTGGGTGTTGGGAGCAGGCCATTGATTCAAAAGAATTTTTTAGGCGCCCATTCACCCCCCTCTGGTCGCTACTTTCGGTCCTACAAGTGGTATCAGAGCGTGGTTAGGTTTTTTCCATACCTTAACCGGTTCTAAATCCTAGTAGTGATCATGACGTCTCCTGGAAAGGTCCCGTCCTTGGAAGCTTATGGCTATAATTATTGGAAGACTTGCATGGGAGCCTATCTCATGAGCCAAAGCTCGGACATGTAGGACATTTGTATTCACACTACTTTCACAGTGTTGCCTGTTGCTGAGCGTAATTCTCCTGATATTATCGCCCAGCATCAGAACAACAACAAAGCGGTGAATATTTTGTTTTCTGGTTTAGATCCCACTGAATTTGAGCGTGTGAGCCATCTCACCACTGCGAGAGAGATCTAGGCTACCCTTCAGACACACCATGAGGGGACAACCCAGGTCAAGGCTCGGCTCTATCAGACCTACCGGCGTGAATATGAAAATTTCACACAGAAGCCGGGTGAATCTGTTGAAGCGTTGTTTGGTCGTTTTCAATCGATCATAAACAAGCTTCGGGCCAACAAGGCTGAGGGTGTTCAGTTAGTCTCAGATCAAGAGCATGCACTCAAGGTTCTCCATACATTGGACCCTAAGATCTGGGAGATCAAGGTATCCTCTATCATTGAGAGCACATCTTATGATACCTTGACAATTTCTGAGTTGTTTAGCAAGCTGAAGGCCACTGAGGTCGATACTCAGTTGAGATCAAATCTCACTGGCTCTGGATCAAAAACCCTGGCCCTTGCTACACCTTCTGCTGACCCCTCCTCTGTGAGCTGTGCTGGGTTCTCTTTGATGTCTATCACTGAGGACCAGCTCAAGTCGTTAGGAGATGATGACCTATGTATTTTTAACAACCGAGTGCGCCGTGTTTATGACAAGAGTATGTTCAAAAGACACGACACGAAATCCGGGTGCTTTGAGTGTGGTGACCTAGGACACTTCATCGCCGACTACCCCAAGCGCAATGGTCACAAGAAGGGCACCGGTGGTGGCTCCTACGACTCTGGCAAGCACGACAGCTCCTCAGTCACCAAGGGCAGGCCAAAGACCAGATTCTTCAAAAAGGCCCTGAAGGACTACCGGCGTGAGAACAAGAGATGCGACAAGGCCTTCTTCGCCGAGATGGAGAAGAGCTACTCGAAGCGGTCCACGTCTTCTTCCTCTTCATCGAGCTCAAGCGATGAGGAGATTGTCATCAGGAAGGGGAAGGATAAGGACGATCCGGCGGGCCTTTGCTTCATGGCCTTTGGGGACAGGCCGAAGAGCCGCTCAGTTCAACGCCGAAGATCCCGCAAGAGCTTCTTCTCAATGGCTCTTGGGGATAAGGAAGAAAAGGGCTCCTCCGATGACTCCGACGACGACGACAATGAAAAGGTATCATCTTACGAACGTGAAATCATTGATTTACTTGAAAGTAATCGTCAGGAGTTAAAATATCGGGAAAAACTGCTTAGAGGGGCTAAGAAGAGGATAGATGAACTGGAGAGTGAGCTTGCGTGGCCAACGGAAGAATTGAAAGTCTATCTTCTTCCCCTTGCATGGGTGATAGCAGTGAGTTCCCAAAGTGTGAGGTGCTTCTGCGTGACCTGACGACTCTGAAGTCCAGATACACAGAAAGGGTTGATGAGAGGGACGCTTTGGCCACTGAGTTTGAAAGCTCTCAGCTGGAGCTGAAAGATGCTCATGCCACTGTCGTCATGCCCTGTGCTGATTGCCCATCCCATCAAGCCAGTCTGGCTGAGCTGAAAGCAAAGGGTGATGAACATTTGAGCGAGTTGGAGAGAGTTAGAACTGAGCTGGGGTAGACTAGGGTAGAGCTTGAGACACTGTCAGTTCCACCCACTGTCTGTGAGAACTGCCTGTCTCTTAGATTAGAATTGATTAAGCTAAAAGCCGAGAAGTCTGTCCAGGTTGATAGAGAGTGTGAGACCCGCTTGTCTCAGGTGGAGGTACTAGCTTCTTTGAGAGAGGAGCTAACTGATGTCCAAAATGAGAACTTTTACCTCTGTTCAATCCTGAGTTGGGTGAGTGCCAGAGAGCCATAGCTCGGCATGATGATCCAGCAGTTTAAAAGGCGGGATGGGTTTGGGGTAGGCTACACCTACACCAAGGCTGACTTTGAGAGTTCCATTAGCCGGGCAGTGGAGTGGAGTAAAATGACTCCTCAGTAGAGATACCCTAAGACTCACTCCACTAAGTATTTTCAGGCTAGTCAGCCCAAGGATGGAGTGTTCCAAGAACAGCCTAAAGCTCCACCCAAGAAGCCCATCTGGGTTCCAAAGCCCAAACACCTCCGTAATTCTCTAGACTCTCTTCCTAGACCCTCTCACACCAAGAAGACTACACCAAACACCATGAAGCCTAAGAACCCCAAGCCTCAACCACATCCCAAGAAGCCCACCTACCACTGTGAGCATTGTCAGAGAGACGTGCATCTTGCGGAGTTTTGCTTCAGGAGGAAGCGGGTTGAGAGAGCAGAGAGAGCTCGTGGTGTCTAGGAGCAGTTCTACCAGCAGGGCGGTAGACTGAGAGTTCCTCGACGCGGGAAGAGGCTGGAGGCCAGGCCGCGTCGTGTAGGTGGTGGTAGAGGAGACGGCTTTCATGCCCGAGCTTCGGATGGTGGTGTTCGAGCTGGTAGAGCTCCATGCCATTCTGGATACGGTCCTGGACCTCGTGGCTGAGGTTTTAGGCAGAACCAAGGACCGTGGTTTGAGTCGTGTTTTGGTCCAAACTCTTATGATGATTTCTGCTTTCCGTCTTTTGAGCAGATGTCTTGACACTTGTTTAGTTCTTTTGCGAAACCTGGTGCCGGACCAGTTGCTCCCCCTTATAACCACTGATTGTGCAGGATCGGGGACTAGAGGACGTTTGGATCATGGACTTAGGATGCTCTCGCCACATGACGGGACATCGCAGATGGTTCTCCAGTCTCTCTCCCCCGAGCTCCAAGGAATACATCACCTTCGGGAACAGTGGTCAAGGGAAGGTACATGACATTGGCTCAATTCGTATCTCAGACCATTTCTCTTTGAAGAACATTGCTTTGGTTGGAAATTTGAACTTCAATTTGATTTCTGTTTCGCAACTTCTTGAGGATGGTTTGGAGGTCCGTTTTAAGAAGGGCAGTTCTTCTGTGATTGATTCTAGAGGGTCTTTGATTTGCCAGATCTTACCTTTTGGTAAGGTTTTTTGGATTGACTTCTCTAGTTCTTTTGGCCATTCTCAATGTTTGATTGCTGGATCCTCCTCTGAGCTCTGGAAGTGGCATAGGAGGTTGGGCCATTTGAGTTTTGATCTGCTAGTCATGTTGAGCTCTATGGACCTCATCCGTGGATTGCCCAAGCTTAAAATGGAGAAGGATCTAGTTTGCCATCCCTCTCATCACGGGAAAATGGTTGTCGCTTCTCACTCACCTGTGACTTAGGTGATGACTTCGTACCCAGGAGAGCTGTTACACATGGACACTGTTGGTCTAGCTCGGGTACACTCAGTCGGTGGGAAGTGATACACGCTTGTGATTGTTGATGATTTTTCTCGATTTTCGTGGGTTTTCTTTTTGGAGTCTAAGGATGAGACTTTTCGTTTTGTTCATGACCTAATTTTGAAGCTGAAGAATGAGAACAACAGTCGGATGCGAGCGATTCGCTCTGACAATGGCTCTGAGTTCAAGAACTCTCAGTTCGTCAGCTTCTGTAGTGATCAGGGTCTTGATCATCAGTTTTCTGCTCCTTACACTCCCCCACAGAACGGCGTTGTGGAACGAAAGGACCGCACGCTGGTCGAGATGGCCAGGATGATGCTCGATGAGGACAAGACTCCTAGGCGCTTTTGGGCTGAAGCCATGAACACAGCTTGTTACCTGGCCAACCGCATTTTTCTTAGAGCTTACATAGGTAAGACTTCATATGAGTTGCGGTTTGGCAGACAGCCCAAGGTGAGCCACTTGCGAGGATTTGGCTGCAAGTGCTTTGTGCTCAAGAAGGGAGGGCATTTGGACACGTTTGAGTCTCGTTGCTGGGATGGAGTTTTTCTTGGCTATGCTTTGCATTCTCGAGGCTTCTGTGTTTGGAACCTCGAATCCCAGCAGCTTGTCAAGACTTGCGAGGTTTCTTTTGATGAGTGCTTGCCTTCTTTGACTCCTTCTTTTGAGTTGTCTGGAGATGGTGAGATCGGAGAGTTCATCTTCGAGGAAGGTGATGACACTCTAGCTTCTGATGAGGGTGGCCTTCTGCACAGCCTGCAGAACCCACACCTTCTGAGACTTTGACTGAGGACGAGGGCGGACCTCTGATCACTTCTTCCACTTCGATTGAGCCCCCTAAGTCGAGTCCAGAGGTGCCTGCTGCTGACTCCGGTGAGGTGACTTCAGATCACCAGGGATCCTGAGCAGTTCAGCGTGATCACCCCTCAGAGCTCATCATCGGTGATATTTTTGAGAGGACTTTGCGTTCTTCTGTTGACTCTCTTGCTGTTTTTGCTGAATCTGCTTTTGTTGCATCTTTTGAGCCCAGAGATGTTTCTCATGCTCTTTCTGATTCAAATTGGATTAATGCTATGCAAGAAGAGCTTGAGAATTTTGTCCGCAATAGGGTTTGGACACTGGTTGAGCTGCCACAAGGATGCAACCCCATAGGCACCAAGTGGGTGTTCAAAAACAAGCAAGGTGAAGATGGGGTTGTGGTGCACAACAAAGCTCGACTAGTTGCCCAAGGTTTTTGCCAGAAAGAGGGTATTGAATTTGAGGAGACTTTCGCCCCTGTTGCCCGTCTTGAGTCCATTCGCATTCTTTTAGCTTTTGACGCTTCGAAGGGTTTTAAGCTTTTTCAAATGGATGTCAAGAGTGCTTTTCTGAACAGGTACATAGAGGAGGAAGTCTATGTTAGGCAGCCCCCTGGTTTTGAAAACCCAAAGTTTCCTCGACATGTTTTTAAGATGCAGAAAGCTTTATATGGTTTGAAGCAAGCCCCTAGGGCTTGGTATGATCGGTTAAAGCAGATTTTGTTGGGGATGGGCTTTGTGATGGGTTCTGTGGATAAAACTCTTTTCTTGCTCAGAGATGCTTCAGATTTCATAGTCGCTCAGATTTACGTGGACGATATTATCTTTGGCGGTACTACTGATGCTCTTGTGTCCAAGTTTTCTGAGCAGATGCACAGTGAGTTTGAGATGGGCCTCATGGGTGAGCTTAAGTACTTCCTAGGGCTCCAGATCAAGCAGACCAAGGACGGCCCCTTCATCCACCAGGGTAAGTACACTCGAGACATGTTGAAGAAGTTCGACTTTGGTGGAGAGATGAAGCCTCAGATGACCCCAATGGAACATATGGGCGCCTGGACAAGGACGAGAGCGGCGTCAATGTCAATGAGAGAGAATGTGGAGGGATAATCGGTTCACTGATATACTTGACGGCGACGAGGCCAGACATACAGTTCGCCATGGGACTGTTCGCGCGCTTCGAGTCTTCACCACGCGCGTCTCATCGGCAGACTGTCAAGCATATTTTCAGGTATCTCACCTATGCGCCCGATCTTGGTCTTTATTATTCAGCATCATCATCTCTTGATTTATCTGGCTTTTCGGACGCCGACTTTGGTGGGTGCCGGTTGGATCGCAAGTCGACTTCCGGTACTTGCCAGTTTCTTGGTTCGTCTCTTGTTTCTTGGTCTTCTCAAAAGCAGTCTGGAGTTGCTCTTTCGACCACTGAGGCTGAGTATGTAGCTACTGCTAGCTGCTGGTCACAGTTGGTTTGGATGATTTCCACGTTGCGAGACTTTTGGTTGTTCTTTCCTACCAGAGTTCCTCTGTTTTGCGAGAACACCAGTGCTATTAGTGTAGGGAAAAACCCTTGTCTCCATTCTAAAACCAAACACATTGATGTGCGCTTTCACTTTCTGAGGGATCAATATGAGAAAGGTGTCATTGACCTTGTTCATGTTGATACCCATCATCAGTTGGCTAACATTTTCACCAAACTCCTAGATCAGTCTACGTTTGAGCGTTTACGAGGGGATTTGGGTGTTGTGTATCCTTTTTAGGATATTTTTGAGTCAGTTTTCTTTCTTCTTTACTCTTTTCTTGAGTCTTTTTGTGTGTGTTCATTTCATACATACTGACATATCACACTTTTGAGCCTGCTTCTGTTATATGATTTGATACGCACCGAATCAGCTCGACGAATTGGCCCGATCTTCACGACAGTAGGTTTTGGTAATGGGGATAACTTGCTGAAAAAATTCAGCGGGGTAAAAGGCTTTACACCTGGCCAAGGTTGGATGCGACCAAGCGACGGGGAGAGAGACACCGAAACCGCGAAGACCTCGACTCGATCTCCGAACGACCGCAGAACCAAAACCGGAGCTAATCCACACAAGACGGGGCAGCCGTACTAGAACCCGCAGAGCACGAATTAGTGGATCTCAGAGAGATCTCTCCACAAGTTCAAGAAGAACAAGGAAGAACAAGGGTTGAGTAAGACACTCAAGCAGCTCGGCTGCAAATATCACTGGAATAATCTTAATTCATAAAAAAGTTTTTTTGGCTTACAAATAAGAGGTATTTATACTAATAACTAGTCTCTAAAAATATATGTGAACTGAAAGATCCACGTGGGAAGGTGGAAGGCCAACGGGTTTGATCATTCATGCAGTGGTCGTCAATCTCCCGCTTGTCTTCTGGCCTTCCGAGTGGTCTTCAATGTTTTAATCATAACTCCACCTAGGAACATCCAAAAGACGTGGGACCAGATGCGTTGGAAAGCTAATTTGATAACCTTTCACACCATGTGTAGCATGCTTCACGAAATATTGTAGAGCGATACAGTTTCTCACGGAAAACTTGGATATCAGGCTGACTATTGATCTTCTGAACAGTCTGCACCAAAAGCACTCAGCTGCCAAGCTGGAAGCTCTAAAGCACTCGGAACTTAGTGGCATTAGAAAGTTGACTTCAACACATTTCCAACAAGTACTCATGGACCTTCACAACTTTTATGAATCAAGAGATATGACTGTTTTTTCATGACAGTTCTGCCATGCCGAACTTGTTCGACGTAGTTCTCCTCTCTGGTTCAGTCTCGGCATGTCCTTGTCATCCTCCTTGGTGAACCTGAGTAATAGCAACATGCACGACTTGGGAATTATATAATTCTCATTAATAAATGGAATTTCACAAAGTAGCGCATGCACCTCTTGTTGTAGCTGTTTAGCTCGGTTACGAGTAATTGGTCCATCGAAGACATGAGCTGGTTCAGCTTGACTTGATGATTGTTCCATCTTGCTTGATGTAGTCGGTATACTTGATGGTGTGGTCGGTGTGGGCATATCATCCTCCCCCCTTGAAAAAGAGTCGTCCTCGACTTGTCCAATCCAAAGAATGGAGAGATGTCGGACACATTAAAACTGGTACTCACACCATAAGTACTTGGCAGATCAATTTCATAAGCGTTGTCGTTGATCTTGCGTAGAACTTTGAATGGTCCGTCAGCCCGGGGTTGCAACTTGCTCTTGCGCAGCTCTGTAAAATGATCCTTCCGAAGGTGCACCCAAACCAAGTCCCCTGGTACGAATAATACCTTCTTGCGACCCTTGTTAGCGTGCTTCTCATACTTCTTGGTCATCCTTTCAATATTGGCCCGAGCTCTATCATGAATGTTCTTGACAAATTCAGCTCGGCTGCTTGCGTCGAAGTTCACACGTTCCTGCATGGGTAAAGACAAAAGATCTATGGGAGTAGTGGGTTTGAATCCATATACAATTTCAAATGGAAAAATCTAGTGGTCGAGTGTACTGCCTGATTGTATGCAAACTCAACATGTGGCAAGCTTTCTTCCCATAGTTTTAGGTTCTTCTTAAGGACAGCTCGCAGCAACATTGATAGTGTGCGATTCACAACTTCAGTTTGGCCGTCCGTTTGTGGATGACATGTTGTGGAGAACAGCAGTCTTGTCCCAAGTTTGCCCCACAATGTCTTCCAAAAGTAGCTTAAGAACTTGGTGTCACGATCCGACACAATGGTACGTGGTACTCCATGTAGTCGCACAATTTCCCTGAAAAATAATTCAGCAATATGGGAAGCATCATCGCTCTTGTGGCAAGGAATAAAATGTGCCATTTTGCTGAAACGATCAACCATGACAAAAATTGAATCCTTTCCCCTTTTGGTCCGTGGTAACTGTTGGGGGAAATTACTTCATTTCCAGGACTTAAAGGTTAACCCTCCGAGGGCTCCAAGAAGATCCCGAAGATGGCTGACTAATGCTCGAAGCATACGTCAGCACGGTCGGAGGGTGTCACGATGCGAAGTCTCGAAGGACCCTCCGAAGGGAAGGAGGAGGCTTCGAAGCAGGAAGACGTGACTGATTGGATGCCCTGCTTATCCATCTACCCTACAGCACTTTACCGTGTATAACCTTGTTTATAATACTGGAGGTCATTTGTAATATAAGGGTAAATAGGTCTATTCCTTAAGCCTTTTTCCCTATAAATACCCCCCATTGTACCTTGTAAGAAGGATCCAGAACCAGTGGTTCAAACACATACATTCGGACCTCTTGAGTTGTTATCCTTCACGGAGGCTCAAGTTTGTCCTAAAAACACAAACCTCTTGTTTGTTTGTTCTTAACTACCAAGAACCTGTTGGTGTAACTTTTACGCAAACAGTTGGCGCCGTCCGTGGGGATCCAAGTTCTAAAAGCTTGTTCTCTACCGCTGACTGCACTCTGAAGAAAACTTACAGGGGGAGCCTCGGAATCCTGAGATTTCGCGCACCCTTCAGTTAAGAGCTTCTTAGTGCAGCCCGAAGGCCTTCTCTCGACCCCCTCGAGTCGTTCGAAGCCTTCCACTTCCAAGACACCTCATCGGCTAACCATGCCTCCGAAGCGTGGTCAAGCTTCGGGTCCCCTTCGAAGGTCCCCTCGGACCAACGGAGCCGGACCCTCAGCTAATCCGACGGTTCCTGCCGGAACCGATGGGCGTCGAGCGCCCCGGGGCCCTCTACCCCCTCCTACAATGCTTCAGACCGACTACGCAGCAAGCCAAGACCCTGAAGTTCCTTCTGACGAAGACGAAGGCCCTCCCGAAACCGAGGCTACGCAGCTAGCCAGGCTTCAGGAGGAGGTATCTAGATGGAGGCAGGAGGCCGCCGACCGACTCCGCACTCAAGCTTCCACCGAAACTCCAAGGGGGCCTCAAGACGATGGAGCCCGCAATCCCCCAGAAGTTATACAAGTCCAAGAGGAGGCCGAGAATGCGTCCTTCGACAATGAGTCTCCGTTGCACCCTGATCTGCATAGAGTGCCTTTCGACCCCAAGTTCAAGGCCTCGAAGCTGCACAAGTACTCCGGGGGGTCGGACCCCGGAGAGTTCGCCCGCTCGTACGCCCTGGCCATAGAAGCAAGCGGAGGGGTGCGAAGCACCATGGAAAAATGCTTCCCACTCGCTCTCGAAGGCGTGGCGCTCCGATGGTTCTGGTCCCTAAAACCAGGATCGATCAAGTCATGGGAGCTACTCAAAAAGAAGTTCGTAAGCAACTTCCAAGGCACTTTCGTGGCCCCAATGTCCACAGGAAGTTTGTTCCAGGTAAAGCAGCGGGAGGGAGAAACCCTCCGAGAATACTTCACACGCTTCGCCCACACCAAGTCACAAATCAAGGGCCTTACTACCTCTTCGGTAGTTGATGCTGCCCGCGAAGGGGTGCTGAACCCCGACCTCCTCAGCAAACTCCATCGGAAGCCGGTAACATCCGTAGCACAGCTCATGGCATACTTCGAGCAATATGCCAAGGCAGAGGAAGGATGTCTTCGGCGAGCTGAGGCAGCACTACCCACCCTCCGGGAAGTCAAAAGGGAGCCAGAAGCCACCGCTCCACCGCAACCTCCACAAGACAGCCGCCCTAGCGAGTACAGGCGAGGGAAGAAGCATTTCCGTTCGGAAGTGCTAAACATTACACCTTCAGCTTCGAAGGCACCTGCCAATTTCCAGCAGGTAAAAAATTTCAAGGCTGGGCCGTCGGTACCTCAAGAAAGGATGCCGGGAAGGCGCCAGAGTCATTTCTGCTGCGTGCATGGCGATAATAGAAGCCATGACACGAAGGACTGCAAGACGATATTGACCCTTCGGGGTGAATACATTGACCAAAATACCAGGAGGGGTACTTCGGACCGAGCTCCACCCACGACACGATCGGAGCCTGTTCAAGCTGTGGCCCGAGCCGGTGCCCTCGAAGCCCCCATACGACTACCGGTGGCCAGTATTATGCCACCGCCAAGGCACGAAGATCCACAAGACCGCGGCAAGAGAGTGGTCCTACCCATCTCCGGAGGGGGGACCCTCGGCAGCATGTCCAAGAGACAGCGCCGCGAGTACGTCCGCGAAGTTGGGCACATTGGGACTTCAAGTTCCGCTGAGGGGATGCCAGAATGGTCCCGTGTGCCCATCTCATTCACAGCCAGCGATGCAGTAGGGGTGAAGTTTCCCCATGCTGACCCACTAGTCATCTCTGCCGATATAGCAGGGGCTGATGTTCGGAGGATCCTGGTGGACGGTGGAAGCTCCGCAGGCATACTCTTCGTCCAAGCCTTCGACCAAATGTGTATACCCCGGAAGCATCTACTCCCTGCAGCCCGGCCACTTCAAGGGTTCTCAGGACCGCCTCTCGATGCCCTCGGCCAAATAGGCCTCGAGGTTGCCTTCGGAGAGGGGCCGCTGGCCCGAGTAGAGGAGGTGATTTTCGACGTAGTGGATGCCCCTTACGCTTACAATGCTATCTTCGGACGAGGGATGTTAAACCAATTCGGGGCTATAGCACATCACAACTACCTTTGTCTCAAAATGCCCACACAAGGTGGAGTGCTCACTATTTCAGGAGACCAGGCTGTAGCCAAAAGGACGGAATATGGCCACGGGCAGCCATTGGACCCTCGACAAGTGCATAATGTGGCGGAGAGCGCCAAAGAAGTACCGGAGGCCTTGAGCCCCCCGAAGGGATCCTCGCTCAAACCAAGCCCGGAGGGTGATGTCGAGACAAGGATAATCTCAGAAGACGGCAAAGAATACCCAATAAAATTCGGCAAGGGGCTACCTCCGGAGATAACCGCCTCATTAGAAGAAGTCGTCAAGAAGAATCTAGACATGTTTGCTTGGACCGACGAAGATATCACGGGGGTCGACCGAAGCATCATCGAGCAAAGTCTGCTCGTCAACCCGAAGGCCAAGCCGGTGCGCCAGGGGCTCCGAAAGCTATCAACAGAAAGAGCAAATTTAGCCAAGGCCGAAGTGGAAAAGTTGTTAAAAGCTGGCATTATCAGGGAGGTGGCCCATACCGAGTGGTTGGCCAACCCTATTTTTGTAAGAAAGAAGGATTCCAGCAAATGGCGCATGTGTATTGACTTCACATCACTAAATAAAGCATGCCCGCGAGACCCCTACCCAATGCCCCGAATAGATCAATTAATAGATTCCACAGCCGGCTCCGAACTATTAAGCTTCCTCGACGCCTACTCCGGGTACCATCAAGTATGGCTGAAACGCGAAGACGAGGCCAAGACAAGTTTCATAACTCCTTCGGGAGTATTCTGCTATGTAAGAATGCCTTTTGGTTTGCGGAATGCCGGAGCTACATTTTCTCGCTTAATAGCTAAGGCTTTAGGCCATCAGATAGGCCGCAATGTCGAGGCCTACATGGACGATATTGTAATAAAAAGTGCTCAAAAGCATCAGCATAGCATAGATTTAGATGAAACTTTCGAGAGCCTCCGAGCATGTGGAGTACGCCTCAATCCCAAAAAATGTATATTCGGAGCACAAGCAGGGAAGCTGCTAGGATACTTAGTTTCGAGCAGGGGGATCGAAGCCAGCCCAACGCAAATAAGTGCACTACAAAGAATGGCTCCACCCGAGAATTTGAAGCAAGTACAGAAACTAGCAGGAAGGCTAGCAGCACTCAGCAGGTTCCTGTCCAGATCGGCAGAGCGAAGCCTCCCAATTTTCAAGGCACTCAAAGGCTCCGAAAGCTTCAGCTGGACGCCGGAGTGCCAAAAGAGCTTCGAAGAAATAAAAGCCTACCTCGGAACATTATCAACCTTAACCGTTCCTCTTCCAGGGGAAACATTGCTTTTATACCTTGCAGCGACAGGATCAGCAGTAAGCGCAGTACTGGTCCGAGAAGTCGAGCTTAAAGAGAAGCTGGTACAAAACCCAGTTTATTTTGTCTCGGAGGCATTATCAGAAGCCAAGATCAGATACTCCGAGCTTGAAAAGTTTGCTTATGCTTTAGTGATGGCCTCGCGAAAGCTAAGGCATTATTTCTTGGCGCATAACCTTATTGTCCCTACATCGTATCCTCTTGGAGATATGCTCCGGAACAAAGATTCCACAGGCAGGGTTGGAAAGTGGGCAGTCGAGCTGGCACCCTTCGAAATCTCCTTCACAGCAAGGACGGCCGTTAAATCGCAAATTGTAGCAGATTTCGTAGCAGAATGGACTCCATCTGCAGTATGGACTCCGGAAGAACCCTCCGACGGTTTCTGGACAATATTCTCAGACGGAGCCTACCAAGCATCAGGTGCCGGAGCAGGGGCAGTAATCTTGTCACCATCAGGGCAAAAGGCAATGTATTCAGCAAGGCTTAACTTTCGAACCACTAATAACGTCGCCGAGTATGAAGGAATCTTGCTAGGCCTCCGAAAGGCTAAAGCACTCGGAGCTACAAGAATAATGATCAAGACAGATTCCCAAGTCGTCGCGGGGCATATTGACAAAACCTTCCAAGCAAAAAACCCACATCTCGCGCAATACCTTCAAGAAATCCGCAAGGCAGAAGCAGCATTCAAAGGGTTTACAGTTCGAAGCATACCACGAGCAGAAAATCAACTTGCAGATATCCTTGCAAAAGCTGCAGCAGGAGCAGTGGACCTCCCAGAGGGCGCTTTCTACGAAGAATTAGAGCAGCCAGCAGCTGACCAAATACCCTCGTCAGAAGTAATGTGTATTCAAGCTACGGATTGGCGAACCCCGATAATAACTATGTTGCAGGGTAGCAATGACCTTCCGGAAGGCCCAGAAGCTCGAAGATTGCAATCAAGAGCTCGAAATTACAAACTTATTGGGGAAATACTGTATAAGGCCAGAGTATGCTCGCCACTGCTTCGATGCATCTCTCAACCTGAAGGACAAGACATACTTCGAGGCATCCACGAAGGGCTGTGCGGAGGTCATCTAGCTCCTAGAGCGCTAGCAGGCAAGACGCTCCGGCAAGGTTTTTATTGGCCGACAATCGTCAGAGACGCCGAAGACCTAGTTCGAACGTGCCAAGGCTGCCAATGGATGGGCAGAAGGAGCCATCGCCCACCAACTCAACTTCAAGTTATTGCCCCGGTATGGCCGATGGCTAGATGGGGCATGGACCTCATAGGCCCTTTCCCACCAGCAAAGGGCGGTTTGAAATTTGCGGTCGTAGCAATAGAATACTTCTCAAAATGGGTGGAAGCAGAGCCGCTAACAGCCATCACATCGAAGAACGTGCAAAGGTTCTTCTGGCAGAATATTATATGCAGGTTCGGAGTCCCCAGAGAATTGACGGTGGATAATGGAACCCAGTTCGAAGCTGATACCTTCCAAACATTCTGTGAAGAACTGGGTATTAAGCTATGCTTCGCAGCAGTGCGACACCCGCAAATCCAACGGAGCCGTCGAACGAGCCAACGGGAATATCCTCTCCGGGTTAAATCGCCGAATTGTGGGATTGGCCAAGGGCCTATGGGTCGAAGAGCTACCTAAAATTTTATGGTCTATCCGAACCACGCAAACTAGATCAACCGGCTTCACGCCATTCAGGTTGCTCTTCGGAGACGAAGCCATGACCCCTACGGAGCTCAAAGGGGAGTCACTTCGCGTAATTCAACACGAAGACGAAGATGATCGGAGTGCTTCAATAGACTTGTCAGAAGAAACAAGGCTTCGAGCTGTCGCCAACCTGACGAAGTACCAAGAGCACACAAAGACATGGTATGACCCGAAGGTCAAGTTAACTGAGTTAAAGCCCGGTCATCTAGTATTGCGAAATGTAATAGCTCCGGGGAAGCTAGGAAACAAATGGGAAGGACCATATGTTATCTTACGCTCAGGACGCCCCGGATTGTTTAAATTAGCTAATTTAGAAGGAGAAGAGTTGAAGCATGCGTGGCATGCGGAGCACCTTAAGAGATATTACGCTTAAGGCTCCCTTGTAATCACTTGTAACACTCCTTTTTATAAATAAAGCTAAGGGTTGAGATTTGTTTTGCCCTTCGAACATCCCACCCTCCGGATGGACGCATTCGAAGGTCGGTGATGCTAGCAGAGCCAAGCATTTTTCGAAAAAACCCAAGGGGCTGGCTGCGAACCATTGGTTCAGTGGCTCCGCAAACCTACGGATTCCAGGCTCCGGCTTGTTAGGATCCGTAGAAGAGTCTAAGGACTTTAAACAAGACAGAATTTCAAGCCTCCGGGTGCGAAGTATCTGTAAAAGAGCCGTAGGTGGCCAACCTACGGATTCCAGGCTCCGGCTTGTTAGGATCCGTAGAAGAGTCTAAGGACTTTAAACAAGACAGAATTTCAAGCCTCCGGGTGCGAAGTATCTGTAAAAGAGCCGTAGGTGGCCAACCTACGGATTCCAGGCTCCGGCTTGTTAGGATCCGTAGAAGAGTCTAAGGACTTTAAACAAGACAGAATTTCAAGCCTCCGGGTGCGAAGTATCTGTAAAAGAGCCGTAGGTGGCCAACCTACGGATTCCAGGCTCCGGCTTGTTAGGATCCGTAGAAGAGTCTAAGGACTTTAAACAAGACAGAATTTCAAGCCTCCGGGTGCGACGTATCTGTAAAAGAGCCGTAGGTGGCCAACCTACGGATTCCAGGCTCCGGCTTGTTAGGATCCGTAGAAGAGTCTAAGGACTTTAAAATTTTTTATCTACTTATCGATAGTGACATGTGCAAAGTTCGAAGCATACAGGTGTTCGGACAATCATTGTGCCTAGCGAACCCTTATATATGATAAAAGCTCCGCCACCCACAAGGGGGGTAGGAGGATAGGAGTCACACAGCATACTGTCGAAGCATTCCACATTAAAATATTATACTCATACATCAGGAAAAATTGTTATCTAAACCCAAATAAAAACGGAGACCCTTTCGACCCCTAGAGCTACCCCTGCGGCTACTTTGCCCTTCGGAGCTTGAAGTCTTTTTAGGCCGGGAACTTCTCTTTTTCCTCGAGGCTCGCAGTTTCTTCTGCTCCTCCTGAAGTTCGGCCCACGTCAAGAGCCTTTCGGAGCCGGCCTCGGCAAGGTTTTCGGCTTGATACTCCGAGTCAGACCAGTCGACAGGCTCGGAAGACGAAGACCCCTCTTCCTTTTCTTCCTCTTTAATATAAGACAGAACGTCCCTTCGTACTTCAAGGTTAACTTCCCCCCCGACTCCGCGAGGAACAGAAAAGCGGGAGCGGCGATAAGGTCTCAAACTCTCAAGAACTGCCCACTCCTTTCGAAGCTCGGCAGTAGGTTCCAAAAGTACGAAGTCAGGGCTCGAAGGGCACGACAAAACCTAAAAAAGAGCAGAGCACCCAAGACAAGTACTGTTTATAACTTTCTCATTAATTAAACAAAGTTTACAAGACCACAGGTACACAACAACCCTAAGCGGCTAGACCTGCGGGTCGGTTGGCGGAGCTGGGACCGAAGGCGCTGGCGAAGTCGGGAGTGGTGGCTTCGCTTGAGCTTGCTTTTGCCGGCGGGCCTCGTCGATCCAAGCCTTAGCAGCAACCTTATGATCTGCCTTCCATACTGATCGGAAAGCTTCCCAAGCCGAAGCCACCTCCGAAGACGGCCGTAGCAGGTCATCATCCGCGAAGCCTCCAGGAGACGAACCACTAACCGAATCGAAGGGAATCCGAAGAGATTCGAGGTGGCGAAGAACCCCGATGCCGGCGCACTGTCCGGAGATCTCTCCGTACCGTACTCCGGAATTCTTCATCAGCGACGAAGCTACCTGGATCCTCGTCAGCTTCCGGTCGAGCGGCTCGGAGGTTGCAGCAGAGGTCGAAGGGCACATGGTGCCAAAGTACTCTAACGTACCCTGAAGAGCTTCCAAGGTATGGTCAGCAATACTGGAATTCCTTCTCTCTGCTACTTCCAGGCTTGCAACAGTTGCATCCAACGCGGCCACCCGAAGCATCAAGGAACTCTTCTGAGCCATTACCTGGCTGAGAGCCCCTTGAAGTTCCACCAGACGACCGTTCGAAGCAGCCGCATCCTGGCGAAGCTTTTCGACCTCCGCACGGAGGACCACTCGTTCAGCCTCGGCTTCTTCGGCATGAGAGCGGAGGGCTTCAAGGGCTTCGTCAGACGCTGCCTTAGCCTTCCGTTCTTCCAAAGTTCTTCATTCAGCCTGAGAGACCTCCCGGTGGAGTCATCAAGAGCTGTTTGAAGGGCTGTAACCTTCCGGTTGAGTCGGTTAATTTCGACCTCGCTGGAAGTCGCTGCCGCTCTAGCAAGGGCGAATTGCTGCAAGGAAAACAAGGTAAGTGCTAAAGAAGTTTTGACCATTAAAATACAACAACTGTGGTGTCTTTTTCATACCTGAAGGGCAGCCCTTTCGAGGGCCGTGTTGAGGCTCGAAGCCCTAACTTCGCTCAAAGCGGAGATCAACTCCGAATTGGCAATGTCCTGGCTTTTCTCAGCCAGGGGCTCCAGGAGCCTTCGAAGGCCGCTCCGATGCTCCAAGAAAGGAGCCAGAAGAGGGAGCCAAGACAAGGCCCGGGCGTCGTCCTCTGCAGCCTCGTCCTCTGAGTTGCCAACGGAGGGCGCTGCTTGGTCCACCCGAAGGCCCAGGCTGGAAATACTCTTACCCCTCCCCGGCACGAAAGGGGGAGAGGCAAGAACATTCCGATCCTCAGCCGCCACATCTCCGGCCGGAACCACGTTGTCTTAGGTGCCTTCAGTAGTCGAGGTCGCCACAGCCGGAGCTAACTCCGTCCCAGGGAGCACATCGTCCGCTCCGAAGGATACGTTCTCCACCACCGGGCTCGGAGCCCCCAGGGGAGCCGGAGGGTCCGCTCGGGTGACCGTCTCCGAAGAAGCGGGGACGTCGGGCGCCACCAAGGCTTCGGTACCCGAAGAGCTACCTATTTCAAATACCAAGATTAATTAACATATTCTACAGATAGCAAGCAAATGCCGACGAGAAAAGAAAGAGCTCCGGGAAAATACCTCCAAGAGCCGCTTGAGGAAGGATCGCCGGATCCTCCAGGACTTCGTACATCCGGAGGATATTGTCGAAGTCATCCCCCGAAGCCCTACCCTCGGTTTCGTCCGTCGGGGCCACGACCTCCGCAGGAACCCCTTCGGGCGCAGGCAAGTCGGAGGTAGAGTATGACTCCACCTGCACGTTGACGGGTGCAGGAGGAGCCAATGGAGTTACACTAGCATCCTCCCTGTCGGAGAGGTTTGAAGGGACCTCCTCCATGTCTTCGTCAATCAAAAGGTAGTCTTCGAAGGCCTTCACTGTAGCACCTCCGGAGTCTTCTGCCTCTTCGGGAGTCGGGCTCCGCTCATCCGGCGATGAAGAAGATGAAGCAGGCGTCAAGTGCGGAGGCTGCTTTGCCGCCTTCTTCCGAAGAGGTTGCTTGCCAGCTTTTTTAGAGGGCTCGGCCGCTGCTTTCCTCTTGCGAGCCGCCGCTCCAGCTGGGGCGAAGTCGGGAAGCTGCGGAGGCTCCATGCCGAGGGCTCTCCACACCCTGTTCGAGCGCTCCCAACTCCCCACCAGCTCCAGCCTCCTCTGCCTCTCGGCCACCGAAGGGGCTCCGAGAATTCGTTCGATAGCTCGGACTATGTCGTCCGGAGCTAAGGCTAGAGGTGCCGCTGAAAAGAAAAAGGTATAAGAAGCATAAGTATAATTAATGTGTTCATATAAAATGATGCCACAGGAGAAAGACGTACCTATGTTCCGGAGGTCCCCCTCCGAGGCTTGCGGGATGGAGATTGGCCAACTGGCTCCGAGGGGCGAGATCCGAAGGCCGACGAACTCCTCGGCCAGGTCGCGCATGCTCATGCGACGAGCCACTGAAGCCAGCAACCCTAGCCTCGTCGTGAGCAGGCTAGGGTTCGGGGAGATGTCCGCCTCCTTCCGGAACCAGATTTCTTGAAGAGGGCCCGAAAGGGGGGAGTCTTCTCCTACTTCGGCGTAAAACCACCGAAGTATCCAATTTGTATACCATCGATCGTTTATGGCCTTCGCAGGGAAATGGAGAGCGTGCTCCCGCCGTAGCTGGAAATTAACACTGCCGAAGGCCACTGTCACCTTCGAGTCTCCAGGCCCATCTTGAGGCTTCGGCTGGCAGATGGCCTCGTGGGTCGCTGCGAAGATCTCGGGGCACCCTTCACACCCCTCTGCCCGAAGAGCCCACTCGAAGACGGCCAGGCGGACGATTGCGTTGGGGGACAATTGAGGCAGGGTTATGTGGAACAGGTCCAGTACCTCTGCCAGAAAATCCACGGCTGGTAGCCCCAGACCCGCTTCGAAGAACGCCTCGAAGACTACCACTTCTCCGCTCCGAGGCCGTGGAGTCGACTCTGTCCCGGGAACTCGAGTCCTCATTCCGGCTCCCAGCTTCCCGTCTACTGCCTCTTCAATGGACTCCGCGGTGCTCACAGACTGGCCGATGACAAAGCTTTGGGCCATCTTCTTCTTGGAGGGCGGGCGGAGCGCTCGAGGGTTCTTGGGCCAAGCACCGCCCGGACCCCCCGCCATTGCCGTGGCTGCTGATGCAGCCCACGCCTGCCGCTGCGCCAGAGTGTTGGCCGCCAATGGAGTTGTGTGGCTGGTTCTCGCCATTGCGCTCAAATGCTCGAAGGTGCGGAAGGTTGAAGGGAAAGGTGAATTGCAGGAACGGTGAATGCGGTAAAAAACTTCCAGTAATCCCTATTTCCCCCTTTTATAACCGCACAACCTATACTGCTCTTCGAGAAGTTTCACACTGCAGGTTCGGCTTCCGTCGCCGACAGGTGGGGCTGGTAATTGGAACGGCGTGCAACCGCTGAAGAAATCGACCGTTACTTCTTTTTTACAGAGGGTAACGGCTATTTGCGCCGTAACGGTCATATTGACGGTACCCCACGACGTTCACACTCCGTAACCGTCGCCACGACGAAAGACACTTTGTAACCGCTTGCACGACGTTCACACTCCGCAACCGCTTTCGTAACACTCATGCTCCGAAACCATGCTATTCCCAGGGAGTTTTCCCACTATGCCAAAACTCGGAGACGAATGTTTTAAAATATTGGGCCCAATATTCTGGGCTAAATCATAACATCTTCGCATTCCCTTTAAGCCTCAGAAACTAAAAATGTTCCTTTCGTATACTGCCTTCTTTCTAAAAAATAGGTTATCTACAGAAAGGCGTATTCGAGAGGCTACTGTTGGGGGAAATTACTTCATTTCCAGGACTTAAAGGTTAACCCTCCGAGGGCTCCAAGAAGATCCCGAAGATGGCTGACTAATGCTCGAAGCATACGTCAGCACGGTCGGAGGGTGTCACGATGCGAAGTCTCGAAGGACCCTCCGAAGGGAAGGAGGAGGCTTCGAAGCAGGAAGACGTGACTGATTGGATGCCCTGCTTATCCATCTACCCTACAGCACTTTACCGTGTATAACCTTGTTTATAATACTGGAGGTCATTTGTAATATAAGGGTAAATAGGTCTATTCCTTAAGCCTTTTTCCCTATAAATACCCCCCATTGTACCTTGTAAGAAGGATCCAGAACCAGTGGTTCAAACACATACATTCGGACCTCTTGAGTTGTTATCCTTCACGGAGGCTCAAGTTTGTCCTAAAAACACAAACCTCTTGTTTGTTTGTTCTTAACTACCAAGAACCTGTTGGTGTAACTTTTACGCCAACAGTAACCCAAGAACAAAATCCATTGAAATGTCCTCCCAAGGTGCATTAGGAATAGGAAGAGGAGTATATAAACCATGAGGGGTCAAACGAGACTTAGCTTTGTGGCAGTTTTCGCAGCGAAGAACATGTCTCTCTACATCTCGTCTCAGTTTTGGCCAAAAGAAATGGTCGACCAGCACTTGCTCTGTCTTCTTGGCTCCAAAATGGCCCATAAGTCCACCTGCATGAGCTTCCTGCACAAGTAAAATTTGAACAAAGCAATCTGGAATACAAAGTTTGTTAGCGCGAAATAAAAATCCATCATGCACATGATACTTTTCCCATCCTTTGTCATTACCACACTTGGCATATGGTTCAGCAAAGTACGAATCAGTGGCATATAATTCCTTTATACTTTCCAAGCCGAGAATTTAACATCAAGTTGTGTGACCAAAGCATGTCGTCGAGATAAAGCATCAGCTACAATATTGTCTTGACCTTTCTTATATTTGACAATATAAGGAAAGGACTCAATAAATTCACTCCACTTAGCATGTCATTTATTCAGTTTTAGTTGTCCCTTAAGATGTTTAAATGATTCATGGTCTGAATGTATCACAAATTCTTTAGGGTAAAGGTAGTGTTGCCATGTTTCCATACTTCGAACAAGAGCATATAATTCTTTATCATAAACTGAATAATTCAAAGTTGGACCACTTAGCTTTTCACTGAAGAATGCAATTGGTCTCTTTTCCTGCATCAGCACGCCTCCAATCCCAACTCCACTTGCATCACATTCAATTTCAAATGCCTTGTTGAAATCTGGAAGTGCAAGGACTGGGGCTGTTGTGAGCTTCGTCTTTAATTCTTCAAAAGCCTTTTGTTGTGCTTCTCCCCACTTGAAATGTACGTCTTTCTTGGTCAGCTCATTGATTGGAGCAGCGATTGTGCTGAAATCTTTCACAAATCGCCGGTAGAAACCAGCTAGTCAAAGGAAGCTTCTCACTTGGCTCACATTCTGTGGTGGCGTCGATTCGTGTACAACTTTTACTTTCTCAGCATCCACCTCCACGCCTTGTCCTGAAATAACAAAACCAAGGAAAACTACCTTGTCGGTGCAGAAGGTGCACTTCTCAAGGTTAGCGTACAATTTTTGTTCACGCAGGACAGCAAGCACGCTCTGGATATGTGCAACATGTTCTTTAAGAGTCTTGCTGTAGATTAGGATGTCATCAAAATAAACCACAACAAATTTACCAATGAAAGTTCTAAGCACATGATTCATTAATCGCATAAATGTACTAGGTGCATTGGTTAAACCAAAGGGCATCACTAACCATTCATACAATCCAAACTTTGTTTTAAAGGCTGTTTTCCACTCATCTCCTTCTTTCATACGAATCTGATGATAGCCACTTCTTAAATCAATTTTAGTGAAAAAATAGCACCACTAAGTTCATCAAGCATATCATCTAAGCGAGGAATGGGATGCCTATATCTTACTGTGATGTTGTTAATTGCGCGGCAATCCACACACATTCTCCAAGACCCATCTTTCTTAGGCACTAAAAGAACAGGGACAACACAAGGGGAAAGACTTTCCTGTACATATCCTTTTTTCATCAATTCCTCCACTTGGCGCTGAATTTCTTTTGTCTCCTCTGGGTTGGTGCGGTATGCAGCCCTGTTCGGAAGTGACGCACCAGGAACCAAGTCGATTTGATGCTCGATCCCTCTCTTAGGTGGCAGTCCTAGTGGTACTTCGTCCGGAAGGACATCTTCATATTCCTGCAATACATTCAAAATAGTACTCGGTAGGGTAGAGGGTAAGGCATTAGTAGAAAGAAAAGTGTCCTTGTACATAAGTACAAAGAACATGGCATCGGGTTCACTCAATTCTTTGCTATCCCCCTTCCTAGCCATCATTACGAAACCCTCTTTTCCCGGTTTCTGGGTTCGTTGCAGCTGTGGGGTTTGATTTGTCTGTGGACACTCTTTCTTACTATTTTTGTGGCTCACTCGCAAGTGGTGCTCGCTCTCGCGCTGTTTCTTTCTGATATCATCCTTCAAAATTTCTTCCGGTGTCAAAGGAAGCAAGGAAATTCGCTCGCCTTTGTACACAAAAGACAGCTTGTTGGTCCGTCCAAGAATCTGAACATCACGATCATATAGCCATGGTCGACCGAGAAGCAACTGGCAGGCTTGCATAGGCACCACGTCGCATTCCACATGATCATTGTATTTACCAATAGAGAACGGTACCGTCATAGTATGACTGACACGCAGCGCACCACAATCATTAAGCCACTGCATCTTGTATGGAATAGGATGACGCCGTGTTTTCAGTCCCAATCTGTCCACCAATTCTTGGCTAGCAATATTGTTGCAGCTGCCATTATCAACGATGATGCGACACACCTTATCTTTGATTAGCCCACGGGTATGGAACAAATTATGTCGCTGCCCATTGTCTACCTTTTCTGCTGTTACACTAAGCACTCGTAGAGAAATAAAGCAATTATGTTCTCCTTCTTCAGGCTGGATCTCATTCCTTTCCTCCTCAATTTCTTCATCACATATCGGTCCAGCATCTTCCGGATCACTCTCGGACTCCCATTCACCTTTCTCATTCAACAACATGGTCCTCTTGCTTGGGCATTGTGCAGCAATGTGCCCACGACCGTGGCATTTATGGCATACAATTTCTCTGCTTCGAGAAGAAGATGTAGCTCCCGAGACATTGCTTTGGGCTGCTAAACTTGCAGCGGGTCGCTGCTGAGTTGTTGGTGACGATGCTGTGGAGGCTGCCATCTTCGATGGAACAAATGATTGAGAAAACTTGGCTGCAGCGCCATGAGATCGTCCACCACCATAGGAAGTACTTGCCTGCTATTTGCGCCATGGGGCAGCAATAGAATGACTGCCATAATATTTGCCACGTGACTCTTGCTGAATCTTCTGCTCTGTTCGCATAGCTTGATCAACAAGATCCTGCAAGGTACGATATGGAAACATCTCCACAAAACCAAAAATTTCTTCATTAAGACCTCCTAGAAATCTTGCCATTGTTGACTCTGCATCTTCTCTTATTCCAGCCCGCACCAACAGTAGCTCCATCTCCTTGAAATACTCATCAACTGATCTCTTCCCTTGCTTTAACATTTGCAACCGGTTCCTGAGATCACGCTGATAGCTAGATGGCACGAATCGCCTTCTCATCACTTGCTTCATCTCCTCCCATGTATTGATATATCCGCGTCCCAAATCACGTTGATTCTCCTGCACTTGGTTCCACCAAGTGAGAGCGTATCCAGAGAGTTCCACCGAAGCAAGATTCACACGGCGCTGAGCTGAAAGATTATGTACTCGGAATATTTGATCACACTGCTCAGCCCATTCAAGAAATTCATCAGGATTCTCCTTTCCAATAAACTTTGGAATACTCAACTTGACACGAGCGATGTTATCTGGGTTGTCATGAGGATGATGACCACGATGGTATTCCCTTTCTTCAAAATCAGCAGGTCGGCGATGATGACGCCGATCAAACCTGCCACCTTGACCGAAAGGATTTTCATCATCATGAGATCCTTCATCATGATCTTGATCTTCAAACTCTTCGTCTTCAAAATGCACGCGGCGACCATCAGCATTACGCCTATGTGCGCGATGCCCACCATGGTAATTATTAAAATCAGCATGGCGACCACCAACAGATCCTTCAGGGCCATCTCCGAAATGATTGAATCCATGGCCAAAACCAGAATTCTCATCACCGGACTCCGCTCGATGCCGGTCCTCTTGATCACGACGTGCTCTACGTCCTCCAGCCGTGGGAAGACGCTCATCGAGCAGCCTGCCCATGGCCTCCATGAGTGAATCAGCCATGCGACGCATCTCATCCCATGAGATAGGGGGTTCCCTATCACCACGGCGTCCACCATGAACACTTGAATCTGAGTCCGCCATGTTAGGAGCAGCAAGAAAAAAAGGGGAAAAATGTGGAAAGAGGGAAAAAATATGTGGACACACTCGATCTCACCTCCTACTTACCCAAGTTCTTTCCTGATCTCAAGAACTGTGGTGGTGCTGGTGTGACAGCTTCAACAGAGGTGGTAAAGAGGTCGTAAGGATTTCAAATCGAAAGTCTCGGTTCAGGGTTTTGGTGGAGCTATAGGTGGCTGAACAAGGAGGCCTACGGTAATGCCAATCAAGTGAAAAAGATGTGCTCAAAAGATAAAAAAAATTGCTGCTATCAAGATTACCACCAACTTGGATATGAAAACTGAAAATTTCAGCAACCAACCGTAACACAAAATTTTTTTTCTAGAATCTTTTCACTTGTGCTCTCTCCCTTTTTTTTACTGTATTCTTTCTTTCTTCTTTTTTTACTCTTCTTTTTTTATAACACTAACAGGGGTGCTAATTACAAAAGATATACGTAAACGGTGGTGACTAGCAACTGGAAGAACACAAACACAAGATAATAGTACCGTCAAAAGGGCTATAGGTATATTTTTTTTAGGCTTTGGACTATAGGACAAACAAATATATGTAAAAGATAAACACAGGGATGAATATGTGGGTGGTGAAAACTGTAACAGATTGAAAAGGGTGGGAGGGTGGGTGGAAAAAAAAATGAACCTACCGTGACAACGATAGCTCTGATACCACTTGATACGCACCGAATCGGCTCGGCGAATTGGCCCGATCTTCACGACAGTAGGTTTTGGTAATGGGGATAACTTGCTGAAAAATTCAGCGGGGTAAAGGCTTTACACCTGGCCAAGGTTGGATGCGACCAAGCGACGGGGAGAGAGACACCGAAACCGCGAAGACCTCGACTCGATCTCCGAACGACCGCAGAACCACAACCGGAGCTAATCCACAGAAGACGGGGCGGCCGTACTGGAACCCGCAGAGCACGAATTAGTGGATATCAGAGAGATCTCTCCACCAGTTCAAGAAGAACAAGGAAGAACAAGGGTTGAGTAAGACACTCAAGCAGCTCGGCTGCAAATATCACTGGAATAATCTTAATTCATCAAAAAGTTTTTTTTGGCTTACAAATAAGGGGTATTTATACTAATAACTAGTCTCTAAAAATATATGTGAACTGAAAGATCCACGTGGGAAGGTGGAAGGCCAACGGGTTTGATCATTCATGCAGTGGTCGTCAATCTCCCGCTTGTCCTCTGGCCTTCCGAGTGGTCTTCAATGTTTTAATCATAACTCCACCTAGGAACATCCAAAAGACGCGGGAACAGATGCGTTGGAAAGCTAATTTGATAACCTTTCACACCATGTGTAGCATGCTTCACGAAATATTGTAGAGCGATACAGTTTCTCACGGAAAACTTGGATATCAGGCTGACTATTGATCTTCTGAACAGTCTGCACCAAAAGCACTCAGCTGCCAAGCTAGAAGCTCTAAAGCACTCGGAACTTAGTGGCATTAGAAAGTTGACTTCAACACCTTTCCAACAAGTACTCTTGGACCTTCACAGCTTTTATGAATCAAGAGATATGACTGTTTTTTCATGACAGTTCTGCCATGCCGAACTGGTTCGACATAGTTCTCCTCTCTGGTTCAGTCTCGGCATGTCCTTGTCATCCTCCTTGGTGAACCTGAGTAATAGCAACATGCACGACTTGGGAAGTATATAATTCTCATTAATAAATGGAATTTCACAAAGTAGCGCGTGCACCTCTTGTTGTAGCTGTTTAGCTCGGTTACGAGTAATTTGTCCATCGAAGACATAAGCTGGTTCAGCTTGACTTGATGATTATTCCATCTTGCTTGATGTAGTCGGTATACTTGATGGTGTGGTCGGTGTGGGCATATCATGATTGAACTGCTTTACTAATTCTAGCTGGCACATGCTTTTGATTACTTGTCGATGATCATGCTTTGGTTCAGTTCACTTGATATGTCTGATATCTGTCATATGCATGACTTTTATGCTGTAAAATTGAAAAATGATTATCATTGCTTCTGGTAACTAGCATGTGTAGGCTGAATGCTTTTGCTATCTGTTACATGCCTTGTAGCTAGTTCCTCACTTAGATGCAAATATGCAACTTGGGCATCTATATGCTTTAACATGGAAAATATGCTATAAAAATGATAAAAATAAAAATGATTGAAAATTCCATGCCTTTTTATGCCTGAGTTGAAAAGATCCAGGTGGGTTTGCTTTGTCGCATTGCATTGTTCTTGACTGCTTACCATATCACTTTGGTATGAACTAGGACAGTGTAGTGTATGCCAAGACCAATGTCTTAAGCTTCTGATGGTCCAGTTCTGGCCTAGGCTTGACTTGGTTGGTTAGCATAAGGTTTGACATGCAAATAACCCCTGGCAAAAATGAAAAATGAAAATGAAAATGAAAAAGCCTGAAAATTAAAAGATAACAAGTTTGCTGAAGCACTTTGTTTTGGACGATGCTTATCTTGGTAGATATCAGTTAGCTTTTGCATCTCATGCTTTACTGTGCTTGTCAACTGGAAAATGTGGTGATGTTTTTGTTTACAAAAATTGAAAAATGCGTGCTAATGACTTTCTTTAGATATCATCTGTTGCACTGATCATGCCATGTGTCCTAAACAGTATGTATTTTGCTATATCTACTAGATGTTGTAATTGCAGTCAATCATATCTGAGAAGCATGCTTTCTTCACTCCACTTGCACCCCAGTTGCATTCATTGCATATTTTGAGGGGGAGTTTCTTTTCAGGGGGAGTCTGTGTCTCTTTAGAGTGCATTTAGTCTCGCTTGATGAGTCCAATTGTCAACAAGGGGGAGAAATTTTGGGAGAAGATTTAAGGGGGAGTTTTGGCTTTCTCTTGGATTTGTTTCAGGGGGAGTTTTTGTCCCGTTTGTCCTTACTCTTTGGAAATCCTTGTTGATAATTCTGAGATTGCACTCGTTTTTGAGTCATTACTTTTGGTTAACCATAATGACCGCTTTCTTGCTTTTGTTTGGCTTTTGGTCATTAGGGTTAAACTTTTACTTTATTTTCTTCTTATTTGTTTTCTTGTGCTTCGTTTTCGTGTTTCCATATGTGCTCGCAGGTACTGGAGAGCTGAAGAGGAGAAGTGTTGACAATGCACTCATCAAGGGGGAGATTGAGGAGCCATGCTGAAGAGCGTGGGCCTCATGGCTCCAGATGTGATGAGTCATTGTCAACAGAAGTCAAAGAGGACACAAATAGAGGAGAAGATCCGCTGCGTCTGGGCCGCATGTGACTCAGGTACACGAGCAGCAAGCGACTGTCGGGCAGAGGGGCCGCGAAGTCGGGCTAGCCCAATCCGGGTACATGGGCTAGGAGCAGCAGAGGATCCACTGGGCTGTTGACCAGGATTGACTCAGGTACACGGGCAGTGAGTGATTGCTGGGCCGAGAGAGCTGCAGAATCAGGCCGGCCCAATCCGGGTACCTGGTGCAAAGTCGGTGGACGCTTTGTCAGTTTCGGTGCAAAACTGACAGCCGCTGATCTTGGATCAGACCGTTCTGGAGCGAAGCCGTAGTCGTTAGAGCTTTGTGATGATCTATCTTTGTGATGCTTGATCTGCTCATGTTTTAAATGCTTTGATATTTTGCCTATTAGCACTGTGTTGGTGTCTTTTTGATTAGGAAATTGGTTGTTTTTAGGCTAGATCATTTTAGGTCTTGACGACCTATTTACGTTTTCCTGCTAAGTCTTTTGAGGTGCGTTGGGTGTTGGGAGCAGGCCATTGATTGAAAAGAATTTTTTAGGCGCCCATTCACCCCCCTCTGGTCGCTACTTTCGGTCCTACAGCGCTTTCTACTACTGAGGCTGAGTATGTAGCTGCTGCTAGCTGCTGCTCATAGTTGGTTTGGATGATTTCTACTTTGTGGGATTTTGGGTTGTTCTTCCCTGCTAGAGTTCCTTTGTTTTGTGATAGCACCATGCAATTAGTGTTGGGAAAAACCCACGTCTTCATTTAAAAATCAAACATATTGATGTGCACTTTCACTTTCTGAGTGATCAATATGAGAAAGGGGTCATTGATCTTGTTCATGTTGATACCTATCAGCAGTTGGCTGATATTTTTACTAAACCCCTAGATCAGTCTTCTTTTGAGCGTTTGCGAGGGGATTTGGGAGTGTGTATCCTTTTTAAGATACTTTGAGTCAGTTTTTTTCTTTCTTTTTTATTTTTTATTGAGTCTTTTTGTGTGCGTTCATATCATGCATAATCATCAATAACATTTTGAGTTTGCTTCTGTTATATGATTAATCTTCTTTACTTACTCTAGCTAGTATATGTTTTTGATTACTTGTCGATGACCATGTTCTGCTTCAGTTCACATGATATATCTGATATTTGTCATATGAATGGCTTTTATGCTTTAAAATTGAAAAATGATCACCATTGCTTCTGATAACTAGCATGTGTAGGCTGAATGCTTTTTCTATCTTTTACATGCCTGGTAGCTAGATCCTTACTTAGATGCAGATATGCAACCCTAACATCTATATGCTTTAAACATGAAAAATGTGCTATAAAATGATAAAAATTCAGAAAAATTTGGAACATTTTTATGATTATTAGAAAAGATCTAGGTGGGTTTGCTTTGTCGCATTGCATTGTTCTGGACTGCTTACCATAGCACTTTGGTATGAACTAGGATGGTGTAATGTATGCCAAGACCAATGTCTTAAGCTTCTGATGGTCCTGTTCTAGCCTAGGCTTGACTTGGTCGGTTAGGATAAGGTTTGACATGCAAATAACCCCTGGCAAAAATGAAAAATAAAAAGGAAAAAGAAAAAGTCTGAAAAATTTAAAAAGATGACATGTTTGCTGAAGCACTTTGCTATGGACAATGCTTATCTTGGTAGATATCAGTTAGCTTTTGCATCTCATGCTTTACTTTGCTTGTCAACTAGAAAATGTGGTGATGCTTTTGTTTGCAAAAATCGAAAAATGCGTGCTAATGACTCTTTTTAGATATCATATGTTGCACTGATCAAGTCATGTATCTTAGACAATATATCTTTTGCTATACCTGTTAGATGTTGTAATTGCAGTTAATCATATCTAAGAAGCATGCTTTTTACACTCCACCTGCACCCCATTTGCATTCATGATATATTTTGAAGGGGAGCTGCATTTCAGGGGGAGTGTGTGTATATGTCTCTTTAGAGTGCATTTAGTCTCACTTGATGAGTCCAATTGTCAACAAGAGGGAGAAATTTTGGAGTTTAGGGACATTTTTGTCTTTCTCTGGGATTTATTTTAGGGGGAGTATTTCAGTCTTTTGCCTTTACTCTGTTATCCTTGTTGGTAGTTATGAGATTGCACTTGTTTTTGAGTCTTTATTTTTGGTTAACCATAATGACCGTTTTCTTTCTTCTGTTTGGTTTTTGGTCATTAGGGTTAAACTTTATTTTCTTCCTTCTATTTTCTTTTGTTTTTGCTTTCGTGTTTCCACATGTTTTTGCAGGTTCTCAAAAATTGCTGAAGAGGGTGTTGACAATTCACTCATCAAGGGGGAGATTGAGAAACCATGTTGAAGAGCATGGTCCTTATGCTCTAGATGTGATGAGTGATTCGTCAACGGAAGTCAAATAAGAGGCATGAAGACCTGCCGTGTCTGGGGCGCGTGTGACTCAGGTACACGGGCAGCGAGCGACAGCCGGGCAGAGGAGCCGCGAAGTCGGGCTGGCCCAATCCGAGTACATGGGCTAGGAGCGGTAGAGGATCCACTGGTCTGTTGACTGGGTTTGACTCAGGTACACGGGCAGCGAGCGATTGCCGGGCTAAGGAAGCTGCGGGGTCGGGTCGGCCCAATCCGGGTACCCGGTGCGAAGACAGTGGACGCTTTGTCAGTTTCGGCACAAAACTGATAATCGATGATCATTTTGTTTTTAGGATATTAATATTTAGTTTTTAAGTCCAGAATATTTTTTATTTGAGTCAGTTGATTTTTCTAAGGGTATTTTAGTAATTTCGAATTTTATTTTAGAGTTAGTGTAATTTATCCTAGGGGTAAATTAGTCTTTTCCATGTATTATGGGTCGCCTATAAATAGGCCCCTACCCTCTTAGGGATAGGGTGACTGTTTTTCGGAGATCAATCTAGAGTCCACATAATTCTTTCCGCTGCTAGTTCTTTTGGATCTGCGAGTTTCTCTTCGCCGGTCACCGTTCTATAGTCATCCCGAGGTATTGCTGCAGCACAGGCACATGCGGCAGCTAGCCGAAGCAGCCTGCCGTAAGCAACGCCCGCGTGGGCCCCGCCGGTGCGGCGACCAAGACTCGGCGTAGTCTGTTTCTTGTGCAGCAGCTGCTTGCGGCGTGACAGTTTTCTTCAGCCAGGCGGCAACACAATTTTTCTGCAGCGGCGACAGGTCCTCGCACGGCAGCAACAGCTGTCAACGCTGCAGTTGCGTACGTGGGGCCCGTCAGAAGCACGCATGTGACGGTTGAGACGAATAGTGACTTGTTTATTTGAGCACGCGCAGTCGCTTTGATGGCCGGTGCAAGTCTTGACGACAGTTTTCTCCTCGTGCACGGTTTTGGAGGCAAGTGTGGGACCCGCCGACGTTAGCATGCATTAGCATGCACATGCAGGAGTCTACGACGTCACGAGGAGCAGCGTTGTGCTAGTCGCGTAGGCTGGCTGTGCACGGCGTGCAGGCGTGGAAGCAGCTGGAGCAGTTTTTTCGGCGCGGCGATTGAATGAAGAAGAAGCAGCGGGCGAATTTTCCACAGCGCAAGAAGGCAGATGCATGCAGCTAACGACGATGAGCGAACACAGGTAATTTGTTTTTAATCTACTATTTTCTAGTTAGATTAATTAGATAGATAATCATCTATTTTAATTAGCATGGAAATCTCGTTAATAATCTCGTAGTTAATTTTTAACCTGTTAATTTTTTTATTACTTATCTTGTATTAGTTATTTAAGTGGTTTTTATTTTAATATGCTTATATAAAAAGAAAAATTTATTAGTTGTAGTAATATTTTTATTCTAGTTTTTACGTGCAATATTTTAGGTTTATTTCCGAATTAATTTTTTTAATGATCCATGTTTTATTCATTTGATTAGTATTTTATTTCTAGACTGCAATATAAATATTTCGTGATTTATTTAGGTGTTTTTATTTACTGCAGTATTTTATTTAGTTTATCCTTAATATCATTTCAATTAAGACACTTATCATTTTTAGGCTAGACAACTTTAGTTACTGTAATTTGCTTTGCTAATATTATTTATCTGGTTAAGTTTGTTTTGGTGTTGGGATTAGGATATAGTTTAGCAAGAAACTTTTAGGCGCCCATTCACCCCCCTCTAGTCGCTACTTTTGGTCCTAAATCACAAAACAGAGGAACTCTGGTAGGAAAGAACAACCCAAAATCTCGCAAAGTGGAAATCATCCAAACCAAATGTGAGCAGCAGCTAGAAGAAGCCAGATAAATCAAGAGACGATGATGCTGAATAATAAAGACCTAGATCGGGCGCATAGGTAAGGTACCTGAAAATGCGCTTGATAGCCCACCGATGAGACGCACGTGGTGAAGACTGAAAGCGTGCGCACAGTCCCATGACAAACTGTATGTCTGGCCTTGTCGCTGTCAAGTACAGTAGCGATCCGATAATCCCTCGATACTCTCTCTCGTTGACCTTGACGCCGCTCTCGTCCTTATCCAGGCCCCCAGATGTACCCATTGGGGTCATCTGAGGCTTCAACTCTCCACCAAAGTCGAATTTCTTCAACGTGTCCCGCATGTACTTACTCTGGTGGATGAAAATGTCGTCCTTGGTCTACTTGATCTGGATCCCTAGGAAATACTTGAGCTCACCTCTAAGGCCCATCTCAGGCGCATTAGTAGAACCACCAAAAATAATATCGTCCACGTAAATCTAAGCAATCAAGAAGTCTGAGCCATCTCTAAGCAAGAAAAGTGTTTTGTCCACAAAACCCATCACAAATACCTTCCTCAACAAAAACTGCTTCAACCAGTCATACCAAGCCCTGGGGGCTTGCTTCAGACCGTATAAAACTTTCTACAGCTTAAAAACATATCGAGGGAACTTAGGGTTCTCAAAACCGGGATGCTGCCTAACATAGACCTCCTCCTCTATGTACCCGTTCAGAAAAGCACTCTTGACATCCATTTGAAAAAGCTTAAACCCCTTAGAAGTGGCAAAATCCAAAAGAATGCGAATGGACTCAAGATGGGCAACAAGGGCGAAAGTCTATTCAAAGTAAATACCCTCTTTCTGGCAAAAACCATGGGCAACTAGTCGAGCTTTGTTGCGCACCACAACCCCATCTTCACCTTGCTTGTTTTTGAACACCCACTTGGTGCCTATGGGGTTGCATCCGGGTGGCAGCTCAACCAGTGTCCAAACCCGATTGCGGACAAAATTCTCAAGCTCTTCTTGCATGGCATTTATCCAATTTGAATCAGAAAGAGCATGAGAAACGTCTTTGGGATCAAAAGATGCAACAAACGTAGACTCAACAAACACAGCAAGCGAGTCAATAGAAGAGCGCAAAGTTCTCTCAAAAAGATCACCGATAATGAGCTCTGAGAGGTGGTCACGCTGAACTGCTCGGGATCCCAGGTGATCTGAAGTCACCTCACCGGAGTTAGTAGCTGGCACCTATGGACTCGACTGAGGGAGCTCGATCGAAGTGGAAGAAGTGATCAGAGGTCCACCGTCGTCCTTAGTCGATGTCTCAGAAGGTGTGGGGTCTGCAGGCTATGAAGAAGGCCCACCCTCATCAACAGCTAGAGTGTCATCATCTTCCCTTCCTCGAAGATGGACTCTCCAAGCTCATCATCTCCAGAAAGCTCAAAAGAAGGAGTCAATGAAGGCAAGGACTCATCAAAGGAAACCTCACAAGTCTCGACAAGCTTCTGGGAGTCGAGGTTCCAAACACGGAAGCCTCTAGAATGCAAAGCATAACCAAGAAAGACTCCATCCCAGCACCGAGACTCAAACTTGTCCAAATGCCCTCCCTTCTTGAGCATAAAGCACTTGCAGCCAAACACTCGCAAGTGGCTCACCTTGGGTTGTCTACCAAACCGCAACTCATATGAAGTCTTACCTAAGTAAGCTCTATGAAAAATGCGGTTGGCCAGATAGCAAGCCATGTTCATGGCTTCAGCCCAAAAATGCATAGGAGTCCTATGCTCATCGAGCATCGTCCTGGCCAACTCGACTAGAGTGTTGTTCTTTCGTTCCACAACGCCATTCTGTAGGGGAGTGTAAGGAGCAGAAAACTGATGATCAAGACCCTGATCACTACAAAAGCTGACGAACTGAGAGTTCTTGAACTCAGAGCCGTTGTCAGAGCGAATTGCTCGCATCTGATCATTGTTCTCGTTCTTCAGCTTCAAAATCAGGTCATGAACAAACTGAGAAGCCTCATCCTTAGACTCCAAGAAGAAAACCCACGAGAATCGAGAAAAATCATCAACTACCACAAGCGCGTACCACTTCCCACCGACTGAGCGTACCCGAGCTGGACCAACAGTGTCCATGTGTAATAGCTCTCCCGGGTATGAAGTCATCACCTGAGTCACAGGTGAGTGAGAAGCGACAACCATTTTCCCGTGACGATAGGATGGCAAACTAGATCCTTCTCCATCTTAAGCTTGGGCAATCCTCAGATGAGGTCCATAGAGCTCAATCTGACTAGCAGATCAAGACTCAAATGGCCTAACCTCCTATGCCACCTCTAGAGGAACTCTTAGTCTACCACCCTGCTGGTAGAACTGCTCCTGCCCACCACGAGCTCTCTCTGCTCTCTCAACCCGCTTTCTCCTAAAGCAAAACTCCTCAAGATGCCCATCTCTCTAACAGTACTCACAGTGGTAGGTGGGCTTCTTGGGATGTGGTTGAGGCTTGGGGTTCTTGGGCTTGGTGGTGTTAGATGTAGACTCTTTGGTGTTAGAGGGTCCATGTAAAGAGTCTAGAGAAGTGTGGAGATGTTTGGGCTTTGGGACCTAGATGGACTTCTTGGGTGGAGCCTTAGGCTGTTCTTGAAACACTCCATCCTTGGGCTGACTAGCCTGGAAAGACTCCGTGGAGTGAGTCTTGGGATATCTCTGTTTAGGAGTCATCTTACTCCACTCCACTGCCCGGCTAATGGCACTCTCAAAATTAGCCTTGGTGTAGGTGTAACCTACCCCAAACCCATCCTACCTCTTGAACTGCTGGATCATCATGCCGAGCTATGGCTCTCTGGCACTCACCCAACTCAGGATCTGATGGAGGTAAGAGTTCACATTCTGAACATCAGCTAGCTCCTCTCTCAAGGAAGCTAGCACCTCCACCTGAGACAAGCAGGTCTCACACTCTCAATCGACATGGACAGACTTCTCAGCTTTCATCTTGATCAACTCTAATCTAAGAGACAAGCAGTTCTCACAAACAGTGGGTGGAACTGACAATGTCTCAAGCTCTACCCTAGTCTGCTCCAGTTCAGCTCTGACTCTCTCCAACTCTCCCAACTGCTCATCACCCTTGGCTTTCAGCTCAGCTAAACTAGTTAGATGGGATGGGCAGTCTACACATGGCACGACGACAGTGGTATGAGCATCTTTCAGCTCCAACTGAGTGCTCTCAAGCTCAGTGGCAAAAGCGTCCCTCTCATCTACCCTCTCTATGTACCTTGACTTCAGAGTCGTCAGGTCACACAGTAACACCTCAGAATTCGGGCACTCACTGCTACCACCCAAGCAAGGAGAAGAAGATAGACTCTCAATCCTACCATTGGCCACGGCAAGCTCACTCTCAAGCTCATCTATCCTCTTAGCCCCTCTAACAGTTTCTCCTGATATCTCAACTCCTGATGATTCTCTTCAAGTAAATCAACAACTTCTTGTTCATGGGAAGATACCTTTTCATCGTCGTCGTTGTCGGAGTTGTTGGGGGAGCCCTTCTCTTCCATATCCCCAAGAGCCATTGAGCAGAGGCTCTTGCGCGATCTTTGGCGGTGATGTGAGCGGGTCTTCGGCCTGTCCCCAAAGGCCATGAAGTAGAGACCCGCTAGAATCGTCCTTGTCCTTCCCCTTCCTGATCACGATCTCCTCATCGCTTGAGCTTGATGAATAGGAAGAAGATGAAGACCGCTTGGAGTACTCCATCTCGGCGAAGAAGGCCTTGTCTCGCTTCTTGTTCTCATGCCGGTAGTCCTTCAGGGCCTTTCGGAAGAATCTTGTCTTGGGCTTGCCCTTTGTGAAGGAGGAGTTGTCGTGCTTGCTGGAGTCATAGGAGCCACCACCGGTACCCTTCTTGTGACCATTGCACTTGGGGTAGTCGGTGATGAAATGACCTGGATCACCACACTCAAAGCATCCGGATTTTGTGCCGTGTCTTTTGAACATTCACTTATCATAGACACGACACACCCGGTTGTTAAACAGACACAGATCATCATCTCCTAGCGACTCAAGCTGGTCCTAAGTGATAGACATTAAGGAGAACCCAACACAGCTCACAGAAGAGGAGTCAGCAAAAGGTGTAGCAAGGGCCAAGGTTTTTGAAACAGAGCCAATGAGATTTAATCTCAACTAGATATCAACCTCTGTGGCCTTGAGCTTGCTGAACAACTCTGAAGTTGTCAAGGTATCATAAGAGGTGCTCTCAATGATAGAGGATACCTAGATCTTAGGGTCCAAGGTACGGAGAACCTTGAGCGCCTGCTGATGATCTGAGACTAGCTGAACTCCCTCAGCCTTGTTGGCCCGAAACTTGTTGATGATCGATTGAAAACGAGCAAACAAGACTTCAACAGATTCACCTGGCTTCTATGTGAAATTTTCATATTCACGCCGGTAGGTCTGATAGAGCTGAGCCTTGACCTAGGCTATCCACTCATGGTGTGCCTGGAGAGTAGCCCAGATCTCTCTAGAAGTGTAGAGATGGCTCACACGCTCAAATTTAGTGGGACATAAACCAGAAAACAAAATGTTCACCGCTTTGTTGTTGGTCTGATGCTGGGTGATTATATCAGGAGATGTACACTTAGCAACAGGCAATATGGTGAAAGTAGCATGAACACAAATGTCCCTAATGTCCGAGCTCTAGCTCATGAGATAGGCTCGCATGCGAGTCTTCCAACAAGTATAGCCATAAGCTTCCAAGGACGGAACCTTTCTAGAAGAAGTAATGATCACTACCTGGGTTTAGAACCGGTTAAGATATGGAAAAACCCTAACTAAGCTCTGATACCACTTGTAGGACCGAAAGTAGCGACTAGAGGGGGGTGAATGGGCTCCTTAAAAATTCTTGCGAATCAATGGCCTTTTCCCAACACCCAACGCGCCTCGACTAACAACCAGTTGAAACAAAAGCAGATCACAGATGCCAAAAATAATCTAGCCTAAAAACGACTAGTGTCCTAATTTAAAAGACAACAAAACCGTGTTCAAAGGCAGATTAACTGAGTATTCAAGACATAGTCATTTTAAGCATCATCAGAACAGACAACACAAACAATTTAATTCAAGTGCACACAAAACGCGGCAAAGTATCACTGAACAAATTTTGTCTCTGAATCGAAGTCTGTTAAACTATGTTCAAAGCCTACAGAGCTACACCGAAAGTAGACTTTTCCCTTCGAAGCTCACCAAAGACACCAAAGCCTACTTCAGCCTCGACACCCTTCGATGTTCACAAGAAACCTCCGAAACCTGCTTAAAGGGCTTCGAGGTATGCACACTACGTAAACGAAATCCACAGATGCTGAAAACACCAAACCACACGAAGTCCCTGCACACTTCAAAAATCTCCTACGGTGCCTATACTTCGAAACTAGACTACTTCGCCCTGAGCCCGTAACCGAAGTACTATGCCTGTAGCGCAGCACTCTGTGGGGCCCACGCTATGGCTTCGATCAGTGAGATCTCCGCCCAAACAACACTTCTGCCAGGATGCTTGAGTGAAGTGCCGATCCACGCGTGAAGAGCTGCGACAGACTGCTGTAGGAGCTATGCGCAAAGTCTAGATGCCTAGGCTACAACTACCTGTACTACCGTGTTGTTCCTGTACAAGCCAAGAGCTAGATCCCTAGCCTGATGACTAGCCTGCAGAACGCAAACCAGAGACCTACAGCTACGCACATGAAACGAGAGAGAGAACAGTCGAGACTAGTAGCCAAACGTAGACTCATGCAACTGCAGCTTTTATGCGCTAGCTATACTGCCATGATCAGACGCACAAAGAAGACTGTCCATGCAAATAAAATGAACAGAAACTAAAAAATCTTTCTGGCGCACAGAAACGAAACAACATAAATCGCACACAGATGAATGAATTAGGCACACATAACGAGGCATAAAATAAATGAAATCACAACAACGCTCGATGGATGAGACAGGAAGAATAAAACCTGTTTAAGCGATTTCTCGACGTGCCTAAGATACAGATTCTGACGTGCGCGCGATGAGCAGTGGCGGCGGTGGAGGAGAACAAACACCAGGAGGATGAACACCAAAAAGTGACCCAATATTTGGAATTAGTAAAGTGATTTCAGAAAAGGGTAACCCTAACCCTAGGTATTGGGGCCTTTTTATAGGCAGCCCAATAAATGAGAAAAATGCAAAAATGCCCCTATGGTTTATACAGACGCTGAATAAAAAATGGAAAAAAGCGAAATGCCCTTAGGATTTTTTACAGACTCGACTGACAGATTGCGGGCCTAAAGGCAAAATAGTAAAAAACTAAATAAAGATAACTTGTCCTGATGCGGAGCATTCGTAGCAGATACGGCTTCGCCTCATAATGGTCAGACCCAAAATCAACGGTGAGTTTTGCGTCGAACCTGATAAAGCATCCACTGTCTTCGCACCGGGTACCCGGATTGGGCTGGCCCGACTCCACAACTCTCTCAGCCCGGCAACCGCTCGTCACCCGTGTACCTGAGTCAATCCAGTCAACAGCCTAGTGGATCCTCTGCTACTCCTAGTCCATATGCCCGGATTGGGCCAGCCTGACTTCACGGCCCCTCTGCCCGACAGTCGCTCGCTGCCCGTGTACTTGAGTCACATGCGGCCCAGACACAGCAGGTCTTCTCTTCTCTTCGTGTCCTCTTTGACTTCCGTTGACAATCACTCACCATTTCTGGAGCCATGAGGCCCATGCTCTTCAACATGGCTCCTCAAGAGCTCATCCTTTAGTCCCCGGAGGAACTATGCCTGGCGGAGAGCATCTGTCAACACTTCCTCTGGCGCGTAGAGGGCCAGACAATTGAACTCATGGAGATACTCCATGACGGTCTGGCTCCCTTGCTGCAGGTCCCAGAACTCCTACTGCTTGATGGCGATGACTCCGATGGGGACATGAGTAGCGTAGAAGGCGATGGTGAACTCCACCCAAGACACCTCATGATCCTCTGGTTGGGACTCATGGTAGTTGTCCCACCATTCCGCGGCGGGTCCCTAAAGCTGGTGAGTGGCGAACGCCACTCACTCTCGGTCAGAGCACGGGAGGAGGTCCAACTTCTTACCGATTTTCTGGAGCCAATCGCCGGCCTCCAAAGGATTCGTCGTGCTGGAGAAGATGGGGGGTCTCACACGCAAGAACTCTAAGAGCTGAGGGGCGGGTGCGGGGGCTGGTGGACGAGGGACTGACTCCACATTCTGCTGCTGCAGACGGTCCAACTGAGCCTGTTGGTGCTGCATCTGCGTGAGGAGGGCGGTGATCAACTGGTTCTACTTTGCCATCATTTCCGCCAAGGTGCGATGGTTGGCAGATGGCGACGCAGATTGGTGATGGCCCGTTGCACCCCAGTTGGGCACAACACTCCCGAGCAGGCCGTTGGTGGCTCCCTCTCCGTTGTTGGAACCGGTGTTCTGGTTGTCTGCCATCTTCAGAGAACAATAATATTCCAATCATAAGAAATAGACTTAAAAGGGAGTTTATTCCAAAAATAACTCAGAGGGGTTTATATAGAAGTGGTAATAAACTGTTTGTTGCATTAAAGCTCTTATTTTTACTCCACCCACAACACAAGTTTGTTGTAGGTGGTACAACAATCATAAACAATCATAAAACATCCAATGAGAACTATCGTCTACTCGTCATCCGGGGCAGTCTTCGTGCTCTCGGAACCATGGGGGTCCTGAGGGACGGTGGGCTCGATGAAGTTCTCGATGGGCTCGGAACCGTAATGTGCAAGAATCAAAAGTTTTCTTAAAGAACAACAATGTTCATTAACATGCCCAATCAACCTAATATGGTGTAATTGTACCGTACGAGGTGTTTTTGGAGTTTCCATTCCAGACACGAATTATGTGAAAACATCGCCACCTGTAATGTGAAAGAATCAAAAGTTCACTTCCATAACAAAAGGTTCATTAACATGCCCAATCATCCTAATATGGTGTAATAGTACTGAAGGAGGTGTTTCTGGAGTTTCCATTCCGAACACGATTGTTGCGAAAACGTCACCACTCATAATGTGTAACTATCAAAAGTCCGCTTCCGAGACAAAAAAGTTCAAAAATATGCCCAAAGATCCTAATATGGTGTAATAGTACCGAAGGAGGTGTTTCTAGAATTTCTGTTCTAGACAAGAATGTTGCGAAAATGTCACCACCCGTAATGTGCGAGAATTAAAAGTTCGCTTGTAGAACAAAAAGGTTCAAAAACATGGCCAATGATCCTAATATGGTGTAATAGTACCGAAGGAGGTTTTTCTGTTGTTTTCGTTCCGGACACGAATGATGCGAAAACACCGCCACCCATAATGTGCAAGAATTAAAAGTTCACTTCTAGAACAAAAAGGTTCAAAAACATGGCCAATCATCCGAATAAGGTGTAGTAGTACTGAAGTAGGTGTTTCTAGAGTTTTCGTTTCGGAGACGAATGTTGCGAATATGTCACCACCCGTAATGTGCAAGAATCAAAAGTTCGCTTATGGAACTAAAAGGTTCATTAACATGCCCAATCATCCTAATATGGTGTAATAGTACCGTACGAGGTGTTTTTCGAGGTTCTGTTCCGGACACGAATTTCGCAAAAATGTCGCCACCTGTAATGTGCAAGAATCAAAAGTTTGCTTCTCGATCAAAAAGGTTCATTAAAATTCCCAATCATCCTAATATGGTGTAATAGTACAGAAGGAGGTGTTTCTGGAGTTTCCATTCCGAACACGATTGTTGCGAAAACGACACCACTCATAATGTGCAATTATCAAAATTTCGCTTCCGAAACAAAAAAATTTAAAAACATGCCCAATCATCTTAATATGGTGTAATAATACCGAAGTTGGTGTTTCAAAAGTTTCTGTTCCGGACACGAATGTTGCGAAAACGTCACCACCCGTAATGCGCGAGAATCAAGAGTTCGCTTACGGAATAAAAAGGTTCATTAACATGCCCAATCATCCTAATATGGTGTAATAGTACCGTAGGAGGCATTTCTGCATATTCTGTTTAGGACACAAATGTTGTGAAAACATCGACACCCATAATGTGCAAGAATTAAAAGTTCGCTTGTAGAATAAAAAGGTTCAAAAACATGGCCAATCATCCTAATATGGTGTAATAGTACTAAGGAGGTGTTTCTGGAGTTTTCGTTCCAGACACGAATGTTTCGAAAACATCGCCACCCGTAATGTGTAAGAATCAAAAGTTCGCTTCTGCAACAAAAATGTTCATTAACATGCCTAATAATCCTAATATGGTGTAGTAGTATTGTACGAGGTGTTTCTTGAGTTTCCGTTCATGACACTAATGTTGCGAAAACGTCACCACCCGTAATGTGCAAGAATCAAAAGTTTGCTTATAGAACGACAATGTTCTTTAACATGCCCAATCGTCCTATTATTGTGTAATTGTACCGTACGAGGTGTTTTTCGAGTTCATGTTCCGGACACGAATTTCGCGAAAACATCGCCACCTGTAATTTGAAAGAATCAAAAGTTTGCTTCCGGAACAAATAGGTTAATTAACAGGCCCAATCATCCTAACATGGTGTAATAGTACAGAAGGAGGTGTTTCTAGAGTTTCTGTTCCGGACATGAATGTTGCGAAAACGTCACCACCCGTAATGTGCGAGAATACAAAATTTGCTTCCGTAATAAAAAGGTTCATTCACATGCCCAATCATCCTAATATGGTGTAATACCGTAGGAGGCATTTTTGCAGTTTCCGTTCAGGACACAAATGTTGTGAAAACATCGACACCCATAATGTGCAAGAATTAAAATTTCGCTTGTAGAACAAAAAGGTTCAAAAACATGGCTAATCATCCTAATATGGTGTAATTGTACTGAAGGAGGTTTTTCTGGAGTTTTCGTTTCGGACACGAATGTTGCGAAAACGCCGCCACCCATAATGTGCAAGAACTAAAAGTTCGCTTCTAGAACAAAAAGGTTCAAAAACATGGCCAATAATTCTAATATGGTGTAGTAGTACTGAAGGACGTGTTTCTGGAGTTTTCGTTCCGGAGACGAATGTTGCGAAAACGCCGCCACTCGTAATGTGCAAGAATCAAAAGTTCACTTCCGGAACAAAAAGGTTCATTAACATGCCCAATAATCCTAATATGGTGTAATAGTATTGTACGAGGTGTTTCTTGAGTTTTTGTTCCGGACACGAATGTTGCGAAACTGTCGCCACCCGTAATGTGCAAGAATCAAAAAGTTCATTAATGTTGCGGAAACGTCACCACCGATAATGCGCAAGAATCAAAAGTTTACTTATAGAACAACAATGTTCATTAACATGCCCAATCATCCTAATATGGTTTAATTGTACCGTACGAGGTGTTTTTGGAGTTTCTGTTGTAGACACGAATTTTGCGAAAACATCGCCACCTATAATATGCAAGAATGAAAAGTTCACTTTCGGAACAAAAATGTTCATTAACATGCCCAATCCTCCTAATATGGTGTAATATTACCTAACGAGGTGTTTCTATAGTTTCCATTCCGAACACGATTGTTGCGATAACGTCACCACTCATAATGTGCAATTATCAAAAGTTTGTTTCCAAAACTAAAAAGTTAAAAACATACCCAATCATCCTAATTTGGTGTAATAGTACCGTAGGAGGCATTTCTGCAGTTTCCGTTCAGGACACAAATGTTGCGAAAACATCGACACCCATAATGTGCAAGAATTAAAAGTTCGCTTCAAGAACAAAAAGTTTAAAAAACATGGCCAATCATCCTAATATGGTGTAATAGTACTGAAGGAGGTGTTTCTGGAGTTTTTGTTCTGGACACGAATGTTTCGAAAATGTCGCCACCCCTAATATGCAAGAATCAAAAATTTTGCTTCTGGAACAAAAAGGTTCATTAACAGGCCAATCATCCTAATATGTTGTAATAGTACCGTAGGAGGCATTTCTGCAATTTCCGTTCAGAACACAAATGTTGCAAAAACATCGACACCCAAAATGTGCAAGAATTAAAAGTTCGCTTCTAGAACAAAAAGGTTCAAAATATGGCCAATCATCCTAATATGGTGTAATAGTACTGAAGGAGGTGTTTCTGGTGTTTTCCTTCTGGACACGAATGTTGCAAAAACGCCGCAACCCATAATGTGCAAGAATCAAAAGTTCGCTTCCAGAACAAAAAGGTTCATTAACATGCCCAATCATCCTAATATGGTGTAATAGTATCGTACGAGGTGTTTTTTGAGTTTTCGATGATGACACTAATGTTGTGAAAACGTCACCAGCCGTAATGTGCAAGAATCAAATGTTTGCTTAAAGAACAACAATGCTCATTAACATGCCCAATCATCCTAATATGGTGTAATTTTACCGTACGAGGTGTTTTTGGAGTTTCAGTTCCAGACATGAATTTTGCGAAAACGTCGCCACCTGTAATGTGCAAGAATCAAAAGTTCTCTTCCGGAACAAAAAGGTTCATTAACATGCCCAATCATCCTAATATGGTGTAGTAGTACCGAAGGAGTTGTTTCTGGAGTTTCCATTACGAACACGATTGTTGTGAAAACATCACCACTCATAATGTGCAATTATCAAAAGTTCGCTTCCGAAACAAAAAAAAAACAAAACCATACCCAATCATCCTAATGTGGTGTAATAGTACCGAAGGAGGTGTTTCTAGTGTTTATGTTGCGGACTCAAATGTTGCGAAAATGTCACCACCCGTAATGTGCGAAAATCAAAAGTTCGCTTCCGGAATAAAAATGTTCATTAACATGCCCAATCATCCTAATTTGGTGTAATAGTACCGTAGGAGGCATTTCTGTAGTTTCCGTTCTGGACACAAATGTTGCGAAAACATCGACACCCATAATGTGCAAGAATTAAAAGTTCGCTTCAAGAACAAAAAGTTTAAAAAACATGGCCAATCATCCTAATATGGTGTAATAGTACTGAAGGAGGTGTTTCTGGAGTTTTTGTTCTGGACACGAATGTTTCGAAAATGTCGCCACCCCTAATGTGCAAGAATCAAATAGTTTGCTTCTGGAACAAAAAGGTTCATTAACAGGCCAATCATCCTAATATGTTGTAATAGTACCGTAGGAGGCATTTCTGCAATTTCCGTTCAGAACACAAATGTTGCAAAAACATCTACACCCAAAATGTGAAAGAATTAAAAGTTCGCTTCTAGAACAAAAAGGTTAAAAAATATGGTCAATCATCCTAATATGGTGTAATAGTACTGAAGGAGGTGTTTCTGGAGTTTTCCTTCCGGACACGAATGTTGCGAAAACGCCGCCACCCTTAATGTGCAAGAATCAAAAGTTCGCTTCCGAAACAAAAAGGTTCATTAACATGCCCAATCATCCTAATAGGGTGTAATAGTATTGTACGAGGTGTTTCTTGAGTTTTTGATGACGACACTAATGTTGTGAAAACGTCACCAGCCGTAATGTGGAAGAATCAAATGTTTGCTTAAAGAACAACAAAGCTCATTAACATGCCCAATCATCCTAATATGGTGTAATTGTACCGTACGAGGTGTTTTTGGAGTTTCAGTTCCAGACATGAATTTTGCGAAAATGTCGCCACCTGTAATGTGCAAGAATCAAAAGTTCTCTTCCGGAACAAAAAGGTTCATTAACATGCCCAATCATCCTAATATGGTGTAGTAGTACCGAAGGAGGTGTTTCTGGAGTTTCCATTCCGAACACGATTGTTGTGAAAACGTCACCACTCATAATGTGCAATTATCAAAAGTTCGCTTCCGAAACAAAAAAGTTCAAAACCATATCCAATCATCCTAATATGGTGTAATAGTACCGAAGGAGGTGTTTCTAGTGTTTCTGTTGCGGACACGAATGTTGCGAAAACGTCACCACCCGTAATGTGCGAGAATCAAAAGTTCGCTTCCGGAATAAAAATGTTCATTAACATGCCCAATCATCCTAATTTGGTGTAATAGTACCGTAGGAGGCATTTCTGCAATTTCCGTTCAGAACACAAATGTTGCAAAAACATCTACACCCAAAATGTGAAAGAATTAAAAGTTCGCTTCTAGAACAAAAAGGTTAAAAAATATGGCCAATCATCCTAATATGGTGTAATAGTACTGAAGGAGGTGTTTCTGGAGTTTTCCTTCCGGACACGAATGTTGCGAAAACGCCGCCACCCTTAATGTGCAAGAATCAAAAGTTCGCTTCCGAAACAAAAAGGTTCATTAACATGCCCAATCATCCTAATAGGGTGTAATAGTATTGTACGAGGTGTTTCTTGAGTTTTTGATGACGACACTAATGTTGTGAAAACGTCACCAGCCGTAATGTGGAAGAATCAAATGTTTGCTTAAAGAACAACAAAGCTCATTAACATGCCCAATCATCCTAATATGGTGTAATTGTGCCGTACGAGGTGTTTTTGGAGTTTCAGTTCCAGACATGAATTTTGCGAAAATGTCGCCACCTGTAATGTGCAAGAATCAAAAGTTCTCTTCCGGAACAAAAAGGTTCATTAACATGCCCAATCATCCTAATATGGTGTAGTAGTACCGAAGGAGGTGTTTCTGGAGTTTCCATTCCGAACACGATTGTTGTGAAAACGTCACCACTCATAATGTGCAATTATCAAAAGTTCGCTTCCGAAACAAAAAAGTTCAAAACCATATCCAATCATCCTAATATGGTGTAATAGTACCGAAGGAGGTGTTTCTAGTGTTTCTGTTGCGGACACGAATGTTGCGAAAACGTCACCACCCGTAATCAAAAGTTCGCTTCCGGAATAAAAATGTTCATTAACATGCCCAATCATCCTAATTTGGTGTAATAGTACCGTAGGAGGCATTTCTGCAATTTCCGTTCAGAACACAAATGTTGCAAAAACATCTACACCCAAAATGTGAAAGAATTAAAAGTTCGCTTCTAGAACAAAAAGGTTAAAAAATATGGCCAATCATCCTAATATGGTGTAATAGTACTGAAGGAGGTGTTTCTGGAGTTTTCCTTCCGGACACGAATGTTGCGAAAACGCCGCCACCCTTAATGTGCAAGAATCAAAAGTTCGCTTCCGAAACAAAAAGGTTCATTAACATGCCCAATCATCCTAATAGGGTGTAATAGTATTGTACGAGGTGTTTCTTGAGTTTTCGATGACGACACTAATGTTGTGAAAACGTCACCAGCCGTAATGTGGAAGAATCAAATGTTTTCTTAAAGAACAACAAAGCTCATTAACATGCCCAATCATCCTAATATGGTGTAATTGTACCGTACGAGGTGTTTTTGGAGTTTCAGTTCCAGACATGAATTTTGCGAAAATGTCGCCACCTGTAATGTGCAAGAATCAAAAGTTCTCTTCCGGAACAAAAAGGTTCATTAACATGCCCAATCATCCTAATATGGTGTAGTAGTACCGAAGGAGGTGTTTCTGGAGTTTCCATTCCGAACACGATTGTTGTGAAAACGTCACCACTCATAATGTGCAATTATCAAAAGTTTGCTTTCGAAACAAAAAGTTCATAAACATACCCAATCATCCTAATATGGTGTAATAGTACCGAAGGATGTGTTTCTAGTGTTTCTGTTGCGGACACGAATGTTGCGAAAACGTCACCACCCGTAATGTGCGAGAATCAAAAGTTCGCTTCCGGAATAAAAATGTTCATTAACATGCCCAATCATCCTAATTTGGTGTAATAGTACCGTAGGAGGCATTTCTGCGGTTTCCGTTCAGGACACAAATGTTGCGAAAACATCGACACCCATAATGTGCAAGAATTAAAAGTTCCCTTCAAGAACAAAAAGTTTAAAAAACATGGCCAATCATCCTAATATGGTGTAATAGTACTGAAGGAGGTGTTTCTGGAGTTTTTGTTCTGGACACGAATGTTTAGAAAATGTCGCCACCCGTAATGTCAAGAATCAAAAAGTTTGCTTCTGGAACAAAAAGGTTCATTAACAGGCCAATCATCCTAATAAGTTGTAATAGTACCGTAGGAGGCATTTCTGCAATTTCCGTTTAGAACACAAATGTTGCAAAAACATCGACACCCAAAATGTGCAAGAATTAAAAGTTCGCTTCTAGAACAAAAAGGTTCAAAAATATGGCCAATCATCCTAATATGGTGTAATAGTACTGAAGGAGGTGTTTCTGGAGTTTTCCTTCCGGACACGAATGTTGCGAAAACGCCGCCGCCCATAATGTGCAAGAATCAAAAGTTCGCTTCCGGAACAAAAAGGTTCATTAACATGCCCAATCATCCTAATATGGTGTAATAGTATCGTACGAGGTGTTTCTTGAGTTTTCGATGATGACACTAATGTTGTGAAAACGTCACCAGCCGTAATGTGCAAGAATCAAATGTTTGCTTAAAGAACAACAATGCTCATTAACATGCCCAATCATCCTAATATGGTGTAATTGTACCGTACGAGGTGTTTTTGGAGTTTCAGTTCCAGACATGAATTTTGCGAAAACGTCGCCACCTGTAATGTGCAAGAATCAAAAGTTCTCTTCCGGAACAAAAAGGTTCATTAACATGCCCAATCATCCTAATATGGTGTAGTAGTACCGAAGGAGGTGTTTCTGGAGTTTACATTCCGAACACGATTGTTGTGAAAACGTCACCACTCATAATGTGCAATTATCAAAAGTTCGCTTCCGAAACAAAAAAGTTCAAAACCATATCCAATCATCCTAATATGGTGTAATAGTACCGAAGGAGGTGTTTCTAGTGTTTCTGTTGCGGACACGAATGTTGCGAAAACGTCACCACCCGTAATGTGCGAGAATCAAAAGTTCGCTTTCGGAATAAAAATGTTCATTAACATGCCCAATCATCCTAATTTGGTGTAATAGTACCGTAGGAGGCATTTCTTCGGTTTCCGTTCAGGACACAAATGTTGCGAAAGCATCGACACCCATAATGTGCAAGAATTAAAAGTTCGCTTCAAGAACAAAAAGTTTAAAAAACATGGCCAATCATCCTAATATGGTGTAATAGTACTGAAGGAGGTGTTTCTGGAGTTTTTGTTCTGGACACGAATGTTTCGAAAATGTCGCCACCCGTAATGTGCAAGAATCAAAAAGTTTGCTTCTGGAACAAAAAGGTTCATTAATAGGCCAATCATCCTAATATAGTGTAATAGTATCGTACGAGGTGTTTCTTGAGTTTCCGTACATGACACTAATGTTTTGAAAACGTCACCACCCGTAATGTGCAAGAATCAAAAGTTTGCTTATAGAACAACAATGTTCATTAACATGCCCAATCATCCTAATATGGTTTAATTGTGCTGTACGAGGTGTTTTTGGAGTTTCGCTTTCGGAACAAAAAGGTTCATTAACATGCCCAATCCTCCTAATATGTTGTAATATTACCTAAGGAGGTGTTTCTAGAGTTTCCATTCCAAACATAATTGTTGCGATAACTTCACCACTCATAATGTGCAATCATAAAAAGTTTGTTTCCGAAACAAAAAAGTTCAAAAACATGCCCAATCATCTTAATATGGTGTAATTGTACCGTATGAAGGAGGTGTTTTGGAGTTTTCGTTCTGGACCCGAATGTTGTGAAAATGTCGCCACCCATAATGTGCAAGAATCAAAAGATCACTTCTAGAGCAAAAAGGTTCATTAACATGCCCAACCATCCTAATATGGTGTAATTGTTCCGTATGAGGTGTTTTTGGAGTTTTAGTTCCGGACATGAATTTTGCGAATACGTCGCTACCTATATGTTGATAGCAAAAAATGGCATTAATGGCTAGATTACCAAAATATCAATTTTTGGTGATGTGGGCCAAAAATACACATGTCCAGGGTCTGTCCGAAGCCCTACAGGGTCGAAGCCCATCAAGCTATGGGCTCCGAAAGCCTCTCGATAGCCCATGGGCTTCGGCCAGGAAGCCTTCAGAGGCCCACGCTGCCGAAGCTTCGGAGGCCTTCGGAGGCCCACACTGCCGAAGCTTCGGGAGCCCACGCTGTCGAAGCTTCGGCCCAAGAGCAAGCCTCGACGGGCCTGGCTGAAGCCCACGCTACCGAAGCGTTGGCCCAAGAGCAAGCCTCGACGGGCCTAGCCGAAGCCCACGCTACCGAAGCTTCGGCCCAAGGAGCAGGCCTCGACGGGCCTGGCCGAAGCCCACCTCGGCAGAGATAGAGTTGTACGCGTTTCCAGCTCAATCTCTATCTCTATCTGGCCAGATTAATAGCAGATTAGATTGGGAGTAAACCCCCTATAAATAGAGAGGCCTGGCCGGCGTGGAGGACCCCCCAACTCAAACCAAACCAAAGCCCATGCTTTGATCGTACCTTTACTTTTACCTTTACTTTTCTGTACCTCTTCGTGGGTTTGCCTGGAAGCCCTCCGTCCGCCGCTATGGAACAGTGGTAATCCTTGTTACTTCGCTTGTGAAATATCCATTAATCTACGTAATAGATTGCTATCGCCTTGGTACTTCGCCTGTGAAGTACCCGCTAATCTGCGTAACAGATTGCTACCTTCGTTACTAGTGCAACACTTGGCAAAATTTGGTCCTCAGGCCGAATTGGTACTTCGCATCATCCCTGTTGCAGGTTCGCACGTTCGGAGTCACTTCGCCGAAGGTGTCTGGAGCTGAGAGATCGGTTTCGGAGGTCCCCAGGACACCCTTCGACGAGACCACAGGCTTCGGCAGCAGACTTCGTCACCTCAGGCTTCACCATGACGGTACTCCGCACCGGACGAAGTTGCACTCACGCGTGGCCCTCGTGTCACCTTTCTGTAGTTTGCTGTATCGGAGATCTTACGCCGAACCCCACTGTTCAGAAGTGATCACAGCATATAGATCCGTTCGGAGCCCATCTTCGATCGGATCAGTCCGAACGCCGAAGCACCCTTCGGCGGAGTACTTTGCGCCAGACGCCGAAGGTACCCTTTGGTGCACCCTTCGCATCAGACTTCGAACCAGACAGGGCTCCGACTGGTTTGCTGATTTTATTCTGTTTAATCTATCTCTTTTGGCTAATTGGGTTATTTTGTGTAATCTGGTTGCCTGGCGACTCCACCCCCCTTATCACTATTAATGGTAGTCGGAACGCGGCGTCGGTGCTACGTCACGCTTAGGCCTGTCCCTAAGTATCCGTGCACTTTTGGATCGCCAGACTGACCCAAGTACGGCGGCACGTTTTCGTGTCAACACACTTTTTGGCGACTCCGCTGGGGAAGAGCTACACCAACACAATGAGTACGTCTACATCGGCCGCCGGTACATCTACTTTGACTACTACGTCAACACCGCCGGTGGACACAATAGGAGGCACGGATATCGACAACCGCAACGTAATGTCACCTACTCTTGAAGATATCCCCGCAGGAGACCGAGTAGAGATCGAGGCAAGGCTAAAGGCACTCCAAGACATGATGCTTGGAGGCTACATCAAGACACGCGCAGGCTTCGTCAAGCGCGACATCGTAACCCCCGACCCCGCTCAGGTCCAGGTAACACGGGTATCGCCTCGTTTATCTTCTTTAGAAATTGAGCAAAAAATAGCCGCATCAGTAGATCAGGCCGTTAGCGCTTCGCTAGCCAACCGTTTAGATTTGGTAGTCAGCTCCCAAGTAGAGGCAACTCTTAGAAGATTCGGCTTCACTAAGGCCGCACCCCCGGTTCATATAGCTAGTGCACCTCCGACGAACATGTCTCCGGCCTCACCACTTATGGCCGAGACCAATCGTTATACCTATGGACAAACTAACATTGCATACCGAACAACACCTGCACCAATACCCGCGCTTCCCGCACCACACACGCAGGCGCCTGGACACGAGCACGTTATGCAAATAGCACGTAGGGAAGAAGCACATGGCCGACTCGCTGATATCCCACCACGTGTCGCACCCCCACATGAGAGGCACATGCAAACAAACTACCAAGATGATTTAGTTGAGCGGATCCTCGCACTGTTTAGGGAGTGTGCCGGCTTCATGCCCAAGGGACGGGTTCGGGTTTATCGCAAACCATACCCAGATCATCTTGATACAGTACCCTACCCCCATGGCTATAGGATCCCTGAGTTCACTAAATTCGATGGCGAGGGTAGAAGGACCACACTAGAGCATGTTAGTCAATTTTTGTCCCAGTGTGGAGAGGTTAGCGGGATAGACGCCCTAAAGGTTAGACTATTTTCTCTCTCGCTAACCGGCACAACTTTCACTTGGTTTTCGGCGCTCCCGCCGAACTCCATCCACACGTGGGACAATTTAGAGCGAGAATTCCATGATTATTTCTACACGGGTGAAACAGAACTTAGGCTTTCGCACTTGACATCGGTTAAGCAAAAAAATCTAGTGAGAGCGCCTCTGAGTATATCAAGCATTTTAGGGATACTAGAAACCGGTGCTTTAGTCTTAATATTTCAGAAAGGGACTTGGTGGAATTAGCTTTTAATGGGTTGCGTTCCGAACTCAAAGAAAGGTTAGATAACCATAGCTTTTTAGAAGTTAGCCAAGTCCTACAGCAGGCTCTGGTCCAAGAAGGCCGAGCCAAAGATAAGAAATTTATTAACACGTTTAGCAAGCCTAGGGCTGAGATCGACATCATGGAATGCTCTGATGAGGAGTCAGAGGAGGAGGATTCGGTCAACATGTACGCAACCGAATGGGTTATCAACACTAAAATATTTGACTTTCTCTTAAAAAGCCAGCTTCTAAGGTTACCCAAAGGTCAAGTCAACCCACCTACCGACGAGTTAAAGAAACATCCATACTGTAAATGGCATGATTCACATTCTCATAATACTAACGATTGCAATGTTTTTTGACGGCAGATACAATCGGCCATAGAAGAAGGACGATTGAAGATAGACCGTGATCCAAAAATGAAGCTGGATAAAGACCCTTTTCTAGTTAACGCCGTTGACCTCGGCGAGAAGAAGGTGTTGATTCGGCCAGAACAGGCCGAGTCTGCTAAAGGAAAAGATGTGATTGTTGGAGAACCGCGTGCTCGCACACTCGTGCCAAAGAACCCCGAGGTAGGAGTGTGGAAACAGAACATCAATACCCCTTCGGCTAAGGCTCACAAGAGGCCGAAGGTGACATATAACATGCTATTGAACAAACATCAGAAGAGGGCCAAAGAAGCAAGCCCACGCGCTCAGCTAAAGCAGCCGAAGGGGCCAAAACCTTCGAAGTGTACCTTCGGACCGAAGGTTGCGAACCCTCCGCACGAAGGCTTCAGGCCGAAGTATCCTGGAGCTCCGCACGGTGGTTCTGAGCCACAGTGGCCAAACCCCCCGTGCAGCAACTTCGAACCCCAATGGTTGGGTTCTCCGTACGACAACTTCGAACCCCAGTGGTCGGGTCCCCCATGTGACAGCTTCGGCCCCTAATGGTCGAACCCCGCACCATGGTGGACTTCTCCGATGGGAGGTTTCGACCCACACTGAGGAGCCATGATGAATAGGGTGGGCCTCATGGCTCCAGATGTGATGAGTCATTGTCAATGATAGTCAAAGAGGATTGAGAAGAGTGAAGATCTGTTGTTTCATGGGCCGTGTGTGACTCAGGTACACAGGCAGCAAGCGACTGTCGGGCAGAGGAGGCTGCAAAGTTGGGCTGGCCCAATCCGGGTACATGGGCCAGGAGCAGCAGAAGACCCACTGGGCTGTTGACCAGAATTGACACAGGTACACGGGCGGTGAGTGATTGCCGGACTGAGAGAGTTGCGGAATCGGGCCGGCCCAATCCGGGTGCCTGGTGCAAAGCCGGTGGAGGCTTTGTCAGTTTCGGTGCAAAACTGACAACCGTCGATCTTGTATCAGACTATCCTGAAGAGAAGTCGTAGTCGCTACGAAAGCTTAGCTTCTGGATAAGTCATCTCTATCTCTAGCCCCACAGTCAGTCAGTCGAGTCTGTAAAAATTCCTAAGGGCAGTTGAGTCATTTCCTTTATTTTAGAGTCTGTAAAAACCCTAAGGGGCTGGTGGAATATTCTAAGCCATTGGGTAGCCTATAAATAGGGCCCCAATCCCTAGGGTTGGACTACCCTTCCAGAATTCACTTTTGAATCTATTGGGTCATTTTGCTTCCTGCAGTTTCTCTCAACTATGTGTGCGCCGCCAGGCTGCTTGTCCTGTTCATCCTGTTTGTTCCCTGTTTTGGATGATTCTATTCCTTCTGCTTCATGTGTAGCATCTCATTATTAGCTCTGCTGTTTCATTTTGTTGCGCACAACAAATTTATTCCAGAGTTATTGGTGCTTCTATTGCCTCTGTTCTTCACGCAAGTAGTACTAGTTCTTGCTGTTGCAAGTAGTACTACTTCTCTGTAGCAACAGTACACTAGTACTCAGGCTTGCTTTTTCCTGCGTGGCTTTTTGTTCGAGTTGACAGGGCCAAAGTCCCTTTTCTGGCTGTTTCTGGCGAAGCCCCTTCTCTCTGTTCGAAGTCCCTCAGCTCCATGAGTCAGGCTTCGATCTGACATTCTCGAGAGCTTTGCTTGAACTTCGACTTCATGTTGTGTCCTGTGTTGCTAGTTTCGAAGTCCGTTTTTGTGCACTGTCAGCTTGACATACTTCGACCATCTGTGCGAAGGTATACTCCGACAAGCTTCGAAGTTGATTTCGAAGCTAGTCTCTCTAATATACTTCGCTCGATGTGAAGTCTCTGAGATCTTTCTGCTGCTATCATTTTCGAGGGTTGTAGCTTGTGAGTTCGAAGCTTGTGGTTCAAAGTGTGTTTGTCACCTTTGATTTCTTGTGTGACAACTCTTACAAACTTCGTTTCGAAGTTGATCTGTGTGTGTCGAAGGTTATCGCTTCAGCGATCCTTCTTCGATCTTGCTAGCTCTGAAGGCAGAGTGTAGGCTTCGTTTTGGTTTCTTTGTCGTGTGTCGGGCTTCGCTACTCTTTCGAAGGTTGTTTTTTCTGTGAGCTTGTTCAAAGCTTTTTGTTCGAAGTCTATCCTTCAAAGTATATTGTTCGAAGCAAGCTTCGACACTGACATACTTAGCTTCGAAGCATACGTCACCCTCAGTCGCACTCAAACTAGGATAGTCAACAAACCTTCGGCACTTTCACAACAGCCTTCGGCAGACTTCTCCACTAACCTCCGAAGCAGGCCTCGACCAGCGAAGCAGGCTTCGACAAGTTTCGAACAGGAGACAGATTTGAACAGTAACTTCTCATCTCACTTTATTTATACTTAGATCATCCATTGAGAAGTTTAACTTGCCATGTCTCGTGTGTACTGTTTATCTGTCTATTAGCACTGTTTTGGTATTTCTCTGTTTTTAACATCAGTTGCTTCTAGGCTAGATACCTTTAGACTTAGGCAATCTGTTCATGCTTTGCTGCTTAGTCTTTTGAGGTGCGTTGGGTATTGGGAGCAGGTCATTGATTCGAAAGAATTTTTAAGGCGCCCATTCACCCCCCTCTGGTCGCTACTTTCGGTCCTACAAGTGGTATCAGAGCCTGGTTAGGTTTTTTCCATACCTTAACCGGTTCTAAACCCCAGTAGTGATCATGACTTCTCCTGGCAAGGTCCCGTCCTTGGAAGCCTATGGCTATAACTATTGGAAGACTCGCATGCGAGCCTCTCTTATGAGCCAAGGCTCGGACATCTGAGACATTTGTGTTCACGATACATTTCTCATTTTGCCAGTTGCTGAGCATGGTACTCCTGGTATCATTGCCCAACATCTGAGCAATAGTAAAGCTGTGAACATTCTGTTTTCTGGTCTAGGTCCCACTGAGTTTGAGCGTGTGAGCCATCTCTCCACTGCGAGAGAGATCTGGGCTACCCTCAAGGCACACCATGAGGGAACAACCCAGGTCAAGGCTCGGCTCTATCAGACCTACCGGCGTGAATATGAAAATTTCACACAGAAGCCGGGTGAATCTGTTGAAGCTTTGTTTGGTCGTTTTCAATCGATCATAAACATGCTTTGGGACAACAAGGCTGAGGGTGCTCAGTTAGTCTCAGATCACGAGCAGGCGCTCAAGGTTCTCCATACCTTGGACCCAAAGATCTGGGAGATCAAGGTATCCTCTATCGTTGAGAGCACTTCTTATGATACCTTGACCATTTCTGAGTTGTTTAGCAAGCTAAAGGCCACTAAGGTTGATATCCAGCTGAGATCAAATCTCACTGGTTCTGGATCAAAGTCCTTGGCCCTTGCTACACCTTCTGTTGATCCCACTTCTGTGAGCTGTGCTGGGTTCTCTTTGATGTCTATCACTGAGGACCAGCTTGAGTCTTTGGGAGATGATGATTTGTGTCTGTTTAACAACCGGGTGCGTCGTGTCTATGACAAAGAATGTTCAAAAGACACGGCACAAAATCCGGGTGCTTTGAGTGTGGTGATCCAGGACACTTCATCGCCAACTGCCCCAAGCGCAATGGACACAAGAAGGGCACCGGTGGTGGCTTCCATGACTCTGGCAAGCACGACAACTCTTCCTTAAACAAGGGCAAGCCGAAGACCCGATTCTTCATAAAGGCCCTGAAGGACTACCGACGAGAGAACAAGAAGCGCGACAAGGCCTTCTTCGCCGAGATGGAGAAGAGCTACTCCAAGCAGTCCACATCTTCTTCCTCTTCATCGAGCTTAAGCGATGAGGAGATCACCATCAGGAAGGGGAAGGACAAGGATGATCCGGTAGGGCTATGCTTCATGGCCTTTAGGGATAGACCGAAGAGCTACTCACACCAGCGCCGAAGATCCCACAAGAGCTTCTGCTCAATGGCTCTTGGGGATAAGGAAGAAAAGAGCTCCTCCAATGACTCCGATGATGACAACGAAAAGGTCTCATCTTATGAGCGTGAAATTGTTGATTTACTTGAGAGCAATCGTGAGGAGTTGAAATATCGGGAGAAACTGTTAGGGGGGCTAAGAAAAGGATAGACGAATTAGAGAGTGAGCTTGCCGTGGCCAACGATAGAATTGAGAGTCTATCTTCTTCCCCCTGCTTGGGTGATAGCAGTGAGTGCTCGAAGTGTGAGGTGCTTCTGTGTGACTTGTTGACTCTGAAGTCCAAGTACACAGAAAGGGTTGATGAGAGGGACGCTTTGGCCACTGAGCTTGAAAGCGCTCAGCTGGAGCTGAAAGATGCTCAAGCCACTATCGTCGCACCCTGTGTTGATTGCCCATCTCATCTGGCTGCCTTAGCTGAGCTGAAATTCAAGGGCAATGAGCATTTGGGTGATTTGGAGAGGTTGAGAGCTGAGCTTGCGCAGACTAGGCTAGAGCTTGAGACACTATCAGTTCCACCCACTGTCTGTGAGAACTGTTTGTCTCTTAGAATAGAATTGATCAAGCTGAAAGTTGAAAAGTCTGTCCATGTAGAGAGTGAGTGTGAGACCTGCTTGTCTCAGGTGGAGGTTCTAGCTTCCTTGAGAGAGGAGCTAGCTGATTCTCAGAATGAGAACTTTTACCTTCGTTCTATCCTGAGTTGGATCAGTGCCAGAGAGCCACAGCTCGGCATGATGATTCAGCAGTTCAAGAGGCAGGATGGGTTTGGGGTAGGTTACACCTACACCAAGGCTGACTTTGAGAGTGCCATTAGCCGGGCAGTGGAGTGGAGTAAAATGACTCCTGAGCAGAGATACCCCAAGACTCACTCCACTGAGTCCTCCTAGGCTTGTCAGCCCAAGGATGGAGTGATCCATGAACCATCCAAAGCTCCACCCAAGAAACCTATCTCGGTTCCAAAGCCCAAACACCTCCACACTCCTCTAGACTCTCTTCCTGGACCCTCTTAGCCTAAGAAGGCTACACCGAACACCACTAAGCCCAAGAACCCCAAGCCTCAACCACATCCCAAGAAGCCCACCTATCATTGTGAGTTTTGTCAGAGAGACGAGCATCTTGCAGAGTTTTGCTTCAGGAGGAAGCGGGTTGAGAGAGCAGAGAGAGCTCGTGGTGACCAGGAGCAGTTCTACCTGCAGGGTGGTAGACTGCGTGTTCCTCGACGCGGGGAGAGGCTGGAGGCCAGGCCGCGTCATGTAGGTGGTGGTAGAGGAGACGGCTTTCTTGCCCGTGCTCCAGTTGGTGGTGGTCGCTCCGGCAGAGCTCCAGGCCATTTTGGCTACGGTCCTGGATCTCATGGCCGAGGATTTAGGCAGAACCGAGGACCGTGCTTTGAGCCGCGTTTTGGTCCGAACTCTCATGATGATTTCTGCTTTCCGTCTTTTGAGCAGATGGCTCGACACTGGTTTATCTCTTTTGCTAAACCTGGTGCCGGACCATTTGCTCCCACTTACAGCCACTGATTGTGCAGGATCGGGGACTAGAGGACGTTTGGATCATGGACTCAGGATGCTCTGGCCACATGATGGGACATCGCAGATGGTTCTCTAGTCTCACTGCCCCGAGCTCCAAAGAGTACATCACCTTCGGGAACAGTGGTCAAGGGAAAGTAAGTGGCATCGGCTCAATTTCCATTTCAGATCATTTCTCTTTGAAGAATGTTGCCTTGGTCAAAAATTTGAATTTTAATTTGATTTCTGTTTCGCAACTTCTTGAGGATGGTTTGGAAGTGCGTTTTAAGAAGGGTAATTCTTCTGTGATTGATTCTAGAGAGTCTTTGATTTGCCAGATTTTACCATCCGGTAAAGTTTTTCGAATTGACTTCTCTAGTTCTTTTGGCCCTTCTCGCTGTTTGATTGCTGAATCCTCCTCTGAGCTCTGGAAGTGGCATAGGAGGTTAGGTCATTTGAGTTTTGATCTGCTAGTCAGGTTGAGCTCTATGGACCTCATCCGAGGATTGCCCAAGCTTAAGATGGAGAAGGATTTAGTTTGACATCCCTGTCATCATGGGAAAATGGTTGCCGCTTCTCACTCACCTGTGACTCAGGTGATGACTTCGTATCCAGGCGACTTGTTACATTTGGACACTGTTGGTCCAGCTTGGGTACGTTCAGTCGGTGGGAAGTGGTACGCGCTTGTCATTGTTGACGACTTTTCTCGATTTTCGTGGGTTTTCTTTTTGGAGTCTAAGGATGAAACTTTTCAGCTTGTTCATGACCCGATTTTGAAGCTGAAGAATGAGAACAATGGTCGAATGCGAGCAATTCGCTCCGACAACGGCTCTGAGTTCAAGAACTCTCAGTTCGTCAGCTTCTGTAGTGATCAGGGTCTTGACCATCAGTTTTCTGCTCCTTACACTCCCCCACAGAACGACGTTGTGGAATGAAAGAACTGCACGCTAGTTGAGATGGCGTTTTTGGGTTGAAGCCATGAACACGGCTTGCTATCTGGCCAACCGCATTTTTCTTCGAGCTTACTTAAGTAAGACTTCGTATGAGTTGCGGTTTGGCAGACAGCCCAAGGTGAGCCACTTGCGAGCGTTTGGCTGCAAGTTCTTTGTTCTCAAAAAGGTAGGGCACTTGGACAAGTTCGAGTCTCGTTGCTGGGATGGAGTCTTTCTTGGTTATGCATTGCATTCTCGAGGCTTCCGTGTTTGGAACCTCGACTCCCAGCAGCTTGTCGAGACTTGCGAAGTTTCATTTGATGAGTCCTTGCCTTCTTTAACACCTTCTTTTGAGCTTTCTGGGGATGATGAGCTCGGAGAGTCCATCTTCGAGGAAGATGAGGATACTTCAGCTGCTGATGAGGGTGGGCCTTCTGCACCTCCTGCAGAGCCCACACCTTATGAGACTTCGACTAAGGACGAGGGCGGACCTCTGATCACTTCTTCCACTTCGATCGAGCCCCCTCAGTCGAGTCCAGAGGTGCCAACTGCTGACTCCGGTGAGGTGACTTCAGATCACCAGGGAACCCGAGCAGTTCAGCGTGACCATCCCTCAGAGCTCATCATCGGTGATTTAACTGAGAGAACTTTGCATTCATCTGGTAACTCTCTTGCTGTGTTTGCTGAATCTGCTTTTGTTGCATCTTTTGAGCCCAGAGACGTTTCTCATGCTCTTTTTGATTCTAATTGGATTAATGCTATGCAAGAAGAGCTTTAGAATTTTGTCCGTAATCGGGTTTGGACACTAGTTGAGCCGCCACCAGGATGCAACCCCATAGGCACCAAGTGGGTGTTCAAGAACAAACAAGGTGAAGATGGGTTTGTGGTGCGCAACAAAGCTCGACTAGTTGCCCAGGGTTTTTGCCAGAAAGAGGGTATTGATTTGGAAGAAACTTTCGCCCCTGTTGCCCGTCTTGAGTCCATTCGCATTCTCTTAGCTTTTGCTGCTTCGAAGGGCTTTAAGCTTTTTCAAATGGACGTTAAGAGTGCTTTTCTGAACGGGTTCATAGAGGAGGAAGTTTATGTTAGGCAGCCCCCCGGTTTTGAGAACCCTAAGTTTCCTCGACATGTTTTTAAGTTGCAAAAAGCTTTATACGGGTTGAAGCATGCCCCCAGGGCTTGGTGTCGCGCCCCGATTTAACAAATCAGGACTTTTATTAAAATTCCATAGAAAATCAATAAAACAAGACGTTCATCATGCGACCTCGTACAATACGGGCAATCATTCATGGTTCGTAGACCGCATTAATACAAAAGTGAATAAAGGTGAAGAGAAACTAATAAAATAAGGGTCCTAGATGAACGCCTCCTTCCAGTCTTGCCTTGACTAGGTCGCTACTCCAGACCTGCATCCTCCTTGTAGTAGACGGGCTCTGATGGTGTAAGTCAACGGGGTGAGTACAGGAGTACTCAGCAAGCCACCGAATGCAAATATAATGCAAGGAAATATCAAGGGAGATAGTGGCTAATTTTGCGGAAGCAAGTAATTTATCAAGCAATTAAATGTGAACAATTTATTAGTACTGAAGCATAAACATATGTATGCATCATCATCTTCTAACTCGAGGGGTACAGTCAGCCCCACCTCGCTCAACAGTCCTTACATGCCATGAATAACTCAACCATTCAAACAATTATAAACTAACTGCGAGTAGTCACACAACCCGCCCTTGACCGTGGGCTCGGCTTTTCGAAAAGATTAAATTACTCTGATCAGAGATGTACCACTGTACCCACAAGGCACGCACTCATCACTTACACCAAAGTGTAACGAGATGACCCATTTCACGGGAACTCGTGCAAAAACCTTCCATATAGTCCTCCCCGACTCAACAGCACCCTCTTATAGGTTTCATATGGTGTCCCGACGCGTCGGAGCCCCACCATACCCCCCCTTGAGCCTCGTCGGTACAAGTCGCCCGCAGGCTTGCCCCTTGCCCCCTCCACTATGGTGCATCGAGTCGGAGTATTCCATACTTCTAGTTAGGACTTACCCATTAGACTTGTGGTTGGTACGGAAGTGCTTTGCAATAGATCCCGCAGACCGGTCCTTATAGTGCCCCGGGTGCGACAAACCAATGCCCGAGCTTGCACCCGGAACCCACCATACTTATAACTTAGCCAACTCCAACAGAGTCCAGAGACGAGAATAGCGGGGAAATTCATATACAGAATCCAGCTAATCTACGACTCATTCTTTTTATCCTATAGCAGTTGTGCCGGTACATTGGGCACTAGCTAATATAATATTTGTAGAGTGACAAGGGGTTAAGGCTCAATAAGCATGGCTTGGGTTTGCACACAAGGACGGGGATCTAATAAATATAAGTGTAAGGCTTGATTATTAGACTAATGCAATATTTACCTATGAGTTATAGCGATAATTTATTAAAACATGGGCTCAATATGATCAACTGTTTCCATAGGGGTGGTCGATGACTTGCCTTGATCAGCAAAAGGGGATGGATGAATCTCGGGGTAGAACTCCGGCTCCTCGACGAACTCGTAGTCTTCTCGATACGGAAAAATAAACCACACATTCAATAAACAGATAAAAATCCACCAAATAATAAACATACATATTTGTGGGTTTTATTATGTGTCATAGGGTCTTAATATTCTGAAATTTAGTGAAAAACAGTAAACTTACATTTTTAGGATTTTTTTCTTAATTTAATTTCTGCATTAATATTTTTAACCCTAAGAGGTTTTTATTTATTTATTTATTAAGAATATTTTGGGTAATAGTAACCTACTGTTTTTATGGCATTAATGTGTAGAGAATAATGTGCTGAATTTAACAAAATTTGAATGGTGAAATTTGGAGTTAAAATGAACAAGTTATGAATTTTCAAAGTTTAATTCAATTTCTGAAATTTTATTTAAACAGAAAATGGGCTTTAGTCCACGGTGAGCCAGGCCCATGGTGGACCAGCGACTGTGCGCGTGGACCGAACCGCTCTGGATCGTCCGATCCAGATCAAACGGCCAGGCGCGAGGAAGGTTCCTTTAAGTGAGAACGGACGGCTACGATTAGATCCTGCGAATCGGTACGACGTGGACGCACCAGATCGCTCCAGCGCCTTAAGTTGCGATCAACGGCTGTGAGCGCACGGTACCGCTTTGATCGGATCCGAGGGCCCTAATTAAATCCCGAAGGGATTTAATCGTAGCCCTCCGATCACGATCGGACGACCGAGATGGGGTCCGGCACGGCCGTAAGGGGGCACGTACCCCCTTCGTCTCCAGCGACGGTGGCCTCGGGTGCGACGGCGACGGCGGTGGCGAGCGCCTAGGAGCCTAGCTATGGCGAAAAATGGAACGCGGAGGGGAGGGCGGTCATGACCGTACCTTCGACGGTGAAGATGGAGGTCCGGAGGTGACCGGCGGCGAGTGTAGACGGCGGAGGGGTTCGGGTGGTCGACGGCGACGGCGATCCGGCGGTCTTCACGGCCGATGGAGGCGTGGCCGAGGATGAGCGGGCTCCAGCGGTCTCGTCGGTGGCGGTGGCTAGGACGGGGGAGGTCCGAGGCGATGGCGAGGGCTCACCGGAGTTGAAGCAGAGAGGGAACCCGAAAAAATGGGAAATGGGCGCTCTGGTTCACTCGCGCTCGGGCTTAGGTGGTGTGGCTGAGGGCGGTGGCCGAAGAGGGGTATTTATAGGGGGTCGCCGGCGTCTGGATGGTAGGGAACCGAAGGGTTCCGCGAGCTCCGGCGAGGGGTTACCAAGAGCTTCGGGTAGCTTTCCTTAAGCGCGAAAACGCGTGGCTCATGGATGGAAAGGGGGCGGTGGCGTTTGGGAAAGACGATCCGGGGTGATCGGGGCGATCGCGGGTGGCCGGCGGGGGAAAAACAGAAGGAGATCGCCGGAAAAAGGAAAGGGGAGGGAGGGATTCCATCGAAGACGATGGATCTGATAGGTGGGCTCCACTTGTCAGTGAGCGGACGGGAAGGAGAGCACCGACAGGCGGGACCGAGCGGTCAGCGGGCGAATGCGGGCGCAAGTGGCTGCCATGTGGGGCCGGGGCAAGCGCGGGTGGGAGAGAGAGGCGGGGGAACGCGCCGACAGGCGGGTCCCACATGTCAGCAACGTGAGTGCTGGGCTGGGTTGGGCCGAGGTGGATTCGAGGTTGAGGCCCGTTAAGAATTTTAATTCTTTTCTGATTTAAAATAAATCCAGTAATTCATATATTTGCTTAAGGGTTGAATCACTGTTGATAAAAATTTGTAAAAATTCCTAAAATTATATTTTGGCCTCTAGTTTATCTCATAAAATTTTCAAGTCCAGATTTTGAATATTTCTCCCTGTTTGGCTTTAATAAGGCTTTTTTAGGATTTTCTTTAATTATAATTTCCCAAAAATCCCTCTAATATTATTTTTCTTTATTTTATTTCCTTTTTAATTTTCAGGGTGTTACACTTGGTATGACCGGTTAAAGCAATTTTTGTTGGGGAAGGGCTATGTGTTGGGTTCTGTGGACAAAACTCTTTTCTTGCTCTGAGATGCTTCAGATTTCTTAGTCGCTCAGATTTACGTGGACGATATTATCTTTGGCGGTACTACTGACTCTCTTGTGTCTAAGTTTTTTGAGCAGATGCACATCGAGTTTGAGATGAGCCTCATGGGTGAGCTCAAGTACTTCTTAGGGCTCCAGATCAAGCAGACCAAGGACGACACCTTCATCCATCAAGGTAAGTACACTCGTGACATGTTGAAAAAATTTGACTTTGGTGGTGAATTGAAGCCGCAGATGACCCCGATGGGCACATCTAGGGGTTTAGACAAGGATGATAGCAGCATCAAGGTCAACGAGAGAGAGTTTCGAGGGATGATTGGTTCACTGCTATACTTGACGGTGACAAGACCGGACATTCAGTTCGTCGTGGGACTTTGCGCTCGTTTTCAGTCTTCACCACGCGCGTCTCATCGGCAGGCTGTCAAGCGCATTTTCAGGTATCTTACCTATGCGCCCGATCTCGGTCTTTTCTATTCAGCTTCATCATCTCTCGATTTATTTGGCTTTTTCGGATGCCGACTTTGGTGGGTGCCGGTTGGATCGCAAGTCGACTTCCGGTACTTGCTAGTTTCTTGGTTCTTCCCTGGTTTCTTGGTCTTCTCGAAAGCAATCTGGAGTTTTTCTTTCGACCACTGAGGCTGAGTATGTAGCTGCTGCTAGCTGCTGCTCACAGTTAGTTTGGATGATTTCCACTCTGCGAGATTTTGGGTTGTTCTTTCCTACCAGGGTTCCATTGTTTTGCGACAGCACCAGTGCAATTAGTGTAGGGAAAAACCCGTGTCTCCATTCAAAAACCAAACATATTGATGTGCGCTTTCACTTTCTGAGGGATCAATATGAGAAAGGTGTCATTGACCTTGTTCATGTTGATACCCATCATCAGTTGGCTGACATTTTTACCAAACCCCTAGATCAGTCTACCTTTGAGCGTTTACGAGGGGATTTGGGTGTTGTGTATTCTTTTTAGGATATTCTGCGTCATTTTTTCTTTCTTCTTTACTCTTTTCTTGAGTATTTTTGTGTGTGTTCATATCTTGCATATTCACATATCACACCTTAGAGCTGCTTCTGTTATATGATTGAACTGCTTTACTTATTCTAGCTGGTACATGCTTTTGAATACTTGTCAATGATCATGCTCTGGTTCAGTTCACTTGATATGTCTGATATCTGTCATATGCATGGCTTTTATGTTTTAAACTTGAAAAATGATCACCATTGCTTCTGGTAACCAGCATGTGTAGGCTAAATGTTCTTGCTATCTGTTACATGCCTTGTAGCTAGTTTCCTGACTTAGATGCAAACATGCAACTTGGACATCTGTCTGCTTTAAAACATGGATATGTGCTATAAAAATGATGAAAAATCAAGAATAATGAAAATTCCATGCCTTTTTATGCATAACCTGAAAAGATCCAAGTGGGTTTGCTTTGTCGCATTGCATTGTTCTGGACTGCGTACCATAGCACTTTGGTATGAACTAGGACAGTGTAATGTATGCCAAGACCAATGTCTTAAGCTTCTGATGGTCTAGTTCTGGCCTAGGCTTGACTTGGTCGGTCAGCATAAGGTTTGACACGCAAATAACCCCTGGCAAAAATGAAAAAGGAAAAAGAAAAGCCTGAAAATTGAAATGATAACAAGTTTGCTGAAGCACTCTGTTTTGGACAATGCTTATCTTGGTAGATATCAGTTAGCCTTTGCATCTCATGCTTTACCTTGCTTGTCAACTGGAAAATATGGTGATGGTTTTGTTTGCAAAAATTGAAAATGCGTGCTAATGAATTTCTTTAGATATCATCTGTTGCACTGATCATGCCATGTATCTTAGACAATATGTCTTTTGCTGTATCTGTTAGATGTTGTACTTGCAGTCAATCATATTTGAGAAGCATGCTTTACTCACTCCACCTGCACCCCAGTTGCATTCATTGCATATTTTGAGGGGGAGTTGCATTCCAGGGGGAGTCTGTGTCTCTTTTGAGTGCTTGATGAGTTCACTTGTCAACAAGGGGGAGAAATCTTGGAATGTGAGTTTAAGGGGGAGTTTTTTTTGTCCCGTTTGTCCTTACTCTTTTGATATACTTGTAGATGTTTCTGAGATTGCACTTATTTTGAGCTTTGACATTTTGGTTAACCATAATGACCGCTTCTTTCTTTTGTTCGGCTTTTGGTCATTAGGGTTAAACTTTTACTTTATTTTTCTTCTTCCTCGTTTTCTTGTGCTTTGTTTTCGTGTTTCCACAGTTGTTCGCAGGTTCTGAAGAGCTAGAAGTAAAGTGTTGACAATGCACTCATCAAGGGGGAGATTGAGGAGCCATGCTGAATAGCGTGGGCCTCATGGCTCCAGATGTGATGAGTCATTGTCAACGATAGTCGAAGAGGACTGAGAAGAGTGAAGATCTGCTGTTTCATGGGCCGCGTGTGACTCAAGTACACGGGCAGCAAGCGACTATCGGGCAGAGGAGGCTGCGAAGTCGGGCTAGCCCAATCCGGGTACATGGGCCAGGAGCAGCAGAAGACCCACTGGGCTGTTGACCAGGATTGACTCAAGTACACGGGCGGTGAGTGATTGCCGGACATAGAGAGTTGCAGAATCAGGCCGGCCCAATCCGGGTGCCTGGTGCAAAGCCGGTGGAGGCTTTGTCAGTTTTGGCGCAAAACTGACAACCGTCAATCTTGTATCAGACTGTCCTGAAGAGAAGCCGTAGTCGCTACGAAAGCTTAGCTTCCGGATAAGTCATCTCTATATCTAGCCCCACAGTCAGTCAGTCGAGTCTGTAAAAATTCCTAAGGGCAGTTGAGTCATTTCCTTTATTTTAGAGTCTGTAAAAACCCTAAGGGGCTGGTGGAATATTCTATGTCATTGGGCAGCCTATAAATAGGGCCCCAATCCCTAGGGTTGGACTACCCTTCCAGAATTCACTTTTCAATCTATTGGGTCATTTTTCTTCCTGTAGTTTCTCTCTCCTGTGTGTGCGCCGCCAGGCTGCTTGCTGTTGTTCATCCTGTTTGTTCCCTGTTTTGGATGATTCTATTCCTTCTGCTTCATGTGTAGCATCTCATTATTAGCTCTACTGTTTCATTTTGTTGCGCACAACAAATTTATTCCTGAGTTATTGGTGCTTCTGTTGCCTCTATTCTTCACGCAAGTAGTACTAGTTCTTGCTGTTGCAAGTAGTACTACTTCTCTGTAGCAACAGTACACTAGTACTCAGGCTTGCTTTTTCTTGTGTGGCTTTTTGATCGAGTTGATAGGGCCAAAGTCCCTTTTCTGGCTGCTTCTGGCGAAGCCCCTTCTCTCTGTTCGAAGTCCCTCAGCTCCGTGAGGCAGGCTTTGATCTGACATTCTCGAGGGCTTCGCTTGAACTTCGACTTCACGTTGTGTCCTGTGTTGCTAGTTTTGAAGTCCGTTTTTGTGCACTGTTAGCTTGACATACTTCGACCGTCTGTGCGAAGGTATACTCCGACAGGCTTCGAAGTTGACTTCGAAGCTAGTCTCTCTAATATACTTCAATCGACGTGAAGTCTCTGAGATCTTTCTGCTGCTTTCATTTTCGAGGGTTGCGGATTGTGAGTTCGAAGCTTGTGGTTCGAAATGTGTTTGTCACCTTCGATTTCTTGTGTGACAACTCTTACAAACTTCGTTTCGAAGTTGATTTGTGTGTGTCGAAGGTTATCGCTTCAGCGATCCTTCTTCGATCTTGCTAGCTCCGAAGGCGTTTTGGTTTCTCTGTCATGTGTCGGGCTTCGCTACTCTTTCGAAGGTTGTTTTTTTCTGTGAGCTTGTTCGAAGCTTTTTGTTCAAAGTCTAACCTTCGAAGTATACTGTTCGAAGCAAGCTTCGACACTGACATACTTAGCTTCGAAGCATACGTCACTCTCAGTCGCACTCGAACTAGGATAGTCAACAAACCTTCGGCACTTTCACAACAGCCATCGGCAAACTTCGCCACTAACCTCCGAAGCAGACCTCGACTAGCGAAGCAGGCTTCGACAAGTTTCGAACAGGAGACAGATTTGAACAGTAACTTCTCATCTCACTTTATTTATACTTAGATCATCCATTGAGATGTTTAACTTGCCATGTCTTGTGTGTACTGTTTATCTGTCTATTAGCACTGTTTTGGTATTTCTTTGTTTTTAACATCAGTTGCTTCTAGGCTAGATACCTTTAGACTTAGGCAATCTGTTCATGCTTTGCTGCTTAGTCTTTTGAGGTGCGTTGGGTATTACGGATGGCAGGGGCAAACAAATGCAACGGAGGGGGCATCGTCCACAGGTTGTCTGTGGTACCGCCGAATCGGACCCTACAGAGTGAAGCCGAAGGGTGCGAGCACACGGAGGCTGAAGTCAGGGAGTCCGAAGCCATAACTATCAGAGTTGGGTCTCAGGAAGTCCCAATCCCGAAGACTTCATCGCCGAAGTCTGACGAAGGTAAGCCGCATGCTTCGGCCGGGCTCCGCACCGAAGCTAGATTCGATTGGCCGAACGAGGCCGATCCGTTCGACGGGGTTCGCAGCGAAGCCCCCTTCGAACACAGGGCGCCCGAGGCCGAAGGGGACACTTTGGCCAGAATTAACAGGGGTCAAACAGTAGCTCCAGGCACCAAGCCGAAGCCGTCTTGCGCTCCTCCGGGCATGTCCAAATCGCAGAAGAGACGCCTACAAAGGCTGCGGGCACAGGAGATGTGCGTGAAGGTAGCTGAAGCCGAGCGTGACGCTATCTTCGAAGAGATCCACCCTCGGCCAGCCACAAAGCAGGTATGGAGAGAGAAGTCAGTTGAGATAACCAACCCGACTCCCAGTCCAAGCGACGATGAGGATGACATGCTTGATGATGATTACTCGCCCATCTCTGAGGGGCCCGCACCTCAGGCGATGGACATCAACATCGTCACATTACCCGCTGAGTTTGCACCACCACGGGATGAGGCCGAGGTCGCTCAATTAAACCTCAGTCTGCGCAACGCCATCTTCGAGAAGCCCGAGGACTCGGCTCGCCATCTGAAGCCCCTGTATGTTAGTGCCACATCAATGGGAAGCCGATTTCCCAGATGCTCGTCGATGGCGGCGCCACTGTTAACATAATGCCTTATTCATTATTGAAGAAACTTGGCAGGGACGAAGATGACCTGAAGAAGACCAACCTGATGCTGAACGTCTTAACCGGCGAGAGCTCCGAGGCCAAGGGAGTACTCTCTATGGAGTTAACGGTAGGCAACAAAACATTGCCAACAACCTTCTTTGTCGTCGACGTACAAAGTAACTATAGCGTGTTACTCGGACGCGACTGGATTCACGCGAACTGTTGCATTCCCTCTACTCTACACCAGTGCTTAGTACAGTGGGACGACGATGAAGTGGAGGTCATCCCCGTGGATACTTCGGCCCAAGTAGCTTTGGCCGATGTGTCGGTTGACGTCGTCCATAACAAGGTAGAGTGTCTATCAGGTAGAGATCTTTTGGATTATGACTTTGTTAGTGTATCCGGAGGACGGTTTGGACCAGTGTCCGTAAAGCCGGCTGGAGTAGCACGGCTATTTTTGTATTAGTAGTCATGTCTAGCAAGGATAATCTAGATTGGCTAAAGTCTCGAGTGGAGCAGTATCGATCTAATAAAGACGGTATTGTCAAGGCCATCGAGGACTTTAGCGAAGTAGAAAAATTAGGACAAGGTTTTGCGTTGGCTGATCCCTTGGAGGAAGTCGATATAGGCAATGGTAGCATTCCAAGGCCGACTTTTGTAAACCAACATTTACAGCCCGATGAAAAGGCTGAAGTAATAAAGTTACTTCGGTTGTACATCGATTGTTTCGCATGGGAATATAGCGAGATGCCAGGACTAAGCCGTGAACTCGTGGAGCATCGGCTGCCCATCAAGTCCGGGTTTAGGCCCTATAAACAGCATCCCCACCGCTTTAATTCATCCGTCTATGACCGAGTTAAGGAGGAAGTGAAACGGCTACTTAAGGCTGAATTTATTAGGCCATGCAGGTATGCGGAATGGGTTGCTAACATTGTGCCTGTAGAGAAGAAAGGGAGCGGCAAGATACGAGTATGCATTGATTTCAGGGATCTGAATAGAGCCACACTCCAAAAGACGAGTATCCGATGCCCATAGCCGACATGCTGATCAACGACGCCTCGGGACATAAGGTACTACGTTTTCTTGATGGAAATGCTGGTTATAATAAAATCTTTATGGCCAAAGAGGACGTCTATAAGACTGCCTTTCGATGCCCTGGTTTTGTTGGTTTGTTCGAGTGGGTCGTCATGACTTTTGGTTTGAAAAACGCTGGCGCCACGTATCAGCGCGCTATGAACTTGATCTTTCATGACTTGTTAGGAGTCATGTTAGAAGTTTACATCGATGATGTCGTGGTCAAATCGGACGCTATGGGAAACCATTTAGCCGATTTGAAAGTTACTTTCGATAGGATGCGGCAGTATGGGTTGAAAATGAACCCGCTTAAGTGTGCTTTTGGTGTGTCGGCGGGTAAGTTCTTAGGTTTCATGATTCATGAGAGAGGTATAGAGATTGATCCTAGGAGACTTGAAAAAATTAGAAACGTCGCAGCGCCGGCATGCAAGAAGGATGTGCAAAAGCTGCTGGGGAAGTTGAACTATTTGCGTCGCTTTATATCTAACCTGTCCGGCAAGATTAATGCCTTTGTCCCCATACTCCGGCTAAAAAATGAAGCTGAGTTCACTTGGGGGGCAAGCCAGCAAAATGCTTTTGAGAAGATCAAGGAGTGCTTGTCATCACCACCCGTGGTGAGAGCACCCAAGGCCGGGATTCCGTTTCGGCTATACATCGCCGCTGAAGATAGCGTGATTGGAGCCGTACTAACCCAGGAGGTGGAAGGGAAGGAGTACATCACCACATTCTTGAGCCGCCGCCTGCTGGACGCCGAAACCAGGTACGCGTTTGTGGAGCGATTATGTTTATCACTTTATTACGCATGCACCAAGTTACGCCATTATCTTCTCCCCACCACATGTGTTGTCGTTTGCCAAACCAATGTTATAAAGTACATGTTACAGAAGCCTATTCTAAGTGGAAGAATCGGAAAGTGGGCTTACGCGTTAATTGAGTACGATTTGGCCTACGAGCCCCTAAGAGCGATGAAAGGCCAAGTCGTAGCAAACTTCATAGTTGACCATCACATAGATGCTAGCTAGAGTGATGCTATTGCTCTAGTTGAAGTAGTGCCATGGAAAATTTATTTTGATGGTTCGGCTTGCAAAAATGGCCAGGGTATTGGAGTGGTTCTCATATCACCTAACGGTATGTGCTTTGAAACCTCGGCCCGACTAGAGTTTTCTTCCACTAATAACCAAGCCGAATATGAAGCTTTGTTGCTAGGTATTGAGCTACTAGAGTCTGTAGGCGCTAAGAATGTTCACACGTATGGTGATTCATTATTAGTAGTACAACAAGTAGCCAAGAATGCTCAATGTTTTAATGGCTTGCTGAATAGCTACTTGGACAAATGCCTAGACATAGTTGCTACTTTTGATGATTTCAAAATATCTCACGTGTCTAGAGAAGCCAATTCAATCACTAATGATTTGGCTCAACAAGCATCTAGCTACCAAGTCAAGAGAGGGAAATTTTCCGTATTAAAGAAGCCGATGTTTGGTCTCATTGCCGAAGCCAGTGATGCTGGACAGGCGCACCCTTCAAGTCGAAGCCCTCAGGTCGCCGAAGGCCACCGCATGCCGGAGCCCCCGGAACGGAGTGCTCCGCCCACCGAGGGGTCCGGCATACCGAAGCCTATAGTCCGAAGTCTCTCGGATGGGGAAGGCTCTCTAGAGTCCGAACCCTCCGAAGGGATTCGGCCCAGCACACCCCGAGCGGCCACTTCGGCTTGGCTTCGGCAGGGGCTGGAAGGGCTCGGGGGGCACCTCGAAGCCAGTGTTTTAGAGGTTTTCTAGGAAGGTGTACCAGTGAAGCCCTCCGAAACCTATAAGGGCGATTGGAGAGTCCCAATCGTCCAATATTTGAGAGACCCTAGCCGAAAGGTTGATCAGAAGGTTCGGCGAGAAGCGTTCAAATTCATGTTGGTAGACGACACATTGTATCGCCGAACCATCGACGGAGTGTTGTTAAAGTGTTTAGACCATGAGCAGTCCTAGGTGGCTATAGGAGAAGTCCATGAGGGGCTTTGTGGCACTCATCAGTCGGCCCAAAAGATGAGTTGGATGGTCAAAAGAGGGGTTTTTATTGTCCGACTATGACTGAAGATTGTTTCAAGTACTATAGAGGGTGTGAGGCATGTCAGAGGTTTGGCAACATCCAGTTAGCTCCTGCCTCATTGCTCAATCCTATTGTCAAGCCATGGCCGTTTCGGGGTTGGGGATTAGACTTCATCGGCCAGATCTACCCCCCTTCCTCAAAGGGGCATCAGTTCGTGTTGATGGCGACAAACTACTTCACCAAATGGACCGAGGCTGTACCTCTCAAGAACATGACTCACAATGAGGTACGTGATTTTATTTTAAAGCACATCATACATAGATTCGGCATCCCTCAAACTCTTACTATGGATCAAGGTAGTTCAATTGTTTCTAAAGAAGTGAGGGACTTCGCCGAATACTATGGCATTAAGTTGTTAAACTCTTCACCTTACTATGCTCAGGCCAATGGTCAGGCCGAGTCTAGTAGTAAAACCGTGATTAAGCTTATTAAGAAGAAAATTGAAGAGTTTCCTAAAAGGTGGCATGAAGTGCTTTCCGAGGCATTATGGGCTTGTAGGATTGCAAAGCACGGTGCCACCAAGGTCAGTCCATATGAGTTGGTATATGGACAAGAAGTCGTTCTACCTGTAGAGGTAGATCTTGGCTCCTTAAGAGTGTTAAAGCAAAACGGCTTATCGGTCGACGAATACGAAACTCTTCTAAAAGATAATCTAGAGGAAGTGACCGATAAGAGACTAAGGGCTTTAGAAGCCATAGAAGTGGACAAGAAGAGAGTAGCTAAAGCCTACAACAAGAAGGTTAAACCAAAATCATTTCAAATAGGAGACCTGGTGTGGAAAACGATTTTGCCTTTAGGCACGAAAAGTCCCAAATTCGGAAAATGGTCACCTAGGTGAGAAGGTCTTTTTAAAATAGCCGAAATCGCTCCCGACAACGCATACGTGTTGGAGTCCTTGCAGGGAGAGCGGTTTCGAAGGGCTTTGAATGGTAGGTACTTGAAAGGGTATTTCCCGAGTGTGTGGCAAACGTCATAAAAATGTCAAAAGGCCGATATGAACAGTATTGTCTCAAGCTCGTTGTGCTTTTAGTTCACTAGTTCACTAAAAGGCAGGGGGGCATGTGTTGATAGCAAAAAATGGCATTAATGGCTAGATTATAAAAATATCAATTTTTGGTGATTTGGGCCAAAAATACACATGTCCAGGGTCTGTCCGAAGCCCTACAGGGTCAAAGCCCATCAAGCTATGGGCTCCGAAAGCCTCTAGCCAGCCCATGGGCTTCGGCCAGGAAGCCTTCGGAGGCCCACGCTGCCGAAGCTTCGGAGGCCTTCGGAGGCCCACACTGCCGAAGCTTCGGGAGCCCACGTTGTCGAAGCTTCGGCCCAAGAGCAAGCCTCGACGGGCCTGGCCGAAGCCCACGCTACCGAAGCTTCGGCCCAAGAGCAAGCCTCGATGGTCCTGGCTGAAGCCCACACTACCGAAGCTTTGGCCCGAGGAGCAGGCCTCGATGGGCCTGGCCAAAGACCACCTCGGCAGAGATAGAGTTGTATGCATTTCCAGCTCAATCTCTATCTCTATCTGGCCGGATTAATAGCAGATTAGATTGGGAGTAAACCCCCTATAAATAGAGAGGCTTGGCCGGCGTGGAGGACCCCCCAACTCAAACCAAACCAAAGCCCATGCTTTGATCATACCTTTACTTTTACCTTTACTTTTCTGTACCTCTTCGTGGGTTTGCCTGGAAGCCCTCCGTCCGCCACTACGGAACAGTGGTAATCCTTGTTACTTCGCTTGTGAAGTATCCGTTAATCTACGTAATAGATTGCAATCGCCTTGGTACTTCGCCTGTGAAGTACCCGCTAATCTACGTAACAGATTGCTACCTTCGTTACTAGTGCAACACTTGGCAAAATTCGGTCCTCAGGCCGAATTGGTACTTCACATCATCCCTGTTGCAGGTTCGCACGTTCGAAGTCACTTCGCCGAAGGTGTCCGGAGCTGAGAGATCGGTTTCGGAGGTCCCCAGGACACCCTTCGACGAGACCGCAGGCTTCGGCAACAGGTTTCGCCAGCAGACTTCGTCACCTCAGGCTTCACCACGACCATACTCCGCACCGGACGAAGTTGCACTCGCGCGTGGCCCTCGCGTCACCTTTCTGTAGTTTGCTGTATCGGAGATCTCACGTCGAACCCCGCTGTTCGGAAGTGATCACAGCGTATAGATCCGTTCGGAGCCAATCGTCGATCGGATCAGTCCGAACGCCGAAGTACCCTTCGGTGGAGTACTTCGCGCCAGACGCCGAAGGTACCCTTCGGCGCACCCTTCGCATCAGACTTCAAACCAGACGGGGCTCTGACTGGTTTGCTGATTTTATTCTGTTTAATCTATCTCTTTCGGCTAATTGGGTTATTTTGTGTAATCTGGTTGCCTAGCGACTCCACCCCCCTTATCACTATTAAGGGTAGTCGGAACGCAGCGTCGGTGCTACGTCACGCTTAGGCTTGTCCCTTAGTATCCGTGCACTTTGGGATCGCCGGACTGACCCAAGTGCGGGGGCACGTTTTCGTGTCAACACTATAATGTGCAAGAATCAAAAGTTCTCTTCCAGAACAAAAAGGTTCATTAACATGCCCAATCATCCTAAAATGGTGTAGTCGTACCGAAGGAAGTGTTTTTGGAATTTCAATTCCGAACACGATTGTTGCGAAAACATCACCACTCATAATATGCAATTATCAAAAGTTCGCTTCCGAAACAAAAAAGTTCAAAAACATACCAAATTATCCTAATATGGTGTAATTGGGCCGAAGGAGGTGTTTCTAGAGTTTCTGTTCCGGACACAAACGTTGCGAAAACGTCAACACCCGTAATGTGCGAGAATCAAAAGTTCACTTTCGGAATAAAAAAGTTCATTGACATGCCCAATCATCCTAATATGGTGTAATTGTACCGTTGGAGGCATTTCTGCAGTTTCCGTTTAGGACACAAATGTTGCGAAAACATCGACACCCATAATGTGCAAGAATTAAAAGTTCGCTTCAAAAACAAAAAGGTTGAAAAACATGGCCAATCATCCTAATATGGTGTAATAGTACTTAAGGAGGTGTTTCTGAAGTTTTTGTTCCAGACACGAATGTTACGAAAATGTCGCCACCCGTAATGTGCAAGAATAAAAAAGTTCACTTCTCGAACAAAGAGGTTTATTAACATGCCTACTCATCCTAATATGGTGTAATAGTATCATGCAAGATGTTTCTTGAGTTTTCGTTCACGACACTAATGTTGCGGAAACGTCACCACCCATAATGTGCAAGAATCAAAAGTTTGCTTATAGAACAACAATGTTCATTAACATGCCCAATCATCCTAATATGGTTTAATTGAACCGTACGAGGTGTTTTTGGAGTTTCTGTTCCGGACACGAATTTTGCGAAAATGTCGCCACCTATAATATGCTAGAATGAAAAGTTCGCTTTCGGAACAAAAAGGTTCATTAACATGCCCAATCCTCCTAATATGGTGTAATATTACCTAACGAGGTGTTTCTAGAGTTTCCATTCCGAACATGATTGTTGCGATAACGTCACCACTCATAATGTGCAATTTTCAAAAGTTTGTTTCCGAAACTAAAAAGTTCAAAAACATGCCCAATGATCCTAATATGGTGTAATAGTACTGAAGGAGGTGTTTCTGGAGTTTCTGTTCCGGACATGAATTTTGTGAAAACGTCGCCACCTGTAATGTTCAAGAATAAAAAGTTCGCTTCCGGAATAAAAACGTTCCTTAACATGCCCAATCATCCTAATATGGTGTAGTAGAACTGAATGAGGCATTTCAAGAGTTTCCATTCCGAACACAATTGTTGCGATAACGTCACCACTCATAATGTGCAATCATAAAAAGTTTGTTTCCGAAACAAAAAAGTTCAAAACATGCCCAATCATCCTAATATTGTGTAATAGTACCGAAGGAGGTGTTTCTAGAGTTTCTGTTCCGGACACGAATGTTGTGAAAATGTCATCACCCGAAATGTGCGAGAATCAAAACTTCGCTTCTGGAATAAAAGGTTCATTAACATGCCCAATCATCCTAATATGGTGTAATAGTACCGTAGGAGGCATTTCTGCAATTTCCAATCAAAACACAAATGTTGCAAAAACATCGACACCCAAAATGTGCAAGAATTAAAAGTTCGCTTCCAGAACAAAAAGGTTCAAAAACATGGCCAATCATCCTAATATGGTGTAATAGTACTGAAGGAGGTATTTCTGGAGTTTTCCTTCCGGACACGAATGTTGCGAAAACGCCGCCACCCATAATGTGCAAGAATCAAAAGTTCGCTTCCGGAAAAAAAGGTTCATTAACATGCCCAATCATCCTAATATGGTGTAATAGTATCGTACGAGGTGTTTCTTGAGTTTTCGATGACGACACTAATGTTGTGAAAACGTCACCACCCGTAATGTGCAGGAATCAAATGTTTGCTTAAAGAACAACAATGCTCATTAACATGCCCAATCATCCTAATATGGTGTAATTGTACCGCACGAGGTGTTTTTGGAGTTTCAGTTCCAGACATGAATTTTGCGAAAACGTCGCCACCTGAAATGTGCAAGAATCAAAAGTTCTTTTCCGGAACAAAAAGGTTCATTAACATGCCCAATCATCCTAATATGGTGTAGTAGTACCGAAGGAGGTGTTTTTGGAGTTTACATTCCGAACACGATTGTTGTGAAAACGTCACCACTCATAATGTGCAATTATGAAAAGTTCGCTTCCGAAACAACAAAGTTCAAAAACATACCCAATCATCCTAATATGGTGTAATAGTACCGAAGGAGGTGTTTCTAGTGTTTCTGTTGCGGACACGAATGTTGCGAAAACATCACCACCCGTAATGTGCGAGAATAAAAAGTTCGCTTCTGGAATAAAAAGGTTCATTAACATGCCCAATCATCCTAATTTGGTGTAATAGTACCATAGGAGGCATTTCTACAGTTTCCGTTCAGGACACAAATGTTGCGAAAACATCGACACCCATAATGTGCAAGTATTAAAAGATCGCTTCAAGAACAAAAAGTTTAAAAAACATTGCCAATCATCCTAATATAGTGTAATAGTACTAAAGGAGGTGTTTCTGGAGTTTTTGTTCTAGACACGAATGTTTCGAAAATGTCGCCACCCGTAATGTGCAAGAATCAAAAAGTTTGCTTCTGGAACAAAAAGGTTCATTAACATGCCAATCATCCTAATATTGTGTAATAGTATCATACGAGGTGTTTCTTGAGTTTCCGTACATAACACTAATGTTTAGAAAACGGTACCACGTACTCATAATGCGGAAGAATCAAAAGTTTGCTTATAGAACAACAATGTTCATTAACATGCCCAATCATCCTAATATGTTTTAATTGTGCTGTAAGAGGTGTTTTTGGAGTTTCGGTTCCGGACACAAATTTTGCAAAAACGTCGCCACCTATATTATGCAACAATGAAAGTTTGCTTTCAGAACAAAAAGGTTCATTAACATGCCCAATCCTCCTAATATGTTGTAATATTACCTAAGGAGGTGTTTCTAAAGTTTCAATTCCGAACACAATTGTTGCGATAACGTCACCACTCATAATGTGCAATCATAAAAAGTTTGTTTCCGAAACAAAAAAGTTCAAAACATGCCCAATCATCCTAATATTGTGTAATAGTACCGAAGGAGGTGTTTCTAGAGTTTCTGTTCCGGACACGAATGTTGTGAAAATGTCACCACCCGAAATGTGCGAGAATCAAAAGTTCGCTTCCAGAATAAAAAGGTTCATTAACATGACCAATCATCCTAATATGGTGTAATAGTACCGTAGGAGGCATTTCTGTAGTTTCTGTTCAAGACGAAAATGTTGCGAAAACATCGACAGCCATAATGTGCAAGAATTAAAAGTTCTCTTCTAGAAAAAAAGGTTCAATAACATGACCAATCATCCTAATATGGTGTAATAGTACTGAAGGAGGTGTTTTTCGAGTTTCCATTCAGGATATGAATGTTGCGGAAATGTCACCACCCGTAATGTGCGAGAATCAAAAGTTCACTTCTGGAATAAAAAGGTTCATTAACATGCCCAATCATCCTAATATGGTGTAATAGTACCGTAGGAGGCATTTCTGTAGTTTCCGTTCAGAACACAAATGTTGCAAAAACATCGACACCCATAATGTGCAAGAATTAAAAGTTCGCTTCTAGAACAAAAAGGTTCAAAAACATGGCCAATAATCCTAATATGTTGTAATAGTACTGAAGGAGGTGTTTCTGGAGTTTTCCTTCCGGACACGAATGTTGCGAAAACGCTGCCACCCGTAATGTGCAAGAATCAAAAGTTCACTTCTGGAACAAAAAGGTTCATTAACATGCCCAATCATCCTAATATGGTGTAATAGTATCGTACGAGGTGTTTCTTGAGTTTTCAATCATCACACTAATGTTGTGAAAACATCACCACAGTAATGTGCAAGAATCAAATGTTTGCTTAAAGACCAACAATGGTCATTAACATGCCCAATCATCCTAATATGGTATAATTGTATCGTACGAGGTATTTTTGGAGTTTCTGTTCCAGACATGAATTTTGCGAAAACGTTGCCACCTGTAATGTGAAAGAATCAAAAGTTCTCTTCCGGAACAAAAAGTTCATTAACATGCCCAATCATCCTAATATGGTGTAGTAGTATCGAAGGATGTGTTTCTAGAGTTTCCATTCCGAACACGATTGTTGCGAAAACGTCACCACTCATAATGTGCAATTATCAAAAGTTCGCTTCCAACACAAAAAAGTTCAAAAACATACCCAATCATCCTAATATGGTGTAATAGTACCGAATGAGGTGTTTCTTGAGTTTCTGTTCCGGACACGAATGTTGCGAAAATGTCACCACCCGTAATGTGCGAGAATCAAAAGTTCGCTTCTCGAAGAAAAAGGTTCATTAACATGCCCAATCATCCTAATTTGGTGTAATAGTACCGTAGGAGGCATTTCTGCAGTTTCCGTCTAGGACACAAATGTTGCGAAAACATCGACACCCATAATGTGCAAGAATTAAAAGTCCGCTTCTAGAACAAAAAGGTTAAAAACATGGCCAATCATCCTAATAAGGTGTAATAGTACTGAAGGAGGTGTGTCTGAAGTTTTTGTTCCAGACACGAATGTTACAAAAATGTCGCCACCAGTAATGTGCAAGAATCAAAAAGTTCGCTTCTAGAACAAAAGGTTCATTAACATGCCCAATCATCCTAATATGGTTTAATTGTACTGTACGAGGTTTTTTTGGAGTTTCCGTTCCGGAGACGAATTTTGCAAAAACGTCACCACCTATATTATGCAATAATGAAAAGTTCGCTTTCGGAACAAAAAGGTTCATTAACATGCCTAATCCTCCTAATATGTTGTAATATTACCTAAGGATGTGTTTCTAGAGTTTCCATTCTGAACACGATTGTTGCGATAACGTCACCACTCATAATGTGCAATCATAAAAAGTTTTTTTATGAAACGAAAAAGTTCAAAAACATGCCCAATCATCCTAATATGTTGTAATACTACCGAAGGAGGTGTTTCTAGAGTTTCTGTTCCGGACACGAATGTTGTGAAAACGTCACCACCCGAAATGTGCGAGAATCAAAAGTTCGCTTCCGGAATAAAAAGGTTCATTAACATGCCCAATCATCCTAATATGGTGTAATAGTACCATAGGAGGCATTTCTACAGTTTCTGTTCAGGACACAAATGTTGCGAAAACATCGACAACCATAATGTGCAAGAATTAAAGTTCTCTTCTAGAAGAAAAAGGTTAAATAACATGACCAATCATCCTAATATGGTGTAATAGTACTGAAGGAGGTGTTTTTCGAGTTTCCGTTCGGGACACGAATGTTGTGAAAATGTCACCTCCCGAAATGTGCTAGAATCAGAAGTTCACTTCTAGAAAAAAGGTTTATTAACATGCCCAATCATCCTAATATGGTGTAATAGTACCGTAGGAGGCATTTCTGCAGTTTCCGTTCAGAACACAAATGTTGCGAAAACATCGACACCCATAATGTGCAAGAATTAAAAGTTCGCTTCTACAACAAAAAGGTTCAAAAACATGGCCAATCATCCTAATATGGTGTAATAGTATTGAAGGAGGTGTTTCTGGAGTTTTCCTTTTGGACACGAATGTTGCGAAGGGTCCCAAATTTGGTAAATGGTCACCTAGTTGGGAAGGTCCTTTTAGGGTAGCCGAAATCGCTACCGGCAACGCATACGTGTTGGAATCCCTACAGGGAGAGTGGTTTCGAAGAGCTTTGAATGGTAGGTACTTGAAGAAGTATTTCCCAAGTGTGTGGCAAACATCCTAAAAGTGTCGGAAAGCCGATACAAATGGTATCGTCTTCAGCTCGTTGTGCTTTTAGTTCACTAATTCACTAAAAGGCAGGGGGCATGTGTTGATAGCAAAAAATGGCATTAATGGCTAGGTTATCAAGATTTCAATTTTTGGTAATTTGGGCAAAAAATACACATGTCCGGGGTCTATCCGAAGCCCTACAGGGCCGAAGCCCATCAAGCTTTGGGCTCCGAAAGCTTCCAGCCAGTCCATGGGCTTCAGCCAGAAGCCGTCGGAGGCCCACGCTGCCAAAGCTTCGGAGGCCTTCAGAGGCCCATGCTGCCGAAGCTTCAGAAGCCCACGCTGTCAAAGCTTCAGCCCAAGAGCAAGCCTCGACGGGCCTGGTCGAAGCCCATGCTGTCGAATCTTCGGCCCGAGGAGCAAGCCTCAATGGGCTTGGCCGAAGCCCAGCCTACCGAAGCTTCGGCCCGAGGAGCAAGCCTCGACGGGCCTGGCCGAAGCCCACGCTACCGAAGCTTCGGCCCGAGGAGCAGGCCTCGATGGGCCTGGCCGAAGCCCACCTCGGCAGAGATAGAGTTGTATGCGTTCCCAACTCAATCTCTATCTCTATCTAGCCGGGTTAATAGCAGATTAGATTAGGAGTTAACCCTCTATAAATACAGAGGCCTGGCCGACATGGAGAGCCCCCCAACACAAACCAAACCAAAGCCATGCTTTGATCGTACCTTTACTTTCCTGTACCTCTTCGTGGGTTTGCCTGGAAGCCCTCCGTCCGCCGCTACAGAACAGTGGTAAGCCTTGGTACTTCGCCTATGAAGTTCCCGTTAATCTACGTAACAGATTGCTATCTCCTTGGTACTTCGCCTGTGAAGTCCCCGTTAATCTACGTAACAGATTGCTACCTTCGCTACCCGTGCAACACTTAGCAAAATTTGCTCCTCAGGCCGAATTGGTACCTCGCACTCTTCTGTTGCAGGCTTCGCACGTCTGGAGCTACTTCGCTGGAGGTGTCCAGAGCTGAGAGATCAGTTTCGGAGGTCCCCAGGACAACCTTCGGCGAGAGCGCAGGCTCCGGCAGTAGGCTTCGCCAGCAGACTTCATCGCATCAGACTTCACCACGACCATACTCCAGATCAGACGAAGTTGCGCTCGCGCGTGGCCCTCGCGTCAGTATTCTATAGATCGCGACATCGAAGATCGCACTCCAAACCTCACTGTTCGGAGGTGATTGCCGTGTCCAGATCTGTTCAGAGCCCACCTTCGACCAGATCACTCCGAACGCCGAAGTACCCTTCGGCGGAGCATTTTGCACCAGATTCGTTCGGAGTTTATCTTCGGCCGGATCGGTCCGAACGCCGAAGCACCCTTCGGCAGAGTACTTCGCACCAGACGCCGAAGGTACCCTTTGGCGCACCCTTCGCACCAGACCTCGAACCAGACAGGCTCCGACTGGTTTGCTGATTTTATTCTGTTTAATCTACCTACTTCGGCTAATTGGATTATTTTGTGTAATCTGGTTGCCTGGCGACTCCACCCCCCTTATCACTATTAAGGGTAGTCGAAACGCGATGTCGGTGCCACGTCACGCTTAGGCTTGTCCCTAAGTATCCGTGCACTTTTGGATCATTGAACTGACCCAAGTACGGGGGCACGTTTTCGTGTCAACAGTAGTACCGAAGTAGGTGTTTCTGGAGTTTCCATTCCGAACACGATTGTTGCGAAAACATCACTCATAATGTGCAATTATCAAAAGTTTACTTCCAAAACAAAAAAGTTCAAAAACATACCCAATCATCCTAATATGGTGTAATAGTACCGAAGGAGGTGTTTCTAGAGTTTCTGTTCCGAACACGAATGTTGCGAAAACGTCACCACCCGTAATGTGCGAGAATCAAAAGTTCGCTTCAGGAATAAAAAGGTTCATTAACATGCCCAATCATCCTAATTTGGTGTAATAGTACCGAAGGAGGCATTTCTGCAGTTTCCGTTCAGGACACAAATGTTGCGAAAACATCGACACCCATAATGTGCAAGAATTAAAAGTTTGCTTCAAGAACAAAAATGTAAAAAAACATGGCCAATCATCCTAATATGGTGTAATAGTACTGAAGGAGATGTTTCTGGAGTTTTTGTTCTGGACACGAATGTTACGAAAAATGTCGCCACCCGTAATGTGCAAGAATCAAAAAGTTTGCTTCTGGAACAAAAAGTTTCATTAACATGCCAATCATCCTAATATGATGTAATTGTATCGTACGAGGTGTTTCTTGAGTTTCCGTACAAGACACTAATGTTTTGAAAACGTCACCACCCATAATGCAAAAGAATCAAAAGTTTGCTTATAGAACAACAATGTTCATTAACATGCCCAATCATCCTAATACGGTTTAATTGTACTGTACGAGGTGTTTTTGGAGTTTTGGTTCCGGACACGAATTTTGCAAAAACGTCGCCACCTATATTTTGCAAAAATAAAAAGTTCGCTTTCAGAACAAAAAGGTTCATTAACATGCCCAATCCTCCTAATATGTTGTAATATTACCTAAGGAGGTGTTTCTAGAGTTTCCATTCCGAACACAATTGTTGCCATAACGTCACCACTCATAATGTGCAATCATAAAAAGTTTGTTTCCGAAAAAAAGTTCAAAAACATGCCCAATCATCCTAATATTGTGTAATAGTACGGAAGGAGGTGGTTCTAGAGTTTCTGTTTGGGACACGAATGTTGTGAAAACATCGCCACCCGAAATGTGCGAGAATCAAAAGTTCGCTTCCCGAATAAAAAGGTTCATTAACATGCCCAATCATCCTAATATGGTGTAATAGTACCATAGGAGGCATTTCTGCAGTTTCTGTTAAGGACACAAATGTTGTGAAAACATCGACAACCATAATGTGCAAGAATTAAAAGTTATCTTCTAGAACAAAAAGGTTGAAAAACATGACCAATCATCCTAATATGGTGTAATAGTACTAAAGGAGGTGTTTTTTGAGTTTCCATTTAGGACACGAATGTTGTGAAAACATCACCGCCCGTAATGTGCGAGAATCAAAAGTTCACTTCTGGAATAAAAAGGTTCATTAACATGCCCAATCATCCTAATATGGTGTAATAGTACTGTAGGAGGCATTTATGCAGTTTCCGTTCAGAACACAAATGTTGCGAAAACATCGACAACCATAATGTGCAAGAATTAAAAGTTCGCTTCTAGAACAAAAAGGTTCAAAAATATGGCCAATCATCCTAATATGGTGTAATAGTACTGAAGGAGGTGTTTCTGGAGTTTTCGTTCTGGACTAGAATGTTGCGAAAACGTCGCCACCCGTAATGTGCAAGAATCAAAAGTTCGCTTTCGGAATAAAAAGGTTCATTAACATGCCCAATCATCATAATATGGTGTAATAGTGTCGTACGTGGTGTTTCTTGAGTTTCCGTTCACGACACTAATGTTGTGAAAATGACACCACCTGTAATGTGCAAGAATCAAAAGTTTGCTGATAGAACAACAATGCTCATTAACATGCCCAATCATCATAATATGGTGTAATTGTACCGTACGAGGTGTTTTTGAAGTTTCAGTTCCGGACATGAATTTTGCAAAAACATCGCCACCAGTAATGTGCGAGAATCAAAAGTTCTCTTCCCGAACAAAAATGTTCATTAACATGCCAAATCATTCTAATATGGTGTAGTAGTACCGAAGGAGGTGTTTCTACAGTTTCCGTTGAAGACACAAATGTTGTGAAAACATTGACACCCAAAATGTGCAAGAATTAAAAGTTCGCTTCAAGAAAAAAAAGGTTAAAAACATGGCCAATCATCCTAATATGGTGTGATAGTACTGAAGGAGGTCTTTCTGGAGTTTTTGTTCTGGACACGAATGTTACGAAAATGTTGCCACCCGTAATGTGCAAGAATCAAAAATTTTGCTTCTCGAACAAAAAGGTTCATTAACATGCTAATCATCCTAATATGGTGTAATAGTATCATACGAAGTGTTTCTTGATTTTCCGTTCACGACACTAATGTTTTGAAAACGTCACCACCCGTAATGCGCAAGAATCAAAAGTTTGCTTATAGAACGACAATGTTCATTAACATGCCCAATCATCCTAATAGGTTTAATTGTACTGTAGGAGTTGTTTTTAGAGTTTTCGTTCTAGACACGAATTTTACAAAAATGTCGCCACCTATATTATGCAAGAATGAAAAGTTCACTTTCGGAACAAAAAGGTTCATTAGCATGCCCAATCCTCCTAATATGTTGTAATATTACCAAAGGAGGTGTTTCTAGAGTTTACATTCCGAACACGATTGTTGTGATAACGTCACCACTCATAATGTGCAATCATAAAAAGTTTTTTCCTAAACAAAAAAGTTCAAAAACATGCCCAATCATCCTAATATGGTGTAATAGTACCGAAGGAGGTGTTTCTAGAGTTTCTGTTCCAAACAAAAATTTTGTGAAAACGTCACCACCCAAAATGTGCGAGAATCAAAAGTTCACTTTTGGAATAAAAAGGTTCATTAACATGGCCAATCACCCTAATATGGTGTAAGAGTATTGTAGGAGGCATTTCTGCAGTTTTCATTCAGAACACAAATGTTGAGAAAACATCGACACCCATAATGTGCAAGAATTAAAACTTCGCTTCTAGAACAAAAAGGTACAAAGACATGGCCAATCATCCTAATATGGTGTAATAGTACTGAAGAAGGTGTTTCTGGAGTTTTCGTTCTGGACACGAATGTTGCGAAAACGTCGCCACTCGTAATGTGCAAGAATAAAAAGTTCGCTTCCGGAACAAAAACGTTCATTAACATGCCCAATCATCCTAATATGGTGTAATAGTATCGTAAGAGGTGCTTCATGAGTTTCCGTTGACAACACTAATGTTCCGATAACGTCACCACCCGTAATGCGCAAGAATCAAAGTTTGCTTATAGAACAACAATGTTCATTAACATGCCCAATCATCCTAATATGGTGTAATTGTACCGTACGAGGTGTTTTTGGAGTTTCCGTTATGGACAAGAATTTTGCGAAAACGTTGCCACCTATAATATGCAAGAATGAAAAGTTCGCTTTCGGAACAAAATGTTTCGTTAACATGCCCAATCCTCCTAATATGGTGTAATATTAACTAAGGAGGTGTTTCTAGAGTTTCCATTCCGAACATGATTGTTAAAATAACGTCACCACTTATAATGTGCAATTATCAAAAGTTTGCTTCTGAAAAAAGTTCAAAAACATGCGCAATCATCCTAATATGGTGTAATAGTACCGAAGGAGGTGTTTCTAGGGTTTCTGTTCTGGACACAAATGTTGTGAAAACGTCACCGCCCAAAATGTGTGAGAATCAAAAGTTCGCTTCCGGAATAAAAAGGTTCATTAACATGGCCAATCATCCTAATATGGTGTAGTAGTACCGTAGGAGGCATTTCTGCAGTTTCTGTTCTGGACACAGATGTTTTGAAAACATCGACACGGATAATATGCAAGAATTAAAAGTTCGTTTCTAGAACAAAAAGGATCAAAAACATGACCAATCATCCTAATATGGTGTAATAATACTAAAGAAGGTGTCTTTCAAGTTTCCATTCAGGACACGAATGTTGTGAAAACGTCACCGCTCGTAATATGCGAGAATCAAAAGATCACTTCCGGAATAAAAAGGTTCATTAACATGCCCAATCATCCTAATATGGTGTAATAGTACAATAGGAGGCATTTCTGGAGTTTTCGTTCCGGACACTAATGTTGTGATAACTTCACCACCCGTAATGTGCAAGAATAAAAAGTTTTCTTATAGAACAAAAATGTTCATTAACATGTCCAATCATTCTATTATGGTGTAATTGTACCGTACGAGGTGTTTTTGGAGTTTCCGCTTAGGACACAAATTTTGCGAAAACGTCGCCACCACTAATGTGCAAGAATCAAAAGTTCGCTTTCGGAAAAAAAGGTTTATTAACATGCCCAATCATCCTAATATGGTGTAGTAGTACCGAAGGAGGTGTTTCTAGAGTTTCCATTACGAACACGATTGTTGCAAAAATGTCACCACTCGTAATGTGAAATTATCAAAAGTTCGCTTTCGAAACAAAAAAGTTCAAAAACAAGCTCAATCATCCTAATATGGTGTAATAGTAACGAAGAATGTGTTTCTAGAGTTTCTGTTCCGGATACGAATGTTGCGAAAACATCACCACCCGTAATGTGAGAAAAATCAAAAAGTTCGCTTCTGGAATAAAAAGGTTCATTAACATGCCCAATCATCCAAATATGGTGTAATAGTACCATAGGAGGCATTTAAGAAGTTTCCATTCAGGAAACAAATGTTGCGAAAACATCGACACCCATAATGTGCAAGAATTAAAATTTTGCTTCTAGAACAAAAAGGTTAAGAAACATGTCGAATCATCCTAATATGGTGTAATAGTACTGAAGGAGGTATTTCTGGAGTTTTTGTTTTGGACACGAATGTTGTGAAAATGTCGCCACCCGTAATGTGCAAGAATCAAAAAGTTCGCTGCTGGAATAAAAAGGTTCATTACCATGCCCAATCATCCTAATATGGTGTAATAGTACCATAGGAGCCATTTATGAAGTTTCTGTTCAGGACACAAATGTTGCGAAAACATCAACACCCATAATGTGCAAGAATTAAAAGTTCGCTTCTAGAACAAAAAGGTTAAGAAACATGGCCAATCATCCTAATATGGTGTAATAGTACTGAAGGAGGTGAAGGAGGTATTTCTGGAGTTTTTGTTTCAGACACGACTGTTGTGAAAATGTCGCCACCCGTAATGTGCAAGAATCAAAAAGTTCGCTTCTGGAACAAAAAGGTTCATTAACATGCCAATCATCCTAATATGGTGTAATAGTATCGTACGAGGTGTTTCTTGATTTTCCGTTCACGACACTAATGTTTTGAAAACGTCACCACCCGTAATACGCAAGAATCAAAAGTTTGCTTATAGAACAACAATGTTCATTAACATGCCCAATCATCCTAATAGGTTTAATTGTACTGTAGGAGGTGTTTTTGGAGTTTCTGTTATGGACATGAATTTTGCAAAAACGTCGCCACCTATATTATGCAAGAATGAAAAGTTCGCTTTCAGAACAAAAAGGTTCATTAACATGCCCAATCCTCCTAATATGTTGTAATATTACCTAAGGAGGTGTTTCTAGAGTTTCATTCCGAACACGATTGTTGCGATAACGTCACCACTCATAAGGTTCATTAACAAGCCAATCATCCTAATATGGTGTAATAGTATCGTACGAGGTGTTTCTTGAGTTTCCGTTCACGACACTAATGTTGCGAAAACGTCACCACCCGTAATGCGCAAGAATCAAATGTTTTCTTATAGAACAACAATGGTCATTAACGTGCCCACTCATCCTAATATGGTGTAGTTGTACCGTACGAGGTGTTTTTGGAGTTTCCATACCGGACACAAATTTTGCGAAAATGTCACCACCGATAATATGAAAGAATGAAAAGTTCGCATTCGGAACAAAAAGTTTCATTAACATGCCCAATCCTCCGAATATGGTGTAATATTACCTAAGGAGGTGTTTCTAGAGTTTCCTTTCCGAACATGATTGTTGCGATAACGTCACCACTCATAATGGCAATTATCAAAAGTTTGTTTCCAAAACAAAAAATTTCAAAAACATGCCCAATCATCCTAATATGGTGTAATTTTACCGAAGGAGGTGTTTCTAGAGTTTCTGTTCCGGACACGAATGTTGTGAAAATGTTTGTTGGCGTAAAAGATTAAGCTAATAGGTTCTCTAAGATTAAGAACTAACAAACAATGAGTTTGTGAAGTGAACTATCTATAAAGCCTCCGAATAGGATAATAGCTCGAAGTAGTTTGAAGTTGTGTATTGAATATCTAAGTATTCGATGCCTATTACAGGGTGAGAAGGGGGTATTTATAGGTAAAAACTCTAAGGAAAAGACCATTTTACCGCTCAATTACAACTGACATAGTGGAAACTATTTGGTACCCCGAATAGGGCTAAAATAGTAAAATGTATTCAAAGAAGATAGATAAGGCAGACGTCTTGTCAGTCTTGCTGTTTCCCACTGTAGAGACGGAGCCTTCGGAGGGTATCTTCGAACTAGGGTTCGGAGGACCCTTCGGCTCGGAAAATTCATCAACATGGGGGCAAGCTTCTGTCCTAAAGCTGCATAAATTGTCTTTGCCTTTTGATCTTAATGGCCCTGGTGATGAAGTATTTCCCCCTAACAGTATCCCTTCGAACACGCTTATCCAATTTAACCTGTATAGTAGGAGAGCAGTATACGCAAGAAATATTTTTATGCTGAAGGACTTAGAAAAATTGAAGGTATCGTAACCATTCGAAGCATCTTTGGCATCAGAGGTACGTATGATGGAAGCTTCGAACTCGGACTCCTGTGTGAAAGCTTCACAAAGAAATGAACCGTTGCGGAGGCGAAGCATCGCAGAGAGCCGTTAATTTTGAGCCGTTACCCTTCAAGTAGCCGTTAGGCTTCCAGGAAAAAGTAACGGACTCAACTTTAACCGCGAATTCACACTTCATTTACCTTCTAGAACCACCTATCAGTGATAAAAGTCGAACCTGCAATGTAGCCTGTCCGAAGAACAGTAACTGGAGGTGGAAAAGTTATAAAAGGGGAACCCGAGGCTCATCGAAAATTTTACAGTGTCCTGGATCTAAGCCCCCTTTCTTCAAACTCCAAACTTTCCCCAACCTCCTGAGCAACCAACCAATGGCGAGGACCAGCGCAACGGTGCCGGCCACGGAGGGAACTCTAGCACAAAGGCAATCATGGGCGGCATCAGCAGCGGCGGCCATGGCGGGAGCCCCGGGGAGTTCTTGGCCAAGAAACCCTCGGGAGCTCCGCCCACCGTCGAAGAAGCCATTGCAATAGAGCTTCATCCTTGTTCAGTCGACGAGTACGGCGGACTCCATTGAGGAAGCAGTGAACGGGAAGTTGGGCCCCAGCATGAGGACTCGAGTCCCTGGTACAGAGGCAACACCAACGCAACGGAGCAGAGAAGTGGTGGTCTTCAAAGCCTTCTTTGAAGACGGACTAGGACTCCCTGCAATTAACTTCCTCTCAGAGTTACTAGATATGTTCCACATTACCTTGCCACAGTTGTCACCCAACGCCATAGCAAGATTAGCCATCTTCGAATGGGCCCTTTGGGCAGAAGGGTGAGAAGGGAGATCGGAGGTCTTCGCCGCTACTCACGAAGCCTCCTGCCAGCTGAAGCCACAAGACGGACCCAGCGACTCCAAGGTGTTAATGGCGTTCAGAAGTGTTAACTTCCAACTTCGAAAGGAGTACGTGCAGAATTTCCCAGCGAAGGCTATCAACGATCGGTGGTACACCAACTGGATCCTCCGGTGGTTATACGCCGAAGTCAGAGAGGATTCTAGCCTGGCAAGGCCCCTACAAGAAATCTGGTACCGGAAGGAAGCCGAGGTTACTCCAGACCCAAGTTTGCTTTCAACGTGGCTTAGGTTACTTTCTTCGGTGGCCAGCCGTATAAGCATGCAGGATCTGTCTAAGGAATTCATCGCCCTCAGGATCCCTCCTATCAGAGCTGATTGGCCGATTGCATTCCAAAATGCTTCGGAGGGAGAGCTTCGAAGCCTAGGTAAGTCCTCGCTTTTTCTGCATTAACACATTAGAAACCAGATAACACACTTAATAGAATGCTACCTTTTTTCAACGGCTCATTTGGCGCTAGATCCGGAACAGGTTGCAAGAGCCACTTAATGGGTGCTCGAAGCCCCTATAGTGGTGGAGAAGCAGCGAAGGGTGGAGCTGGTGGGAAGCTGGGAGCGCTTCAATAGGGTGTGGAGTGCTCTTGGAATGGAGCCTCCTCCCCTACCAGACTTCGACTCAACGGGAGTGGCTCCCCGAAAAAGGAAAACCACCGCCGAGCCCTCAAAAAGAGTCGCCAAGACCCCCATCAAGAAGGGGAAGAAGACAGCGAAGCCTTCTCCTCAAGCATCTCCGGTATCTTCGCCTTCCTCTCTGGACATTCAGAGCTCCTCTTCGGAGGGCTCAGAAGAAAAGGACTCAAACGCCCAGATGGGGAAGGCCCTTAAAGACTATCTTCTGCAAGATAGCGAGGATGAGTCTCTAGCCATAGCCAGAGGCCCCCCTCAAGAGGATACAATAGCTAATGCAGCAATATCCCCCCGAACCCGCCACAACCGGCTCAGAACTTGGGTTAGTAAATCCTAACTCACCCGTGGCCGGAGTGGTAGTGCCGGAGGTTGGGACATCGGCTGCGGCTGCTCCGGAGAAAACTTTGGGGGATGACCTCGAAGAATATATTCAAATGTACGAAGTTCTGGAGGACCCCAAAATTATCCCCCAAGGCGTGGATGAAGGTATACCTCGAAGCTTTTGCCTTTGAAATTCCTGCAACGATTACCATACAACAAATATTTAATGAATACCTTAACTTTTGTAGTTGCGCCAAGAAGTGGCATGGCTCCGACCACCGGTGGAGTTTCGGCTTCACTCGGAGTTGAGGATCTGGCTAGTGCAGTGGCTCCGACGATCGAAGATGTCTCAAGCGAAGTAATTCCGACCGAGGGGGCAACGATTGAAGGAGGATCTACTCCAGCCGAAGTACTAGCTCTAGTTTTTGTGCTAGGGAGGGGCAAGAGTATGACGAGCTTCGGCCCCGTTCCTGCTTTGACGGCGATGACCTCCTCCAATGACCCCTTAGCGAGCAATTCGGAGGAGGAGGCTGCTGTAGACGACTGTTAGGCCCTGTCCTGGCTTCCTCTGTTAGCTCCATTTTTGGAGCAACAGACAGGGCTCCGAACGCTCCTAGAACCCTTGGCAGATAAAGGCCAAGAGGTTGGGAGCTCCGAACTGGTTTCCATCTTGAGCGAAGCCAGAGCACCGGAGCTTGACTTGGCCCTCGAAAGGGCTGCCCTTCAGGTATGCAACATACAACAAGTGTATTCAATTAATGAAATTACTTTGTACTCACTTTGCTTTTTTGCAGCAATTCGTCCTTGCTAGAGCGGCAGCGACTTCCAATGAGCTCTAAACTAATCGGCTCAAAAGGAAGGTTACCATCCTCCAGTATGCCCTAAAAGGCTCCGTGGACAAAACACTGCAACTGGAGGAGGAGCTCCTCGAGGAGAGGAGGGCCAGAGCCATTTCTGACGAAGCACTCCGGGTTGAGCAACAGAACAACACTACACTCAAGGCTTCTGTCCAAGAGATCGAAGCCGAGCGTGTGGTACTTAGGGCGGAAGTCAAGAAGCTTCGGTGAGCAGCAGCAGACTCTAGTGCACAACTTGTAGATCCAAGATTCGGTCCAACAAGCGTTGGCTCAGAAGAGCACTCTGCTATCAAGAATAGCCAAAGTTTCTACTTTTGCTTCTGAGTTGGAGGCAGTGGAAACGAAGCACACCGCCATTGCTGAACAAACCATGGACACCCTCCGGGGTACCCTGGAATATTTTGGCATGATGTGCCCTTTGTCTTTAGCTGCGGTGAGCGATCCCATCAAGCGGAAGCTGAAGATGATCCATGTGGCAACAAAGTTGATGAAGGGCTCTGGGATTCGCTACGGAGAGATCTCCAAGTAGGTAGCCGGAATTGGAGTCCTTCATCATGTAGAAGCCCTTGGGATTTCTGTTGCTCCGGTAGGGGGTTCAACGCCTGTAGGCTTTGCCGATGAAGACTTGTTGCGTCCTTCTTTGGATGTAGCTTCTGCTAGGGAAGCTTTCTGGGCGATCTGTAAAATGGACTACAAAGCTGCAGCCAAAGCTTGGATTGACGAGGCTTGCCGGCAGAAGCAAGCTTAGACGAAGCCTCCAACTCCGACTTCACTGGCTCTGACTCTGCCTGCTCCACCAGCCGACTCGTAGGTTTAGCTTAATAGGGTGCTTAAGCATGTACAAGAAATCTTGTAAAGCCCTTTATCTTAATGAATGAAAAGTTTATAAACGGGGAGTCTTTACTTGGATGTTTATTCTTAGGTTTTGCTATGTACTTCAGAACTCGACTTTGAAGTACTGGAGCCTAGCGAAGGGCTCCACCAGCAGTGGGCTGTCCTCGAAGGATTAAGGCCCTACCGATGCTCACGCTTCTTTGTTCCTCAGGGAGATCAAGGGGAAATAGCACCCGAAGTCCATCATGAAGTCTTAGCTTATATTAAGGAAGAGGATAAGGAAGTAGCATCTTCGTCCTTCGAATACGTAGATTGGTCTGAGCCGGAGTACCAAGCCGAAGACCCAGTGAAGGCTAGCTCCGAAGGACTTCTATCCTGGGCTGAACTTCAAGAAGAGCAGAAGAAACTACGACCTTCGAAGAAGAAAAGCACTCGGACCAAGAGGAAAGTTTTAAAGACTCTGGGCTCCGAAGACCGAGGTGGTCTTAGAAATAGCTCTAGAGGTTGGAGGGGTCTCCATTTTTATCTAGGCTTAGACCAAAATTTCTCTTGATGTAATACAATATGATTATCCAATTAATATGATCTGTTTTGGAAGCATCACTTGATTGTTCCTTACTCCCCTGCCCCTCCTTGTGGTTGGGGGATCGTACGCGTTGCGATAGGGTCCGTCAGACACAATGATTGATATAACAACCTGATGCTTCGCATAACACTTGGTAATCATACTTCACTCTTTCGTAGAGTTCTTCAAACTATACGTTCGTATTATGATGTTTATAAGTTTTGGAGCTAAGTTTACACTTGTAAGCTCCAATAGCAGTCGCTTAGGACTTTAAAAGTGTTTCATTGGGCCAGAGCCTTAAAACCTTATTGCTTGGTCACCTACGACTCTTTTATAGATGCTTCGAACCCGGAGGCCAGAAATATGTTCTTTTAAATTCCTTAGACTCTTCTACGGATCCTAACAAGCCAGAGCCTGGAATCCATAGGCTGACCACCTTCGGCTCTTTTACAGATGCTTCGAACCCGGAGGCTGGAAATCTTTTCTTTTAAAGTCCTTAGACTCTTCTACGGATCATAACAAGCCGGAGCCTGGAATCCGTAGGCTGGCCACCTTCGGCTCTTTTATAGATGCTTCGAACCTGGAGGCCAGAAATCTGTTCTTTTAAAGTCCTTGGACTCTTCTACGAATCCTAACAAGCCGGAGCCTGGAATCCGTAGGCTGGCCACCTTCGGCTCTTTTACAAATGCTTCAAACCCAGAGGCTGGAAATCTGTTCTTTTAAAGTCCTTAGACTCTTCTACAGATCCTAACAAGCCAGAGCCTGGAATCCGTAGGCTGGCCACCTTCGGCTCTTTTACGGAATCCTTGAACCAATGGTTCGAAGGCCGTTTGCTGGGTTCCTTGAAAGATGGTTACCTCCGCAAGCATCTTCGTTCTCCTGATGTGTCCACGAGGAGTAAGGAATATTTGAAGAGTAAGCATAATTTGAACCTCTATCTTTATTTAACTTAGAAAGGTACTTTTACAATTGATTACAAGGAGCCCCTAAGCATAATAACGTTTAAGGTGCTCCGCATGCCATGCATGCTTCAACTCTTCTCCTTCTAAATTAGATTGTTTAAACTACTTGGGGGGCCCTGAGCGTAGGATAATATATGGTCCTTCCCATTTATTTCCTAGCTTCCCCGGAGCAATTACACTTCGCAACACCAAATGACCGGGTCTAAGCTCGTTCACTTTTATCTTTAGGTCATACCATGCCTTCATTTGGTCTTGGTACTTCATCAGATTGGCGACAGCTCGAAGCCTTGTTTCTTCTAACAAGTCCAGCGAAGTGTTTCTTTCATCTTCATTTCTAGGCTCCACTACGCGGAGGGATCCACCTTTGAGCTCCATAAGAGTCATGGCCTCATCTCTGAATAGCAACCTAAATGGGGTGAAGCCTGTGGACCTGGCTTGAGTGGTCCGAATGGACCATAAAATCTTAGGGATCTCTTTGGTCCACAGTCCCTTAGCCAACCCGACAATCCTGCGATTCAAACCGGAGAGAATATTTCCATTGGCTCGCTCGACGGCTCCGTTGGATTGGGGGTGGCGAATAGCTGCGAAGCATAACTTGATGCCTAGTCCTTCGCAAAACTCTCTAAAGGGCTCAGCTTCGAACTGAGTTCCATTATCCATAGTTAAATCCCTTGGCACTATGAACCTGCAAATGATATTCTGCCAAAAGAATTTTTGCACATTTCTTGAAGTGATAACAGTTAGGGGTTCAGCTTCGACCCATTTAGAAAAATATTCGATTGCTACCACTACAAACTTCAAGTTGCCTTTTGCCATTGGAAAGGGCCGATGAGATCCATTCTGCATCGCGCCATTGGCCATACCAGGACAATAACTTGAAGAGGTGTTGGTGGACGGTGGCTCCGTCTACCCATCCACTAGCACCCTTGGCAGGTTCGAACTAACTCTTCTGCATCTCTTACAATTGTTGGCCAATAGAGCCCCTGTCGAAGTGTCTTTCCTGCTAGAGCACGGGGGGCTAGATGGCTGCCACATAAGCCTTCGTGAATCTCCCGAAGTGTATCTTGGCCTTCGGGTTGTGAGATGCACCGGATTAGGGGAGAATAAACTTCGGCTTTGTACAATATTCCGTTGACAAGCTCATAATTTCGAGCCCTTGCTTGCAACCTTCGGAAATCCGGACCTTCTGACAAGACTGCGCTGTTTTGCAAAACATCCATTATCGGAGTCCGTCGATCGACGACTGGGATGTAAAGGACTTCTACGGAGGGTAATTGATGCACCATAGGCTTGATGAGTTCTTCGTAGAAAGTGCCCTCCGGGACATCCAATGCTCCGGCCGCAACCTTCACTAGAATGTTTGCAAGTTGATTATCTGCTCAAGGGATACTTCTAACAGAAAATCCTTTAAACATTGCTTCGGTCTTGCAGATTTCTTCTAAATAATTTGCAAGATGCGGGTTCCTGGCTTGAAAGCTTTTGTCAACATGCCCTGCGACGACTTGGGAATATATTTTTATTATAATCCTTGCTTCTCCAAGTGCCTTTGCCATTCGGAAGCCTAGCAGGATCCCTTCGTACTCTGTGATATTGTTGGTGGTCTTAAAGCTGGGCCTCGCAGAATACATGGACTTTTGCCATGACGGCGATATTATCAAAGCTCCAGCTCCGGCACTAGATGCTTGATAGGCTCCATCAAAAAAATTGTCCATAGACCTTCGGAGGTTTCTTCTGGAGCCCAGACTACGGATGGAGTCCACTCGGCCACGAAGTCAGCTATGACTTGGGACTTGATAGCTGTTCTCGCCGTGAAGGAAATACCAAAGGGGGCTAGCTCGACAGCCCATTTTCCGATCCTACCCATAGAATATTTGCTCAGAAGCACATCACCAAGGGGATACGAGGTAGGAACGATGAGATTATGTGGTAAGAAGTAATGCCTTAGCTTTCGCGAGGCCATTACCAAAGCATAAGCAAATTTTTCGAGCTCGGAGTATCTTGTCTTTGCTTTGGACAAAGCTTATGAGACGAAGTAGACTGGGTTCTGCACCAATTTTCCTTTAAGTTCAACTTCCCTGACCAGTACTGCACTTACTGCGGAGCCCGTTGCTGCAAGACAAACAAGGAGAGTTTCTTCTAGGAGGGGCACAATAAGTGTTGATAGATTTCTGAGATAATATTTAATGTCATCGAAGCTCTTCTGGCACTCTGGCATCCACTTAAAACTTTCGGACCCCTTTAGAGCTTTAAAAATTGGATGGCTTTGTTCGGCTGATCTGGCCAGGAATCTACTGAGGGCTGCGAGCCATCCTGTCAGCTTCTAGACCTGCTTCAGATTTTCTGGTGGAACCATTCTTTGCAATGCGCTTATCTGCGTCGAGCTAGCTTCGATTCCTCTACTCAAAACTAAGTACCCTAGTAGTTTTCCTACTTGCGCCCTGAATATACATTTTTCAGGGTTGAGGCTAACTCCACATGCTCGGAGGCTCTCAAAGGTTTCAGCTAAGTCTAGGCTATGATGGTTCTTTACAACACTCTTTATTACAATGTCATCCATATAGGATTCAACATTTCGGCCTATCTGGTGACCTAGAGCCTTAGCTTTAAGACGCGAGAAGGTGGCTCCGGCATTCTGCAAGCCAAAAGGCATTCAGACATAACAAAATACTCCGGAGGGAGTTATAAAACTCGTCTTGGCTTTGTCTTCGCGCTTTAGCTAGACCTGATGATAACTGGAGTATGCATCCAGGAAGCTTAACAACTCGGAGCTAGCCGTAGAATCCACAAGCTGGTCTATTCGGGGCATAGGATAGGGGACTCGCGGGCATGCTTTATTCAATGACGTGAAATCAATGCACATGCGCCACTTACCGGAGCCCTTTTTCTGGACAAAAACGGGGTTAGCCAACCACTCCATGTGGGCTATTTCCCTGATAATTCTGGCCCTCAGCAATTTCTCCACCTCCACCTTGGCGAGGTCTGCCCTTTCTGCTGATAACTTACGGAGCCCCTAGCGCACTGGCCTAGCCTTCGGGTTGACAAGCAAACTGTGCTCGATGATGCTCCGGTCAACTCCGGGGATATCTTCGTCTGTCCACGCGAAGATATCTAAGTTTTCTTTAACTACTTCCTCCAATGAAGTAGCTATTTCCAAAGGTAGTCCCTTGCCAAATTGTACTGGGTACTCCTTTCCATCTTTCAGGATCATCTTCATGATCACATCACCTTCCGGTCTTGGCTTTAGGGAAGGGCCCTTCGAGGAGCCTGAAGACTCCGAAGCCTCCTCCGTGTGCTCCGACACACTATTCACCTGCCGAGGGTCTAGAGGTGGACCATGGTAATAGTCCGCTCTTCAGGCTACAGCTTGGTCTCCTGGAATAGTGAGGACTCCATCTCGCGTGGGCATTTTGAGACACAAATAGTTATGATGTGCAATAGCTCCGAACTGGTTCAACATTCCCCTCCCAAAGATTGCATTATAGGCATACGGGGCGTCGACAATGTCGAAGATAACCTCCTCCACCCTAGCCAGGGGCCCCTCTCCGAAGGCAACCTCGAGACCTATTTGGCTGAGGGCATCGAGAGGAGGACCTACGAAACCTTAGAGTGGGCGAGCTGCCGAAAGTAGGTGTCTTTGGGGAATGCACATCTAGTCGAAGGCCTAGACGAAGAGTATATCTGCAGAGCTCCCACCATCCACCAGTATCTTTCGGACTTCAACTCCCGCTATATCGGCTAAAATAACAAGGGATCAGCATGAGGGAATTTCACCCCCATAGCATCATTGGCAGTAAAAGAAATAGGTACATGAGACCACTCGGGCATTTCTGCCTCCGAATTCGAGGTCTCTTTATGCCCTACTTCGCGGACATATTCTCTTCGCTGCCATTTTGACATGTTACCGAGGTTACCCCCTCCGGAGATGGGCAGGACTACTCGCTTGCCATGATCTTGGGGATCCTCCTGCTTCGGTGGTGGCATAATGTTGGCCACCGGGAGTTGCATCGGTGCTTTGGGGTTGTTGGCTTGAGCCACGGCTTGCACAGGCTCCGAACGCACTATTGGAGGGGCTCGGTCCGAAGTACCTCGCCCTGAGCTTCATCCTAAGTACTCACCCCGAAGGGCCAATACGGACTTGCAATCTTTTGTGTCATGGCTTCTATTTTCACCATGCACACAACAAAAGAAGGTTTGACGCCTGCCAGCCATTCTCTCTTGGGGCTTCAAGGTGCTAGCCTTATTAACTTGCGCCTGTTGAAAGTTGACAGGCATCTTCGGGGAGGTGGGTGCAATATTTAACACCTCGGAGAGGAAGTGTTTCTTCCCCCGCTGTGGCGCCCCGATTTATCGAAATCAAAACATTATTGAATTTCCAAAGAAAAACAATAATACAAGAGGATCATCATGCGACAACGTACATACGGCAACATTTGTGGTACGCAGACCACATTATTACAAAAGTGTAAAATCAAAATAAATAATAAAAAGCGTGTCGAACGCCCTCTTCAGGATCTTCTTCTTGACTGGGTCGCTACTCCAGACCATACTTGTAGTAGGCATCCTCTGAATTATGTGTCCAACGGGTATGAGTACAAAGAGTACTCAACAAGCCACCACAAGTGCAATAGTAATGCAAGATAATAACAAAGGAAGGATAATGGCTAAAGTGCGGAAAAGTACATTTTTCAGTTATTGCATTTAGTGTAGTCAAATTTAATCATAAGGAATAATAAACATGAACATCATAATACCATCCAACTCGAGGAGTACGTTTTCCCTCCTTGCACAACAGTCCTTACATGTCAAATCATCATGCACATTCATTTCAATAGTAAACTAACTGTGGGATTTCACGCAACCCGCCCTTGACCGTGGGCTCGGCTTTTCGAAAAGATTTAAGACTCTGATCAGAGGTGTACTACTGTACCCACAAGGCACGCACTCATCCCAAACACCAAAGTGTAACGAGATGACCCCTACCACAAGAACTCATGCCAAAACCTCAACATGAAATGCTCCAAGCGATAACCACCCGCTCTAGGTTTCGCCAGCGCGCCGGGCCACATCCCGGCTAACGTCGCACCCCCTTTTGCGCCACGTCGGTACAAGCCACCCGCAGGTGCTGCTTGACCCATCTCCAAGTGGTGGCCTCGGTTTGGAACACTCCATACCTTAGTTAGGACTTACCCATTAGACTTGTGGTTAGTACGGAAATGTATTGCAATGGATCCCGCAGACCGGTCCTTATAGTGCCCCGGGTGCTACCGACCAATGCCCTAGCTTGCACCCGGAACCCACCATGCATACACTCTCAACCATAACTCTATCACCAATAGCATTCCAGAGACGAGAATAACGGGGATCATATAGAAGATTCCAATCGCTACGACTCATTTTTAATCCTATAGCAATCGTGTCGATACATTGGACACTAGCTAATAATACTAATCATCTGGTGACAAGGAGTTTAGGCTAGATAGCATGGCTTGGGTTGCACATTAAGGTCAGGGGATCCTAAATAAATATTTTGTAAGGGTTCGATTTGACTAATGCATATATCCTATGTGTTGTAGCGATAGTTTAGTAAAACATGGATTCAATATGCTCAAAAGATTGGTTTGGTGACTTGCCTTGTTCAGCGAAAGGGGAGGGAGGAACTTCCGGGAAGTATTAATGAATGCGCGAGATTAAAACGTACCCCTTCGCTCAGATCCGACGGCGTAGATTAAACCGCACAGGGGATTTAATCACCACCGTTAGATCTAGATCACACGGCCAGAATCGAATCCGACACGACACGGGTACTCGACCAATGCCGGTCGTCTTCTCCGGCGACGGCGAGCGGGGCCAGAGGCCACTGCGAGTGTCGGTGGTCCTAGCTAGGCCTAGAAACAGAAAGAGGATGCCTAGGGTATCACGGGGGTACCTTAGGCGAGGCGAGAGGTCGACGGGGTGTGGCCGGCGACGAGGGTAGACGGCGGAGTCGTTAGGGTCCTTGTCGACGACGGCGATCCGGCGAGGTTCGGCATCGGCGGAGGGGTGGCCGAGGTCGGTGATGTCCTTGCGGTCACAATGGTGTGGTCGGCTAGGGCGGAGGAGGTCACCGGTGACGGTGAGTGGCGACTGGAGTAGGGGTGGCGGTGAGGTGCTAAAAACCGAATGGTGAGCGCTCTGTTCATTCTCAAGGCGTTCAGGCGTGTGGGCTGGACGAGGGGGTGGCCGGGGGTTTAAATAGAGTCCTCGGCGGGGGCATAGGGGGCGTAATCGGGGGAGGCCGAGAGTAAAGCCTCACTTCAACGCTGGCGAGCTCCTGCCTTGCATGCGTGCGCTCGATCTGGGGTGATGACGCAGTGGAGTAATGGGGGAAACGGTCGGCGGGACACGGGGAATTCAATGTCGGCGATGGATTAAAGGGAGGGAGCCGGCGGGAGCGAATCCGAGGTGGTGTTAGGGTTTCGGCCGGCGAGGGGGGAGGGAATTGGGGGCGGATCTCGCGGGGACGAAGGGCCTGACAGACGGGGGCCACATGCCAGCGGGCGCGAGCGATCGGGCTTAGAGGCTGACTGGTGGGGTCAAGCGGTCGGGCGCGAGGGGTTCGGTTGGCGCCGACGGGTGGGGCCAGGGTGTCGGGCGCACGCGAAGAGGGAGTGAGTCACTGACTGGCGGGGTGCCTTGGTCAGTACGGGGCACGTGGGGGTAACGGGTTGGGCCGGCCGGGAGAGAGAGAAAGGGAGGGGGAGGGCTCGTTATTGTTTCAATGTTTTTCTGAATAAAATAATTACAGAAAATGAATTAAAATAATTGGGCTACTTCTAACATTGATAAAAATTTGTAAAAATTCTCAAAAATATATCTTGGCCTTGGGATCATATACAAAATTTTCTAGCCTTTGGTTTGGTCATTTCATCTGGGTTCTAGTTCAAAAAGGGTAAGGAGGGCATTAAAGGTATTTCCAAAATAAATAATTCCAGGAAAATAGATTAAATGATATTTTTATTTCTTTGAAAATTTGGGGTGTTACACCCGCCTATGATCATTGAACCGATTATCAAGGGGGGCTTGCGGAGAAGTTGGGACTTCAGGCTCCATCTTCACTTCTCGAAGGGCTGGTGCAGGTGTCACGATTCTTTGGAGGCAGCCTTCCTCTGCCTTGGCATACTGCTCGAAGTATGCCATCAGCTATGCTACATATGACACTGGCTTTCGGTGAAGTTTGCTGAGGAGATTTGGGTTCAACACCCCTTCGTGCGCCGCATCAACTACCGAAGAGGTAGACAAGCCTTTGATCTGAGACTTGGTGTGGGAAAAGCGTGTAAAATACTCCCAAAGCGTCTCCCCTGTTCGTTGCTTCACCTGGAACAAGCTTCCGGTCGACATTGGGGCTACAAACGTATCCTGGAAGTTACTTACGAACTTCCTCTTTAGCTGCTCCCATGACTTGATCGATCCTGGCTTTAGAGACCAGAACCATCGGAGAGCCACACCTTCCCATGCGAGGGGGAAACACTTTGCCATAGTGTTACACACCCCTCCGCTGGCTTCTATTACCAAGGCATACGAACGAGATAACTCTCTGGGGTCAGACCCACTGGAGTATTTGTGTAGCTTCGAGGCCTTGAACCTAGTGTTGAAGGGCACTTTCTGCAGGTCCGGATGCAACGGAGACTCGTCGTTGAAGGATGCATTCTCGGCTTCCTCCAGGACTTGAAGAGCTTCGGGATGATTACCAGGACCGTCATCTTGAGGCGCCTCCTGAGCATGAGGGAAGGCTTGAGAGCGAAGTCTCACTACTAGAAACCCCCCTGTAGCTACGCCATAGTAGTAACGCCATGTAAAACCATGTCTACATCCACATATAAAGATGCTTGTTGACACGATTTTGAAAGCATGTTAGATTGTTATTATAATAGACACGCTTATACTATTACGAATCATACGAAGACATTTTTTGACACGCTATTGAAGTCATCTCAAAATGACACGATGTTAGACACGATTTAAAGCATCATTATCACACAGAGACGTTGTAAAGTGTATCAAACATTTGTTTATAGCTAGGTATAGATGCTTTCTAACTTGATTAGAGAAGTGTATTGAATTGATACAAAGTTTAACATGCTGTCATTCCGTGAATAGCATATAGATTAGTCGTAAATCGTATCAAATAACCATCAATAGAAAATGACACGGAAATAAACACGCTTTGAAGTGTCATTATCCTCTTGACACATTTTAAAGCATATCAAACAATTGTTTGTAATCGCGCCTCACTCTTTAGTCCCACCTCGCTAGTTTGAAGCAGTGTGAGTGGTGGGCTGCCTATAAAACCAGGGCGAGGGGCACACCTTAGCAGCACAAATCTAATGTGTTTTGCATTAGTATTATGTCAAGAAATAAAATTATGTTTGAAGTTTGATACACATATTAAGTAATGATTTATTTTATGGTTATTTTCTATAGATAACCATGTTGATTTCGGATATCCGGATAAGATTTTTTCAGATTCAGACGGAAACTATCCGATTCATTTTCATCCCTAGCCACGTCACGTGCCACATCATCTACCACGTCACGTTCCGCGCTCTACAAATTCGTCTCTATACTTATTACTGCGCAATAAGGCGTCCTTATAAAATGCATCTATATTATTAGACATGATTTGTACATGTATCTATAAATTGTATCTACATTTACTAACGTGAATGAAATGTCACAATAATACGTAACTGCACCACTACATACGTTTTATACATGTGTCTACTAAATTGTATCTAACTTTATAGATATGCAAATAATGTGTTTATAGACTGTCTCTTTATTTCATAGCAATGCATAAATAATTCATCTCTACAAGGTCTGATGCGGTACGTACGAAGACGCTTCTAACACGCTTTATGAACGCGTGTCTATATTGACATAGAGATGAAATAAAGCATGTCTACACCCTAATTCTGGCGTAGCTACAGGGGGAGTTTTCTAGTAGTGTCTATCTACCGCTTCTTGCCTCCACCTTGCTACTTCTTCCTGAAGCCGCGCTACCTAGGCAGCCGCGTCCTCAGGAAGGTCTTCATCTCCTTCGAAGGGGATCTCTGGGTCTTGGGAACTAAGGTAATCAGTTCGAATCACTAAGGGATCCGCTTGGGGACCTCTAGGTGTTCGAGGTCTGATGACCCATTCGGGGGTTGGTGGAATGACTGAGGGTCCTGCACAGTTGGTTCGAGGGTACCTTCGGGGAGGATCGATGGCTAGGCTTCACTTGGGAGGCATAGCTAACGAAGTTAAGGTCCAAAGACCGAAGACGTCGACTGTTTTTGGAAAGGCGAGGAAAGGCCTTCGAGCTGCACTAGGAAGCCCCTTATCGAAGGGTGCGCGGAATCCTGAGACTCCAACGCTCCCTCCACAAGTGCTCTTCGAAGTGCAGTCAGCGGCGGAGAACTAGCTTTTAGAACTAGGGTCCCCACGGACAGTGCCAACTATTGGCATAAAAGATTACGCTAACAGGTTCTCTAAGATTAAGAACTAACAAACAATGAGTTTGTGAAGTGAACTATCTCAAGCCTCCGAATAGGATAATAGCTCGAAGTAGTTTGAAGTTGTGTATTGAATATCTGAGTATTCGACGCCTATTACAGGGTGAGAAGGGGGGTATTTATAGGTAAAAACACTAAGGAAAAACCTTTTTACCCCTCAATTACAACCGACATAGTGGAAACTATTCGGTACCCCGAATAGGGCTAAAGTAGTAAAATGTATTCGAAGAAGATAGATAAGGCAGACGTCCCGTCGGTCTTGCCGTTTCCCACTGTAGAGACAGAGCCTTCGGAGGGTATCTTCGAACTGGGGTTCGGAGGACCCTTCGGCTCAAAAACTTCATCAACTTGGGGGCAAGCTTCTGTCCTAAAAAAGCTGCATAAATTGTCTTTACCTTTTGAACTTAATGGCCCTGGGGATGAAGTATTTCCCCCCACAACGTCACCACCCGAAATATGCGAGAATCAAAAGTTCGCTTCCGCAATAAAAGGTTCATTAACATGCCCAATCATCCTAATATGGTGTAATAGTACCGTAGGAGGCATTTCTGCAGTTTCTGTTCAGGACACAAATGTTGCGAAAACATCGACACCCAAAATGTGCAAGAATTAAAAGTTCGCTTATAGAGCAAAAAGGTTCAAAAACATGACCAATCATCCTAATATGATGTAATAGTACTAAAGGAGGTGTTTCTGGAGTTTTCGTTTTGGACATGAATGTTGCGAAAACGTCGCCACCCTTAATGTGCGAGAATAAAAAGTTCGCTTCCGAAACAAAAAGGTTCAAAAACATTGCCAATCATCCTAATATGGTGTAATAGTACTAAAGGAGGTGTTTTTCGTGTTTCTGTTCTGGACACGAATGTAGCGAAAATGTCGCCACCCGTAATGTGCAAGAATCAAAAGTTCGCTTCCGGAACAAAAAGGTTCATTAACATGCCCAATCATCCTAATATGTTTTAACAGTATCGTACGAGGTGTTTCTTGAGTTTTCGTTCACGACACTAATGTTGAGAAAACGTCACCACCCGTAATCTGCAAGAATCAAAAGTTTGCTTATAGAACAACAATGTTCATTAACATGCCCAATCATCCTAATATGATGTAATTGTACCGTACGAGGTATTTTTTGAGTTTCCGCTCCGGACACGAATTTTGCGAAAACATCGCCTCCTATAATGTGCAAGAATCAAAAGTTCGCTTTCGGAACAAAAAGATTCATTAATATGCCAAATCCTCCTAATATGGTGTAATATTACCTAAGGAGGTGTTTCTGTAGTTTCCATTCTGAACACGATTGTTGCGATAACATCACCACTCATAATGTGCAATTATCAAAAGTTTACTTCCGAAACAAAAAAGTGAAAAACATGCCAAATCATCCTAATATGGTGTAATAGTACCGAAGGAGGTGTTTCCAGAGTTTCTGTTCTCGACACGAATGTTGCGAAAACATCACCACCCGAAATATGCGAGAATCAAAAGTTTGCTTCTGGAATTAAAAGGTTCATTAACATGCCCAATCATCCTAATATGGTGTAAGAGTACCGTAGGAGACATTTCTGTAGTTTCCTTTCAGGACACAAATGTTGCGAAAACATCGACACCCATAATGTGGAAGAATTAAAAGTTCTCTTCTAGAACAAAAAGGTTCAAAAACATTGCCAATCATCCTAATATGGTGTAATAGAACTAAAGGAGGTGTTTTTCGAGTTTCCGTTCAGGACATGAATGTTGCGAAAATGTCGCCACCCGTAATGTGCGAGAATCAAAAGTTCACTTCCGGAACAAAAAGGTTCATTAACATGCCCAATCATCCTAATATGTAGTAATAGTATTGTATGAGGTGTTTCTTGAGTTTCCGTTCACGACACTAATGTTGAGAAAACGTCACCACCCGTAATGCGAAAGAATCAAAAGTTTGCTTATAGAACAACAATGTTCATTAACATGCCCAATCATCCTAATATGATGTAATTGTACCGTACGAGGTATTTTTTGAGTTTCCGCTCCGGACACGAATTTTGCGAAAACATCGCCACCTGTAATGTGCAAGAATCAAAAGTTTGCTTTCGGAACAAAAAGATTCATTAACATGCCCAATTCTCCTAATATGGTGTAATATTACCTAAGGAGGTGTTTCTAGAGTTTCCATTCTGAACACGATTGTTGCGATAACATCACCACTCATAATGTGCAATTATCAAAAGTTTATTTCCGAAACAAAAAAGTGCAAAAACATGCCTAGTCATCCTAATATGGAGTAATAGTACCTGTTGGCGTAAAAGATTACGCTAACAGGTTTCTGTAGAAAAGAAACTAACAAACGAAGTGTTTGTGAAGCAAACTGTTCTAAGCCTCCGAAAGGATAATAACTTAGAATAGTTCGAAAGTGTATATTGATTCACTTGTAATCGGTCCTTCTTACAGGGTAAAATGGGGGGTATTTATAGGCCTAAACATTAAGGAAAAGACATATTTACCCCTCTATTACAACCGACATTAAGGAAACTATTCGGTTTCCTTAATAGGGCTAAAATGGTAAAAGACTAATCTAGTAGGATAGAAGATAAGTCTTCCATCTTAGCTGGCAGAAAAGATCTTGAAGGACTTTGGTTCGAAGACATACTTCGAACCAATGCCTGCCTTCGGGCTTCGAACCAGGTTCCATACACCTTCGAAGATGGACTTCGGACAATCTTCGAACTGGTCAGCTGTCTTCATGCTGCTTTGGCAATAACCCTGAAGATGAGATATTTTCCCCCAACAGTAGCCCCTCGAATACGCTTCTCCGTTCGACCTGTAACGTTAGGAGAGCAGTATACGGAAAGAAAAGATAACCAATCATAGGGGTTATTGATTTTGTTTTATCTTCGAAATACATGAAGATATAAACTTCGAATCAGTCATAAGATAATTACTTTTCGAACTACCTTAGAACTGATTCAAGAAGTTCGAAAGTCTTTTTGGACTTAGAAAATATAGCCGTTAGTTTCTGTTTCTAACGGAGTTATACGAAGCGTTATTTTCGGAGGAAAATAACAGGCGGGAATGCGAAAGGGCAGAGCCCAAACGGTAACAAACGGAAAGTTTAGGCTATAAATAAAGAACTCCAGAACTTACTCGATTACCTTTTCACTGCTTGCTCCCAGTCAAAAGCCTTTTGAGTTCTTGAGTTCTTGAGCCCTAGCTTTCGAGTTCTTGAGTCCTAGTCCCCACTCTCTCGGATCAACCCAGCGATTGCGATGGCGAAGACCAAAAGCTCTGCACCTCCTTCGACCTTGGCTCGTCAACAAGCGGCTGCGGCAGCGGCAGCAGCAACAGTGGCGGCGATGCCTTCGATGCAGGCGACAACTCCCATGGCGGCAAAGGGAAAAAATCCCCAAATCGCCGATGATCAAGGTCTGTGCCCTCCATCGACCAAATATCTGGACCAATCCTTTGAATTAGGACATTCAACCTGCAAAAGAGAGTCCCTGGCAATGGCAGTAGGAGGAAACATAGGTGCGGGTATTATGATTCGAAAACCAGGGAAAGAAGCAATCCCATCACAAGACCCGGAGAAGTCGTAGTGTTCGAAGCTTTTTTCGAAGCAGGCTTGGGCCTTCCTGCTGTAGATTTCTTGGCTGAAGTCCTTGACTTATTTCATGTAACCCTCCCCCAGCTGTCTCCGAATGCTGTAGCTAGATTAGCTATCTTCGAGTGGGCTCTAAGAGCCGAAGGTTGTGAGGGGAGGGCTGAAATCTTCGCAGCATTGCATAGAGCAACTTGTCAGCCGAAGACCTTCGTAGGCTCCGGAGGTGAAAAAGTAGTGGTTGCCTTCGGAAGCATCAATTTCAGGCTTCGAGATGAATACGCTCTGCGATTCCCTGCTAAAGCCATCAATGCTAGATGGTATACTGATTGGGTGCTGAAATGGTTCTATGCCGAAGTCGGGGCAAGCAATCCTCTGGCTGGACCTCTTAAAGAAATCCAGTTCCGAAAAGAAGCTTTGGTGCGTCCTGACGAAGGCCAATTCGAAGCCCGTCTGAACTTGCTTGAAAAAGTTAGCCGAAGACTCAGTATGCGGGATTTGGCCGAAGAGTTCATTGGTCTTCAAATTCCTCCGTTGATGGCTGACTGGCCTATTATCTTCGAAGATGATTCCGAAGGTGGTCTTCGGAGAATTAACTTGACTTCAAGTCCTACAGGTAACTTCGAAAACAACATGCATTAAACCATATTTACTTCGAAGAAAAACTGACTTGAATTATTTATTTTGTAGAATCTTCAGCCCCTGTTACTTCAGAGCAAATTGTAAGGGCTTCGGAGAAGATTTTGGGTGCTCCAACTCCGTCAGAAAAAGAATGGCGAATCAAGTTAGTCGGAAGTTGGGAGCGTTTTAACAGAGTATGGGGAATGCTGGAGTTAACTCCACCCCCTCTGACGGACTGGGTGCCTCAGGAGAAAGGCCCCAAGAAAGAGTAGCCGAAGCCGGAGCTTCGGGTTCAGCAAAGACTCCGGTGAAGAGGGTGGCTCGGAAGCCGAAGAACCTCGCACCTTTAGATCCTATACCTTCGAGCTCCAGAGCTTCGGTCTCCGATTCCCAAGAAGAAGTGGAAAGGTTACTTGTGCGCCTATTGGAAGAGAATGAAACTCAAAGGGCCGCACAAACCGGAGTACCTGTGAACGTACCGGAGTCGGAGAAAACGCTGATCAACCAAGGACTTCGGTAGTTCAAGAAGATGTAACTCAGGACGAAGTTCCTGTGGATGAAAGTGGGGTTGAAGTTACTATGGCTTCGATTCCCGAAGAAGCAGCAAGGACTACCCAGGACGATGCTCCTGTAGTCCATGATTCAACGGCTGATTCAGATGAAGAATTAGCTTTCGATCCACCAATCAGTCCGACAACAACTCCTCCACGGACTGCCGAAGGTAGAATTCGAAGAACTTTTGTATTTATTTGAATTTTTATACTATGTATAATACTTTTGATTGTTTTGCAGAACCCACTCCTATGGAAGAAGTCCGCCAGGAGGAAATAATTCCCGAACCATCGACGACTTCGGAGCCAGCCCCAAGAGTTACTCAAAAGGGGCCTGGAAGAGGCAAAAGACAAATAGAGCCCCTGCCTGCTATAAGCTCCGAATCAACTCCGTCTGTTTCAACAGACGAGAGCCAATCTTCTAGGGAGGTTCGAACTCCAGTGGCTCCGAAGTCCGCAGGCCAAAGCTCCGGTCCTTCATTGAACGAAGATGACCAAGAGGCAATAAGCATGCTCCCCTTGCTGGCTCCTTTCTTAGGGCAAACAACTGGTCTTCGGACTTTGCTCGAACCTTTGGATCGAGCTAGTCGTGAGATAGGGGAGACTGAATTAGTGGCCATCCTGCGCAAGGCTGACAGGACGGAGCTTAATGCCATTATTGAACGTACAGCTTATCAGGTATGAAAAAACTGCAAATTATTATAGAATTTATCTTCGAATGAATATTTACTTTGAATTTTACTTTGGCAGCAAACTGTCTTGGCCCGAGCTGCAAGTCTATGCAATGACGAAGAAATCGCTCGGCTTCGGGAAGAAAATAGCACTCTTCGAAGGAATTTTAACATCTCCGAAAGTCGAGTGACTCAAATGGACAATATAATATTAACAGAGCGAAGGGCCAGGCAAAGCTTGGAGGCTGTAAAGAAAGAGCTCGAAGCGGAAAGGATTGTGCTTCGAGCAGAAGTTGACAAACTACGGACGGAGCATGCTACTGCAGGGTCTAGGCTCGTCCGGCTTGAAGAGGAAGCTAGCCAATTGTTGACACAGAAAAATACTTTGACCACTGAGAATGCTAGGCTTTCTGGGGTTTTGGACGAAGTTACTTCGGCAAAGGATGCGCTGAATGAGGATAAGTTGAAGTCTGAGAAGGTGGCTGCGGAGATTATGAATCAGTTGTTAGAAGTCCTGGAGTACTTCGGTACTACTGGAATTCTCCCTTCTGATGATAACATCAGCCTTCTGCGCCGGTTGAAAAGGATCCAAGGGGTGGCGAAGCAGATGAAGACGGCGGGCATTAGATACGGAGAACTCTCTGGACATGTGTCTGCTGTTGGTCTGCTTCGCTATTACGAGGATTTGGGCCGATCAATAACTCCGGACGCAGGAAGAGGTCCAATCACCTTCGACGACGACCGACTTCTCAAACCTTCCGAAGGCGTAGCTGCTGCTTGGCGGGCCTTCCAAACTTCGTGGAGAGCCGAAGGTCGGTCTGCGATCAAGGCTTGGATTGATGAAGGCCAACGCCAGAAGCATGTTCGAAGCCAAGCTTCGAGCAGCCAACCTCCTTCAAACCCACAGGTTTAGGAATGTTTTAGGATTTTTAACCGTGTAAAGCTTTGTGCTTGTAATCATTTATCAATGAAAATCTTGTTTGTTATATTTTTAGGCTTTGCCTCTTATCGAAGATATCGAAGTGTTCGAGCTTAACAGCGAACTTCGCTCATTGTGGAAAACCTTCGAACTTCTCAAGAGTTATAAACGTCCTCGATTCCTTATCCCTCGAGATGACTCCGGCGTTATTGCGCCCGAAGTAATCAAAGACATATTGTCTTATATTAAAGAGGAAGATAAAGAGAGCGACGCAAACACCTCGTCTTCTGAAGACACTAATTGGTCCGAAGACGAAGGTGAAGCCCAAAATAAAAGATCTGAAGATCTTAGAAGCTGGGAGAGAAGCCCCGAGCGGCTTCGAACTTGGGCCGAACTTCAGCAAGAACAGAAGGATTTTAGAGCTTCGAAGGGGAGGAAGAGAGTTAAACGTAAAGTTCTTAGAACTTCCGATGTTGGAACTAGTCGTTCCACCCCTAGCTCTCGGGACCGAAGAGGTCTCCGATTCCTTCTTGGTATAGATACCAATTTTTCATAATGTAATCTGTAAACACATATGTTTCAATAATGAATGCCGATTTAAATTGTCTCCATATTTACTAGCCCCTCTTTGGGTATAAGCAACTTCGAACTGTATTCGAAGATGGTTATGCGCAAAGAAAAAACTTCGGAGTACAATTTTTTGGGGGTTCGGAGCCCCTCTGTCATTTAAAGATCTTTTGAAATCTTATGAAATGTCTTCGACTATTTGTAGTCAGAAGAATGGTAACTTGGTACCTTGTTTATTTCATGAAAGAGATCAATTGAGATAACTTCCAGGACACTTTAATGTCTTAAAAAATTTTGTCACTTTGGACGCATATGAACAGTCATTCGAAGCTCATGGCTTAAATGCTGTTTTGCTTTAGCCACCTTCGGCTTGTTTTTTGCAGAAATCTACCAGCCGGAGCTTGGATTTCACAGAATGTAGCCACCTTCGGCTATTTTGCAGAAGGTCTACCAGCCGGAGCTTGGACTTCGCAGAATTTGGCCACTTGGGCTCTTTTTTGCAGAAGTCTACCAGCCGGAGCTTGGACTTCGCAGAATTTGGCCACCTTCGGCTCTTTTTGCAGAAGTCTACCAGCCGGAGCTTGGACTTCGAAGAATTTGGCACCTTCTCTTTTTACAGAAGTCTGACAAGCTGC
>JAAALK010000085.1:8238079-8467658 GCA_019279435.1 Zizania palustris
CCGGAATAAAAAGGTTCTTTAACATGGCCAATCATCCTAATATGGTGTAATTGTACCGTAGGAGGCATTTATGTAGTTTCCGTTCAGGACACAAATGTTGCGAAAACATCGACACCCATAATGTGCAAGAATTAAAAGTACGCTTCTTGAACAAAAAGGTTCAAAACATGGCCAATCATCCTAATATGGTGTAATAGTATTGAAGGAGGTGTTTTTGGAGTTTCTGTTCTGGACACAAATGTTGAGAAAATGTTCCCACCCGTAATGTGCAAGAATCAAAAGTTCGCTTCTAGAACAAAAAGGTTCATTAACATGCCCAATCATCCTAATATGGTGTAATAGTATCGTACGAGATGTTTCTTGAGTTTCTGTTCACGACACTAATGTTGCAAAAATGTCACCGCCCTTAATGTTCGAGAATCAAAAGTTCGCTTCTGGAATAAAAAGGTTCAATAACATGCCCAATCATCCTAATATGGTGTAATAGTACCGTAGGAGTAATTTCTGTAGTTTCCGTTCAGGACACAAATGTTGCGAAAACATCGACACCAATAATGTGCAAGAATTAAAAGTTCTCTTCTAGAACAAAAAAGTTCAAAAACATGGCTAATCATCCTAATATGGTGTAATAGTACTGAAGGAGGTGTTTCTGGAGTTTCCGTTCTGGACACGAATGTTGCGAAAATGTCGCCACCCGTAATGTGCAAGAATCAAAAGTTCGCTTCCGGAACAAAAAAGTTCATTAACATATCGAATCATCCTAATATGTTGTAATAGTATTGTACGAGGTGTTTCTTGAGTTTCTGTTCACGACACTAATGTTGAGAAAACATCACCACCCGTAATGTGCAAGAATCAAAAGTTTTCTTATAGAACAACAATGTTCATTAACATGCCCAATCATCCTAATATGGTGTAATTGTACCGTACGAGGTATTTTTTAGTTTCTGCTCCGGACACGAATTTTGCAAAAAACACCGCCACTTGTAATGTGCAAGAATCAAAAGTTCACTTTCGGAACAAAAAGATTCATTAACATGTCGAATCCTCCTAATATGGTGTAATATTACCTAAGGAGGTGTTTCTGGAGTTTCCATTCTGAACATGATTGTTGCGATAACATCACTACTCATAATGTGCAATTATCAAAACTTTATTTCCGAAACAAAAAAGTGCAAAAACATGCCCAATCATCCTAATATGGTGTAATAGTACCGAAGGGGGTGTTTCTTGAGTTTCCATTCCGAACACGATTGTTGCGAAAACATCACCACTCATAATGTACAATTATCTAAAATTCACTTCCGAAACAAAAAAGACCAAAAACATGCCCAATCATCATAATATGGTGTAGTAGTACCGAAGGAGGTGATTTTAGAGTTTCTGTTTCGGACACGAATGTTGCAAAAACGTCACCATTCGTAATGTTCGAGAATCAAAAGTTCGCTTCCGGAATAAAAAGGTTCATTAACATGCCCAATCATCCAATTATGGTGTAATAGTACCGTAGGAGGATTTTATGTAGTTTCCGTTAAGGACACAAATGTTGCGAAAACATCGACACCCATAATGTGCAGGAAGTAAAAGTTCACTTCTAGAACAAAAAGGTTCAGAAACATGGCCAATCATCCTAATATGGTTTAATAGTACTCAGGTAGGTGTTTCTGGAGTTTTTGTTCTAGACACGAATGTTCTGCAAATGCCGCCACTTGTAATGTGCAAGAATTAAAAGTTCGCTTCCGGAACAAAAAGGTTCATTAACATGCCCAATCATCCTAATATGGTGTAATAGTATCGTACGAGATGTTTCTTAAGTTTCTGTTCACGACACTACTGTTGCGAAAACGTCACCACCCGTAATGCGCAAGAATCAAAAGTTTGCTTATAGAACAACAATGTGCATTAACATGCCCAATCATCCTAATATGGTGTAATTGTACCGTACGAGGTATTTTTGGAATTTCCGTTCCGGACATGAATTTTGCGAAAACTTCACCACCTATATTGTACAAGAATCAAAAGTTCACTTTCGGAACAAAAAGGTTCATTAACATGCCCAATCCTCCTAATATGGTGTAATATTATCTAAGGAGGTGTTTCTATAGTTTCCATTCTGAACACGATTGTTGCGATTACTTCACCACTCATAATGTGCAATTATGAAAAGTTTGTTTCCGAAACAAAAAAGTTCAAAAACACGCCCAATCATCATAATATATGGTGTAATAGTACCGAAGGAGGTGTTTCTAGAGTTTCTGTTCCATACACAAATGTTGTGAAAATGTCACCACCCAAAATGTGTATGAATCAAAAGTTCGCTTCCAAAATAAAAAGGTTCATTAACATGCCCAATCATCCTAATATGGTGTAATAGTACCGTAGGAGGCAATTCTGTAGTTTCCGTTCAGGACACAAATGTTGCTAAAACATTGACACCAAAAATGTGCAAGAATTAAAAGTTCGCTTCTAGAACAAAAAGGTTCAAAAACATGGCCAATCATCCTAATATGCTGTAATAGTACTTGTTGGGAGAAAATACTTCATCCTCAGGGCTTTAGAGGTTGACAGTCAAAGATAACTCATCAGCATCAGAGCTTGCGCTCACCTCTAAAGGTAATGAAGTTTCTAAGCCGAAGGATGCTTCGGCTTATGATTCGAAGGCATCCTCCGAAGGCCCCGAAGCTGCAGTGGAAAACAGCCAAACTGATAAGACGTTTGCCTTATCTACCTTCTCCAGATAGATTTTACTATTTTAGCCCTATTGGGGGTACCGAATAGTTTCCACAATGTCGGTTGTAATTGAGGGGTATATAGGTATTTTCCTTAGGATTTTTTGCCTATAAATACCCTCCTTCTTACCCTGTAACAGGCATCGAATACTCAGCTATTCAATACAGAATTACGGTCTACTTAAGCTATTATCCAATTCGGAGGCTTGAGATAATTCTCAACACAAATTCACTGTTTGTTAGTTCTTAATCTTAGAGAACCTGTTAGCGTAATCTTTTACGCCAACAGTTGGCGCCGTCCATGGGGAACCTAGTTCTAAAAGCTAGTTCTCTACTACTGATTGTATTTCCAAGAGCACTTGCGGAGGGAGCTTTGGAGTCTCAGGATTCCGCCCACCCTTTGGTAAGGGGCTTCTTAGTGCAGTTCGAAGGCCTTTCCTTGCCTTCCCAAACCAATCTAAGTCCTCGGTCTTCAGTCCTCATCTTCATTATCTATGACTCCCAAGCGGAGCCTAGCCTCAGATTCTCCCCGAAGGTTCCCTCAGACCAATGGAGCAGGACCTTCAGTTATCCTCGTAACCCCCAAAGGGGTCGCCGGATGTCGAGCACCTAGAGGCCCTTGAGCTGCTCCCACGGTGCTCCAAACCGAGTACGCCAGTTCCCGAGACCCGGAGCTCCCCTCCGAAGGAGACGAAGACCTTCCTGAGGACGAGGATACTCAAGTAGCACGACTTCGGGAGGAAGTGGCAAGGTGGAGGCAGATGCCGCCGATCGACTCCACTCTCAAGCTTCCACCCATGCTCCAGAAGGGCCTCAAGAATGTGGTGCTAGCAACCTTCCCGAAGTTGTCCATGTCCCAGAGGAGGCCGAGAGCACATCCTTCGATGACGAGTCTCCGTTGCATTTGGACCTGCAGAAGGTGCCCTTCAATCCCAGGTTCAAAGCCTCGAAGTTGCACAAGTATACCGGTGGGTCTGACCCCGCAGAATTCGCTCGCTCGTATGCTCTGGCGATAGAAGCCAATGGAGGGGTGCGTAACACTATGGCGAAGTGTTTCCCCCTCGCTCTAGAAGGTGTAGCTCTCCGATGGTTCTGGTCTCTAAAGCTAGGATCAAACAAGTCCTGGGAGCAGTTGAAGAGGAAGTTTGTAAGCAACTTCCAAGGTACATTTGTGGCCCCAATGTCGACGGGGAGTTTATTTCAGGTGAAGCAGCAAGCAGGGGATATGCTTTGGGAATATTTCACGCGCTTCGCCCACACCAAATCGTAGATCAAGGGCTTGTCTACCTCTTCGGTAGTCGATGCCGCACGCGAAGGGGTGTTGAACCCAGATCTCCTCAGCAAGCTTCATCGGAAACCGGTGTCATCCGTGGCACAATTGATGGCATACTTCGAGCAGTATGCTAAGGCGGAGGAAGGCTGCCTCTAAAGAACCGCACCACCTGCACCAACCTATCGACAAGTGAAGATGGAGCCCGAAGTCCCAACCTCTCTGCAAACCCCTCATGACAATCGTTTCAACGATCATAGGCGGAGAAAGAAGAACTTCCGCTTGGAGGTGTTGACCATTGCACCCTCTGCACCGAAGACACCTGCCAACTTTCAGCAGGCGCAAGGCTTCAAGGTTGGAGGTCCGAAGCCCCAAGAAAGAATAGCTGGCAAGCGCCAAAGCTTTTTCTGTTTTGTGCATGGTGAGAATAGAAGCCATGACACGAAGGATTGTAAGTAGGTATTAAACCTTCGGGGTGAATACCTTGGAAAAAGTACAGGGCGAGGTACTTCGGATTGATCCCCTCCAGCGGCATGTTCGGAGCCCGTGCAAACCGTGGCCCGAGCCGGCATCCCCGAAGCACCCATGCAGCTACCGGTGGCCAATATTATGCCACCACCGAAGCAGAAAGATCCCCAAGATCGTGGCAAGCGAGTGGTCTTGCCCATCTCCAGAGGGGGGACCCTCGGAAACATGTCAAAAAGGCAGCGTCGAGAATATGTCCACGAAGTAGGACACATAGGGACCTCGAATTCCACCGAGGGAATGCCCGAGTGATCTCATGTACCTATTTCCTTTACTGCCAATGATGCTGCGGGGGTGAAATTCCCTCATGCTGACCCCCTGGTCATTTCAGCTGATATAGCTAGAGTCGAAGTCCGAAGGATCCTGGTAGATGGCGGGAGCTCCGCAGATATACTTTTTGTCTAGGCCTTTGACCAGATGTGCATTCCTCGGAGGCATTTACTTCCGGTGGCCCGCTCACTCCAAGGCTTCGCAGGTCCGCCTCTCGATGCCCTCGGCCAGATAGGCCTCAAGGTTGCCTTTGGAGAGGGGCCCTTAGCCAGGGTGGAAGAGGTGATCTTCGACGTCGTCGATGCCCCATATGCCTATAATGCGATTTTCGGACGGGGGATGTTGATCCAGTTTGGGGCTATAGCACATCACAACTACTTATGTCTCAAGATGCCCACGCAAGGTGGAGTTCTCACTATCTCAGGAGACCAAGCTGTAGCCCGAAGAACGGAGTATGGCCACGGTCAGCCATTGGACCCTCGGCAAGTGCACAGTGTGTTGGAGCATACAGAGGAGGTTCTTGAGTCTTCAAAGTCCTCAAAGGGCCTTTCCCTCAAGCCAAGCCCGGAAGGTGATGTCGTCACGAAGATAATTCTGAAGGATGGCAAAGAATACCCAATACAGTTCGGCAAGGGGCTATCTCCGGAGATAGCTGCTTCGTTGGAGGAAGTAGTCAAGCAAAATTTGGACCCTTTGCCTGGACTGACGAAGACATCAACGGGGTTGACCGGTGTATCATCCAGCATAGCTTGCTTGTCAACCCGAAGGCAGACCTCGCCAAGGTAGAAGTGGAAAAATTGTTAAGGGCTGGCATCATCAGGGAAGTAGCCCACACGAAGTAGCTAGCTAACCCTGTTTTTGTCAGGAAAAAGGGCTCCGACAAATGGCGCATGTGCATTGATTTTACATAATTAAATAAAGCATGCCCACGAGACCCCTACCCTATGCCCCGAATAGACCAGCTAGTGGATTCTACGGCTAGCTCCGAACTACTAAGCTTCATGGATGCTTACTCCGGTTATCTTCAAGTCTGGCTAAAGAGCGAAGACGAAGCCAAGACGAGTTTCATAACCCCATCCGAAGTATTTTGTTATGTAAGAATGCCTTTTGGCTTGCGGAATGCCGGAGCCACCTTCTCATGTTTGATAGCTAAGGCTCTAGATCATCAAATAGGCCAAAATGTCGAAGCCTACATGGATGATATTGTAATAAAGAGTGTTGTAAAGCACCATCATAGCCTAGACTTAGTTGAAACATTTGAGAGCCTCCGAGCATGTGGAGTTCGCCTCAACCCTGAAAAATATATATTCAGGGCGCAAGCAGGAAAACTGCTAGGGTACATAGTTTCGAGTAGGGGAATCGAAGCTAGCCCGACGCAGATAAGTGCATTGCAAAGAATGGCTACACCAGAAAATTTGAAGCAGGTCCAGAATCTAACAGGACGGCTCGTAGCTCTCAGCAGATTCCTGGCCAGGTCAGCCTTGCAAAGCCTTCCAATTTTTAAAGCTCTAAAAGGGTCCGAAAGTTTCAACTGTACGCCGGAGTGCCAGAAGAGCTTAGATGATATTAAAGAATACCTCGGAAGCCTGTCATCACTTACTGTGCCCCTCCTAGAAGAAAATCTCCTTCTTTATCTTGCAGCAATGGGCTCCGCAGTAAGTACAGTATTGGTCAGAGAAGTTGAGCTTAAAGGAAAGATGGTGCAAAACCCAGTTTACTTCGTCTCAGAAGCTTTGTCCGGAGCAAAGACAAGATACTCTGAGCTCGAAAAATTTGCTTATGCTTTAGTAATGGCCTCGTGGAAGCTAAGGCATTACTTTCTAGCACATAACCTAATCGTTCCTACCTCGTATCCCTTTGGTGATATGCTTCGGAGCAAAGATTCTACGGGTAGGATTGGAAAATGGGCTGTCGAGCTAGCCCCCTTCGGTATTTCTTTCCTAGCGAGAACAGCTATAAAATCTCAGATCATAGCTGACTTCGTGGCAGAGTGGACTCCATCTGTAGTTTGGCCTCCTGAAGAAACCTTCGAAGGTCTATGGACAATTTTTTCTAACGGAGCCTATCAGGCATCTGGTGCCGGAGCTGGAGCTATAATAATATCACCGTCAGGGCAAAATGCCATGTATTCTATGAGTCTTAACTTTAAGACCACTAATAATATCGCAGAATACGAAGGAATCCTGCTAGGCCTCCGAAAGGCAAAGACACTTGGAGCATCAAGGATTATAATTAAAACAGATTCCCAAGTCGTCGCAGGGCATGTTGACAAAAGCTTTCAAGCAAGGAACCCACATATGGCAAAGTATCTGGAAGAAATCCACAAGACAGAGACAATGTTCAAAGGATTTTCTGTTCAAAGTATCCCTCGAGCAGATAATCAACTTGCAGACATTCTAGCGAAGGCTGCAGCTAGAGCATTGGACCTCCCGGAGGGTGCTTTTTATGAAGATCTAGTCAAGCCTACAGTAAATCAATTACCCTCCGCAGAAGTCCTTTGTATCCCAACTATAGATTGGCGGGCTCTGATAATGGATGTCTTGCAAAGCAGCGCAGTCTTGTTAGAGGGTCCGGATTTCCAAAGGTTGCAAGCAAGGGCTCGAAATTATAAGCTTGTCAATGGGATATTATACAAAGCTAGAGTTTGTTCTCCCTTACTCCGGTGCATCTCACAACCCGAAGGAAAAGATATACTTTGGGACATTCACGCATGAAGGTTTATGTGGAAGCCACCTGACCCCCCATTCTCTAGCAGGAAAGACACTTCGGTAGGGGATCTACTGGCCAACAATTGTAAGAGATGCGGAGGAATTGGTTCGAACCTATCAAGGATGCCAGTGGATGGGTAGACGGAGCCACCGTCCACCAGTACCACTTCAAGTTATTGCCCCGGTGTGGCCAATGGCATGATGGGGAATGGATCTCATCGGCCCTTTTCCAATGGCAAAAGGCAGCTTGAAGTTTGCAGTGGTAGAAATCGAGTATTTTTCTAAATGGGTCGAAGCTGAAACCCTAACTGCTATCACTTCAAGAAATGTGCAAAAATTTTTAGAACAAAATATCATATGCAGGATCGGAGTGCCAAGGGAGCTAACTGTGGATAATGGAACCCAGTTCGAAGCCGAAACCTTTAAAGAATTTTGTGAAGAACTGGGCATCAAGTTATGCTTCGCAGCAGTTCACCGTCCACAATCCAACGGAGCCATCGAGCGAGACAATGGAAATATTCTCTCCGGTCTGAATCGAAGGATTGTCGGGTTGGCCAAGGGGCTGTGGACCGAAGAACACCCTAAGATTCTATGGTCCATTCGGACCACTCAAGCCAGGTCCACAGGCTTCACCCCATTTAGGCTGCTATTCGGAGATGAGGCCATGACTCCTACGAAGCTCAAGGGTGGATCCCTTCGTGTAGTAGAACCCGGAGATGAAGACGAGAGAAGCACTTCGCTGGACTTGTCAGAAGAAACAAGGTTTCGAGTTGTCGCCAATCTGACGAAGTACCAAGACCAAATGAAAACATGGTATGACCCGAAGATAAAGCTAAACGAGCTTAAGCCAGGTCATTTAGTACTGCGAAGTGTAATAGCTCCGGGGAAGCTAGGAAATAAATGGGAAGGACCATATATTATCCTGCGCTCAGGGCGCCCTAGCTTGTTTAAATTAGCTAATTTAGATGGGGAAGAGTTGAAGCATGCATGGCATGCAGAGCACCTTAAAAAATTCTTAGGGGCTCCTTGTAATCAATTGTAAAAGTACCTTTCTAAATAAAGATGGAGGTTTGAATTTTGTTTGCTCTTCAAATATCCCTTACTCCTGGTGGACGCATCAGGAGAACGGAGATGCTTGTGGAGTCAAGCATCTTTCAAAGAACCCAGACAACGGGCTTCAAACCATTGGTTCAAGGATTTCGTTGGCAGCCTACGGATTCCAGGCTCTGGCTTGTTAGGATCCATAGAAGAGTCTAAAGACTTTAAAAGAACAGATTTTCGGCCTCTGGGTTCGAAGCATCTATAAAAGAGCTGAAGGTGGCCAGCCTATGGATTCCAGGCTCCGGCTTGTTAGGATCCATCGAAGAGTCTAAGGACTTTAAAAGAACATATTTCTGGCCTCCGGGTTCGAAGCATCTGTAAAAGAGCCGAAGGTGGCCAGCCCACAAATCCCATGCTCCGGCTTGTTAGAATCTGTAGAAGAGTCTAAGGACTTTAAAAGAACAGATTTTCGGCCTCCGGGTTCGAAGTATCTGTAAAGGAGCCATAGGTGGCCAGCCTACGGATTCCAAGCTCTGGCTTGTTAGGATCCGTAGAAGAGTCTAAGGACTTTAAAAGAATAGATTTCCAGCCTCTGGGTTTGAAGCAAATGTAAAAGAGTCGAAGGTGACCAAGCAATAAGGTTTCAAGGATCCGGCCAATGAAACACTTTTAAAGTCGTAAGCGACTACTATGGGAGTATAGAAGTACAAACTTAGCTCCGAAATTTATAAACATCACAATACGAACGTATAGTTCAAAGAAATCCACGAAAGAGTAAAATATGATTACCATGTGTTGTGTGAAGCATCAGATTGTTAAGTAATCATTGTGTCCGACGGACCCTATCGTAGCGCGTACGGTCCCCCACCCAAAAGGAGGGGCAGGAGAGTAAGGAACAACAAAAGATGCTTTCGAAGAAATTCATATTAGTTGGATAATCATATTTTTACATCAAGAGAAGTTCTGGTCAAAGCCTAAATAAAAACGGAGACCCCTCCGACACCTAGAGCTACTTATAAGACCACTTCGACCTTCGGAGCTCGAAGCCTTCAGAACCTTCTTCTTAGTCCGAGTGCTTCTCTTCTTCGAAGCTCACAGTTTCTTCTGCTCCTCTTGAAGTTTAGCCTAGACAGAAGCCTTTCGGAGCTAGCCTCCATGGGATCCTCGGCCTGGTATAAGCCAAGACTTCGCGGTGTACTTCAGGAGCTATATCTCCTTGATCTCCGCGAGGAACAAAGAAGCGCGAGCATCGATAATGCCTTAAGCTTTCGAGAACAGACCACTACCGAAGGAGCCCCTTGTTAAGTTCCAATACCTCGAAGACAAGCTCCGAAGTGTATGGCAAAACCTAAAAGAATAAACATCCAGACAAGTTCCTCGTTTATAAAATTTTCATTCATTAATGTAAGGGGCTTTACAAGATTTCTTGTACATGCTTAAGCGCTCTATAATACTAGACCTACGGGTCGGTTGGTGGAGCAGGAGGCATCGGAGCTGGTGAAGCTAGAAGCGGAGGTCTTGTTTGTGCTTGCTTTTGCCGATAAGCCTCGTTTATCCAAGTTTTGGCTGCAGCCTTGTGGTCTGTTTTCCAGATCATCCGGAAAGCTTCCCAGGAAAAAGCAACATCTTGTGAAGGACGCAACAAGTCCTCGTCAGCAAAGCCTGTTGGCGTCAAACCCCCAACTGGAGCAACTGAAATCCCAAGAGCTTCGAGACGACGGAGGACTCTAATTCCAGCAACTTGTCCAGAGATCTCTCCGTATCGGACGCCGGAGCCCATCATCAGCTTCGTCGCCACTTGAATCATTTTCAGCTTCCGATCGAGGGGCTCACTCACCGCAGTAGAAGATGAAGGGCACATGGTGCCGAAGTATTCCAAGGTACCTTGAAGGGCATCCAAGGTACGCTCCGCTATTGCAGCATTCTTTGTTTCTGCCGCCTCTATCCCCGCAGCAGCAGCAGATACTTCGGCCATTTTGGACAGCAAGGTACATTTCTGAGCCATGGCCTGTTTAAGCGAGTCTTGGAGTTCTACAAGTTGCGCGCTCGAAGTGGCTGCCGCTTGCCGGAGCTTCTCCACCTCCGCTCGGAGCACCACACATTCGGCTTCGGCTTCTTGGGCAAAAGTTTGGAGTGTAGTGCTGCTCTGCCGTTAGATCCGAAGTGCTTCGTCGATGGCGGCCTTAGCCCTCTGTTCGTCAAGGAGCTCCTCCTCCAGTCGAAGTGATTTATCTTCGGAGCTCTTAAGTGCAGACTGGAGGGTAGTAACCTTCCTCTTGAGCCGATTGGTTTCGACTTCGTTGGAAGTCGCTGCCGCTCTAGCAAGGACAAATTGCTGCAAAAAGAGCAAGTACTAAGTAATTTCATTTATTAATTGAATGCATTTGTGGTACGGTGCATACCTGAAGGGCAGCCCTTTCGAGGGCTAGATTGAGCTCCGGGGCTCTAGCCTCGCTCAATACGGAGACCAAGTCGAAGTTTACGACTTCTTGGCCCTTCTCTGCCAAGGGCTCCAGAAGCGCCCGCAGGCCCGTTCGTTGCTCCAAGAAGGGAGCCAACAAAGGGAGCCAGGACAAAGCCTGGCATTCATCTGTGGTCACTTCCTCCTCCGAGTTACTTGCCGAAGGGTCGTTGGAGGAAGGCGTCGTCATCGAGGCAAGGGGGGAGTCCAAGGCTCATCTTGCTCTTTCCCCTCCCTAGTACGATAGCCGAAGGAGCGACTCCGGCGGAGGTAGATCCTCCCTCGACCGATGCCCCCTCGGCCGGAACCGCTTCGCCCGAGATGGCTCCAGTCGTCGGAGCTGCTGTGTCCATCGGAGCTTCAACTCCGAGAGAAGCTGGAGCTCCATCTATGATCGAAGCTGCACTACTCCTCGACGCACCTACAACATTAAGGTACTTGATGAATATTTGTGGGTAATAACTATTACAGGGATGGTAAAGGCAAAAGCTTCGAAGTATACCTTCGTTGGTGCCTTGAGGTAAAATTGCAGGGTCCTCCAAGACTTCGTACATCCGGAGGTATTCGTCGAGGTCGTCCCCCAAAGTCCTCTCCGGTGTAGCTGCTGCAGGTGGCTCGACCTCCGGCACTATCACCCTAGCCACGGGTGAGTTGGGGATAACCGTCTCCAGCTCCGAACACGCGGCGACAGGCGTAGGAGAGCGCGCCATGTATGTCTCCGCAGTCTCTCGAGCAGGAACTCCGGCTGCGTCCACCGCTTCATCTTCGCTTTCATCGAGAAGATAATTTTCTAGGGCCTTTCCCATTTGAACATCGGACCCTTGTTTTCAGAGCCCTTGTTTCCGGAGTCTTCCAAAGATGAGATCCGAATGCCCAAGGATTAAATAGAGTACGCCGGAGCTAGCTGAGGAGGAGGTCTTACCACTTTCTTCCCCTTCTTGATTTGGGTCTTGGCGGCTTTTTTTTAGGGCTCGGCGGCGGCTTTCCTTTTCCGAGGGGCCGCTCCGGTTGGGTTGAAGTTTGGCAGAGGTGGAGGCACCATCCCGAGGGCTCTCCACACTATGTTGAAGCATTCCCAGCTTCACACCAACTCTATTCTCTTATGCCTCTCTGCCACCGTAGGGGCTCCAAGCACCCGTTCGGTGGTTCTCGCTATCTGCTCTGGAGCTAGCGCCAAAGGGGCCACTGAAAAAAGGTAGCATATTATAAGTATGTTATTTCTTTCCTAATATATTACTATAGGAGGATCAAAGGCTTACCTAGACTTCGAAGTTCTCCCTCCGAAGCGCTTTAGAACGCTATCGGCCAGTCGGCTCCAAGAGGTGGAATCCAGAGGGCGGTGAACTCTTCGGCCAAGTCCCTCATGCTCATGCAGCTGGCTATCGAAGAAAGTAACCCAAGCCGCGTTGAGAGCAGGCTTGGGTTCGGAGTGACTTCTGCCTCCTTTCGGAACTAGATTTCTTAAAGAGGCCCCACGAAGCTGGAGTCTTCTCTAACCTCGGCGTAGAACCACCAGAGGATCCAGTTGGTGTACCACCGATCATTGATGGCCTTCGCCGAGAAGTGTTGAGCATGCTCCTTCCGCAGCTGGAAGTTGATGCTTCCGAAGGCTGTTATCACCTTGGTGTCTCTGGGGCCATCTTGTGGCTTCGGCTGGAAGATAGCTTCGTGGGTGGCAGCGAAGATCTCCGATCTTCCTTCGCATCCCTCGGCTCGAAGGGCCCACTCGAAGATCGCCAGCCTTGCGATGGCATTGGGGGTAATTGAGGCAAGGTAATGTGAAACATTTCTAATACCTCTAATAGAAATTTGATGGCAGGGATCCCGAGACCAGCCTCGAAGAATGCTTCGAAGACCACTACTTCCCTGCTCCGTGGTCTTGGGGTCGACTCTATGCCAGGAACTTGAGTCCTCATTCTAGAGCCCAACATCCTGGCCACCGCCTCCTCGATGGATTCCGCGGTGCTTGTAGACTGGCCGATGAGGAAGCTTTGTTGGATCTTCTTCTTGGATGGAGGGCGGAGCTCCCGAGGATTCTTGGGCCAAGAACCTCCTGGAGCCCCCACCATGGCCGTTGCTGCCAAAGCCGCCCAAGCTTGCCTTTGTGCCAAAGTGCTTGCTGCCGCTGGCACGGTGTTGCTGGTCCTCACCATGACTCGATCGCTTAGAAAGTTGGGAGATTTGGAGGTTGAAGAAAGCAAACTTCAGAAGTTAGGCACGGTAAAAGTTTTCGGCGGATTTTGATCCCCCTTTTATTGCCTTCCGCTAGCTGTTGCGCTTCGACCGCATTCACACTGCAGGTTCGACTTCTGCCGTTGATGGGTGGGACTAGAGAGTGAAAAGGTGCGAACCCCTGGTAAAATTTCAACCGCTACCTTTTTCGGGAGCGTAATGGCTACTTGAAGGGTAACGACTCAAATTTGACGGTTCTCCACGATGTTCCACTTTTGTAACGGTTCTCTTTCCCACGAAGTGTTCACACAGCAGTCCTGGTTCGAAGCTTTCATCGGGAATACTTCGGTGTCAAATACCCTTCAAATAACTGTAACACCTTCAAATTTCTCTAAGTCCCTAAATATGAAAATATTCCTCGCGTATACTGCTTTCCTGCTATATAGGTTAAAATTAGAGAAGCGTATTCAAGGGGCTACTGTTGGGGGAAAATACTTCATCCTCAGGGCTTTAGAGGTTGAATGTCAAAGATAATTCATCAGCATCAGAGCTTGCGCTCACCTCCGAAGGTGATGAAGTTTCTAAGCTGAAGGATGCTTCGTCTTATGATTCGATGGCATCTCCAAAGGCCCTATTCGGGGGGGTACCGAATAGTTTCCACTATGTCGGTTGTAATTGAGGGGTATATAGGTCTTTTCCTTAGGATTTTTTGCCTATAAATACCCTCCTTCTTACCCTATAACAGGCATCAAATACTCAGCTATTCAATACATAATTTTGGACTAAATCTATTATCCAATTCGGAGGCTTGAGATAGTTCTCAACACAAACTCACTGTTTGTTAGTTCTTAATCTTAGAGAACCTGTTAGCGTAATCTTTTACGCCAACAATACTGAAGGAGGTGTTTCTCGAGTTTCTATTCAGGACACGAATGTTGCGAAAACGTCACCACCCATAATGTGCGAGAATCAAAAGTTCGCTTCCGGGAAAAAAGGTTCATTAGCATGCCCAATCATCCTAATATGGTGTAATAGTATCGTACGAGGTGTTTCTTGAGGTTCCGTTCATGACACTAATGTTGCGAAAACGTCACCAACTGTAATGCGCAAGAATCAAAAGTTTGCTTATAGAACAACAATGTACATTAAAATGCCCAATCATTCTACTATGGTGTAAATGTATCGTACGAGGTATTTTTGGAGTTTGCGTTCCGGACACGAATTTTTTGAAAACGTCGCCACGTGTAATGTGCAAGAATTAAAAGGTCGCTTTTGGAACAAAAAGGTTCATTAACATGCCCAATACTCCTAATATGGTATAATAGTATCGAAGGATGTGTTTCTGGAGTTTCCATTCCGAACACGATTGTTGCGAAAACGTCACCACTCATAATGTGCATTTATCTAAAGTTCAATTCCGAGACAAAAAAGTCCAAAAACATGCCCAATCATCGTAATATGGTATAATAGTACCGAAGGAGGTGTTTTTAGAGTATCTAATTCAGGCACAAATGTTGCGAAAACGTCACCACCCGTAATGTTCGAGAATCAAAAGTTCGCTTCTGGAATAAAAATGTTCATTAACATGCCCAATCATCCTAATATGGTGTAATAGTACCGTAGGATGCATTTACGTAGTTTCCGTTCAGGACACAAATGTTGTGAAAACATCGACACCAATAATGTGCAAGATTTAAAAGTTCACTTCTTGAAAAAAAGGTTCAAAAACATGGCCAATCATCCTAATATGGTGTCATAGTACTGCAGGAGGTGTTTCTGGAGTTTATGTTCTAGACACAAATGTTGCGAAAATTTCGCCACCCGTAATGCAAGAATCAAAAGTTCGCTTCCGGAACAAAAAGGTTCATTAACATGCCCAATCATCCTAATATGGTGTAATAGTATCATACGAGATGTTTCTTGAGTTTCTGTTCACGACACTAATGTTGTGAAAACGTCACCACTCGTAATACGCAAGAATCAAAAGTTTGCTTATAGAACAACAATGTTCATTAACATGCTCAATCATCCTATTATGGTGTAATTGTACCGTATGAGGTGTTTTTGGAGTTTCCGTTCCAGACACGAATTTTGCAAAAATGTCGCCACTTGTAATGTGCAACAATCAAAAGTTCGCATCTAGAACAAAAAGGTTCATTAACATGCCCAATCATCCTAATATGGTGTAATAGTATCGTACGAGGTGTTTCTTGAGTTTCCGTTGACGACACTAATGTTGCGAAAACGTCACCAACTGTAATGCGCAAGAATCAAAAGTTTGCATATAGAACAACAATGTACATTAACATGCCCAATCATTCTAATATGGTGTAATTGTACCGTACGAGGTATTTTTGGATTTTCTGTTCCAGACACGAATTTTGTGAAAATGTCGCCACCTGTAATGTGCAAGAATCAAAAGTTCGCTTTTGGAACAAAAAGGTTCATTAACATACCCAATACTCCTAATATGGTGTAATAGTACTGAAGGATGTGTTTCTGGAGTTTCCATTCCGAACACGATTGTTGCGAAAACGTCACCACTCATAATGTGCATTTATCTAAAGTTCAATTCCGAAACAAAAAAGTCCAAAAATATGCCCAATCATCGTAATATGTTACAATAGTACGGAAGGAGGTGTTTTTAAAGTTTCTAATTCAGGCTCAAATGTTGCAAAAACATCACCACCCGTAATGTTCGAGAATCAAAAGTTTGCTTCCGGAATAAAAAGGTTCATTAACATACCCAATCATCCTAATATTGTGTAATAGTACCGTAGGAGGCATTTATGTAGTTTCCATTCAGGACACAAATGTTGTGAAAACATCGACACCAATAATGTGCAAGAATTAAAAGTTCGCTACTTGAACTAAAATGTTCAAAAACATGGCCAATCCTCTTAATATGGTGTCATAGTACTGAAGGAGGTGTTTCTGGAGTTTCCGTTCTGGATACAAATGTTCCGAAAATTTTGCCACCCGTAATGTGCAAGAATCAAAAGTTCGCTTCCGGAACAAAAAAGTTCATTAACATGCCCAATCATCCTAATATGGTGTAATAGTATCATACGAGATGTTTCTTGAGTTTCTGTTCACGACACTAATGTTGCGAAAACGTCACCACCTGTAATACGCAAGAATCAAAAGTTTGCTTGTAGAACAACAATGTTCATTAACTTGCTCAATCATCCTATTATGGTGTAATTGTACCATATGAGGTGTTTTTGGAGTTTTCATTCCGGACATGAATTTTGCGAAATTGTCGCCACCTGTAATGTGCAACAATCAAAAGTTCGCTTCCGGAACAAAAAGGTTCATTAACATGCCCAATCATCCTAATATGGTGTAATAGTATCGTACGAGGTGTTTCTTGAGTTTCCGTTGACGACACTAATGTTGCGAAAACGTCACCAACTGTAATGCGCAAGAATCAAAAGTTTGCTTATAGAACAACAATGTACATTAGCATCCCCAATCATTCTAATATGGTGTAATTGTACCGTACGAGGTATTTTTCGAGTTTTCGTTCTGGACACGAATTTTGTGAAAACGTCGCCACCTGTAATGTGCAAGAATCAAAAGTTTGCTTTCGGAACAAAAAGGTTCATTAACATGCCCAATACTCCTAATATGGTGTAATAGTACCGAAGGATGTGTTTCTGGAGTTTCCATTCCGAACACGATTGTTGCGAAAACATCACCACTAATAATGTGCATTTATCTAAAGTTCAATTCCGAGAAAAAAGTCCAAAAACATGCCCAATCATCGTAATATGGTATAATAGTACCAAAGGAGGTGTTTTAGAGTTTCTTATTCAGGCACAAATGTTGCGAAAACGTCACCATCCGTAATGTTCGAGAATCAAAAGTTCGCTTCTGGATTAAAAAGGTTCATTAACATGCCCAATCATCCTAATATGGTGTAATAGTACCGTAGGAGGCATTTACATAGTTTCCGTTCAGGACACAAATGTTGCGAAAACATCGACACCAATAATGTGCAAGAATTAAAAGTTCGCTTCTTGAAAAAAAGGTTCAAAAACATGGCCAATCATCCTAATATGGTGTAATAGTACTGAAGGAGGTGTTTCTGGAGTTTCCGTTCTGGACACAAATGTTGCGAAAATTTTGCCACCCGTAATGTGAAAGAATCAAAAGTTCGCTTCTGGAACAAAAAGGTTCATTAACATGCCCAATCATCCTAATATGGTGTAATAGTATCATACGAGATGTTTCTTGAGTTTCTGTTCACGACACTAATGTTGCGAAAACGTCACCACCTGTAATACGCAAGAATCAAAAGTTTGCTTGTAGAACAACAATGTTCATTAACATGCTCAATCATCCTATTATGGTGTAATTGTACCATATGAGGTGTTTTGCAGTTTCATTCCGGACACGAATTTTGCGAAATTGTCGCCACCTGTAATGTGCAACAATCAAAAGTTCGCTTCCGGAACAAAAAGGTTCATTAACATACCCAATCATCCTAATATGGTGTAATAGTATCGTACGAGGTGTTTCTTGAGTTTCCGTTGACGACACTAATGTTGCGAAAAAATCACCACCTGTAATGCGCAAGAATCAAAAGTTTGCTTATAGAACAACAATGTACATTAACATGCCCAATCATTCTAATATGGTGTAATTGTACCGTACGAGGTGTTTTGTGAATTTCCATTCTGGACACCAATTTTTGTGAAAACGTCGCCAGTTGTAATGTGCAAGAAGCAAAAGTTCGCTTCTGGAACAAAAAGGTTCATTAACATGCCCAATCATCCTAATATGGTGTAATAGTATCATACGAGATGTTTCTTGAGTTTCTGTTCACGACACTATTGTTGCGAAAACGTCACCACCTGTAATACGCAAGAATCAAAAGTTTGCTTGTAGAACAACAATGTTCATTAACATGCTCAATCATCCTATTATGGTGTAATTGTACCATATGAGGTGTTTTGGAGTTTTCATTCCAGACACGAATTTTGCGAAATTGTCGCCACCTGTAATTAGCAACAATCAAAAGTTCGCTTCCGGAACAAAAAGGTTCATTAACATGCCCAATCATCCTAATATGGTGTAATAGTATCGTACGAGGTGTTTCTTGAGTTTCCGTTGACGACACTAATGTTGCGAAAAAATCACCACCTGTAATGCGCAGGAATCAAAAGTTTGCTTATAGAACAACAATGTACATTAACATGCCCAATCATTCGAATATGGTGTAATTGTACCGTACGAGGTGTTTTGTGAATTTCCATTCTGGACACCAATTTTTGTGAAAACGTCGCCACCTGTAATGAGCAAGAAGCAAAAGTTCGCTTTCAGAACAAAAAGTTTCATTAACATGCCCAATACTCCTAATATGGTGGAATAGTACCGAAGGAGGTGTTTCTGTAGTTTCCATTCCGAACATGATTGTTGCGTAAATGTCACCACTCATAATGTGCATTTATCTAAAGTTCAATTCCGATACAAAAAAGTCCAAAAACATGCCCAATCATCCTCATATGATAAATAGTACTGAAGGTGGTGTTTTTAGAGTTTCTATTTCAGACACAAATGTTGCGAAAACGTCACCACCTGTAATGTACGAGAATAAAAAGTTCGCTTCCGGAATAAAATGGTTCATTAACATGCCCAATCATCCTAATATGGTGTAATAGTACTGTAGGAGGCATTTATGTAATTTCCGTTCAGGACACAAATGTTGCGATAACATGCTCAATCAATCTAATATGGTGTAATAGTACCGTATGAGGTGTTTCTAGAGTTTCCATTCTGGACACGAATGTTGCGAAAGTGTCGCCACCCGTAATGTGCAAGAATCAAAAGTTCGCTTCTGGAACAAAAAAGTTCATTAACATGCCCAATCATCCTAATATGGTGTAATAGCATCGTACGAGGTGTTTCTTGAGGTTCAGTTCATGACACTAATGTTGTGAAAACGTCACCAACTGTAATGCGCAAGAATCAAAAGTTTTCTTATAGAGCAACAATGTACATTAACATGCCCAATCATTCTAATATGGTGTAATTCTACCGTACGAGGTATTTTTCGAGTTTTCGTTCTGGACACGAATTTTGTGAAAACGTCGCCACCTGTAATGTGCAAGAATCAAAAGTTTGCTTTCAGAACAAAAAGGTTCATTAACATGCCCAATACTCCTAATACGGTGTAATAGTACCGAAGGATGTGTTTCTGGAGTTTCCATTCCGAACACGATTGTTGCGAAAACGTCACCACTCATAATGTGCATTTATCTAAAGTTCAATTCCAATATAAAAAAGTCCAAAAACATGCCCAATCATCCTAATATGGTATAATAGTACCGAAGGAGGTGTTTTTAGAGTTTCTGTTTCAGGCACAAATGTTGTGAAAACGTCACCACCCGTAATGTTCGAGAATCAAAAGTTCACTTCTGGAATAAAAAGGTTCATTAACATGCCCAATCATCCTAATATGGTGTAAATGTACCGTAGGAGGCATTTACGTAGTTTCCGTTCAGGACATAAATGTTGCGAAAACATCGACACCAATAATGTGCAAGAATTAAAAGTTCGCTTCTTGAAAAAAGGTTCATTAACATGGCCAATCGTCCTAATATGGTGTAATAGTACTGAAGGAGGTGTTTCTGGAGTTTCCGTTCTGGACACAAATGTTGCGAAAATTTCGCCACCCGTAATGTTCGAGAATCAAAAGTTCGCTTCCGGAATAAAAAGGTTCATTAACATGCCCAATCATCCTAATATGGTGTAATAGTACCGTAGGAGGCATTTATGTAGTTTCCATTAAGGACACAAATGTTGCGAAAACATCGACACCAATAATGTGCAAGAATTAAAAGTTCGCTTCTTGAACAAAAAGGTTCAAAAACATGGCCAATCCTCCTAATATTGTGTAATAGTACTGAAGGAGGTGTTTCTGGAGTTTCCGTTCTGGACACAAATGTTGCGAAATTTTTTCCACCCATAATGTGCAAGAATCAAAAGTTCGCTTCCGGAACAAAAAGGTTCATTAACATGCCCAATCATCCTAATATGGTGTAATAGTATCATACGAGATGTTTCTTGAGTTTCTGTTCACGACACTAATGTTGCAAAAACATCACCACCCGTAATGCGTAACAATCAAAAGTTTACTTATTGAACAACAATGTTCATTAACATGCCCAATCATCCTATTACGGTGTAATTGTAACCGTATGAGGTGTTTTTGGAGTTTCCATTCTGGACACGAATTTTGCGAAAATGTCGCCACCTGTAATGTGCAACAATCAAAGGTTCGCTTCCGGAACAAAAAGGTTCATTAACATGCCCAATCATCCTAATATGGTGTAATAGTATCGTACGAGGTGTTCTTGAGTTTCCGTTGACGACACTAATGTTGCGAAAAAATCACCACCTGTAATGCGCAAGAATCAAAAGTTTGCTTATAGAACAACAACGTACATTAACATGCCCAATCATTCTAATATGGTGTAATTGTACCGTACGAGGTATTTTGTGAATTTCTGTTCTCGACACAAATTTTTGTGAAAACATCGCCACCTGTAATGTGCAAGTAGCAAAAGTTTGCTTTCGGAACAAAAAGGTTCATTAACATGCCCAATACTCCTAATATGGTGGAATAGTACCGAAGGAGGTGTTTCTGTATTTTCCATTCCGGACATGATTGTTGCGAAAACGTCACCACTCATAATGTGCATTTATCTAAAGTTCAATTCCGATAAAAAAAGTCCAAAAACATGCCCAATCATCCTAATATGGTATAATAGTACTGAAGGTGGTGTTTTTAGAGTTTCTGTTTCAGACACAAATGTTGCGAAAACGTCACCACCTGTAATGTTCGAGAATAAAAAGTTCGCTTCCGGAATAAAAAGGTTCATTAACATGCCCAATCATCCTAATATGGTGTAATAGTACCGTAGGAGGCATTTATGTAGTTTCTGTTCAGGACACAAATGTTGCGATAACATCGACACCAATAATATTACACCATATTAGGATGATTGGCCAATCAATCTAATATGGTGTTTCTAGAGTTTCCATTCTGGACACGAATGTTACGAAAATGTCGCCACCCGTAATGTGCAAGAATCAAAAGTTCGCTTCTGGAACAAAAAAGTTCATTAACATGCCCAATCATCCTAATATGGTGTAATATTATCGTACGAGGTGTTTCTTGAGGATCCGTTCACGACACTAATGTTGCGAAAACGTCGCCACCTGTAATGTGCAAGAATCCAAAGTTTGCTTATAGAACAACAATGTTCATTAACATGCCCAATCATCCTAATATGGTGTAATAGTACCGTAGGAGGCATTTCTATAGTTTCTGTTCAGGACACAAATGTTGCGAAAACGTCACCACCCAAAATGTTCGAGAATCAAAAGTTCGCTTCCGAAATAAAAATGTTCATTAACATGCCCAATCATCCTAATATGGTGTAATAGTACAGTAGGAGGCATTTCTGTAGTTTCCGTTCAGGACACTAATGTTGCGAAAACATCGACACCCATAATTTGCAAGAATTAAATGTTCGCTTCTAGACCAAAAGGTTGAAAAACATGGCCAATCATCCTAATATGGTGTAATAGTACTGAAGGAGGTGTTTCTGGAGTTTCCGTTCTGGACACGAATGTTGCGAAAATGTTGCCACCCGTAATGTGCAAGAATCAAAAGTTCGCTTCTAGAACAAAAAGGTTCATTAACATGCACAATCATCCTTATATGGTGTAATAGTATCGAACGAGGAGTTTCTTGAGTTTCCGTTCACGACACTAATGTTGCAAAAATGTCACCACCCGTAAAGTGCAAGAATTAAAAGTTTGCTTATAGAACAACAATGTTCATTAACATGCCCAGTCATCCTAATATGGTGTAATTGTATCGTACGAGGTATTTTTGGAGTTTCCGTTCCGGACACGAATTTTGCGAAAACGTCGCCACCTGTAATGTGCAAGAATCAAAAGTTCGCTTTCAGAATAAAAAGGTTCATTAAAATGCCCAATCCTCCTAATTTTGTGTAATAGTACCGAAGAAAGTGTTTCTGGAGTTTCCATTCTGAACACGATTGTTGCGAAAACGTCACCACTCATAATCTGCATTTATCTAAAGTTCTGTTCTAAAACAAAAAAGTCCAAAAACATGCCCAATCATCCTAATATGTGTAATAGTACCGAAAGAGGTGTTTTTAGAGTTCTGTTTTGGACACGAATGTTACGAAAACGTCACCACCCGTAATGTTCAAGAATCAAAAGTTCGCTTCCAGAATAAAAAGGTTCATTAACATGCCCAATCATCCTAATATGGTGTAATAGTACCGTAGGAGGCATTTCTGTAGTTTCCGTTCAGGACACAAATGTTGCGAAAACATCGACACCCATAATATGCAAGAATTAAAAGTTCGCTTCTAGAACAAAAAAGGTTCAAAAACATGGCCAATCATCCTAATATGGTGTAATAGTACTGAAGGAGGTGTTTCTGGAGTTTCTGTTCTAGACACGAATGTTACGAAAATGTCGCCACCCGTAATGTGCAAGAATCAAAAGTTTGCTTCCGAAAAAAAAGGTTCATTAACATGCCCAATCATCCTAATATGGTGTAATAGTATCGTACGAGGTGTTTCTTGAGTTTCCGTTCACGACACTAATGTTGCGAAAATGTCACCACCCGTAACGCGCAAGAATCAAAAGTGTGATTATAGAACAACAATGTTCATTAACATGCCCAATCATCCTAATATGGTGTAATTGTACCGTACGAGGTATTTTTGGAGTTTCTGTTCCGGACACGAATTTTGCGAAAACGTCGCCACTTGTAATGTGCAAGAATCAAAAGTTCGCTTTCGGAACAAAAAGGTTCATTAACATGCCCAATACTCCTAATATGGTGTAATAGTACCGAAGGAGGTGTTTCTGAAGTTTACATTCCGAACACGATTGCTGCGAAAACGTCACCACTCATAATGTCCATTTGTCTAAAGTTCGTGTTGGACCGGAAACGGCGACCAGAGGGGGTGAATGGGAGCTTTTAAAATTTTAGGCTAAAAATAGCCTTTGGTTTTAGTTCTGTCTTCTGCTAAGTCAGTGCAGGCTCCACACACTATGTGCAATAATGGCTGCTCAAAAGTGTTACTATTGACTAGCTAGCCTCCACTATTTATAGGAACTATTCAGCCTTGTGAATAGACTACTTTATCCCTAGGGTTTACACTGATTTTGTCTCATCACAACAGGGGGGGTACAGATGGTAGTCTACTTTATTCGGATGCTTCTTTTGTCAGCTTCATATAGGAGACAACATCAACTTTTGCAGAGTAGACACGATAAGCCTTTGTAGTTTTGGAGTCTTCTGAAGCCCCCTTCGCACGCGAAGGGTGCGGTAGCTTTGGAGAGAAGCCTTGAACCTGATGGCCTTCGCTTCACCAAAATCATCCTTCGATACAGTGATGGTTTTGAGCCGAAGCCATCAAAGCCTTTGAGTCTTCGCGCCATCACCTCCAGAGTGGACCACCACGACCTCGCAGCTACTCCTAGCTTGAACTCCGTCAGTCCGTGTAACGAAGCCATGCATGGCCAAAGTACCTCAAGTCAGCCATACTCCAAAGCCCCACCTTCGGAGTACCACCCTTCGAAGTCCCTCCTTCGTCCAAGGCCTACGCATGAAGCATTCGGTGAGCACTTCGTCGCAGTGTCTCTCCCCGAGCACACTCCTCGACGAAGCTCACCCGGACCATGCCTTTGATGCACCTCGACTTCTGAGACCTCCGTTGGGTAAACCTTCGAGTGCCTCCATCCAGAGCACACTTCGAACACCTTGCCTCATTGTTGAGGACTTTGTCCACCAAACTCCGAAGTCATTCCATTCGGAGTACCCTTCGAAGTGCCTCGCCTCTGAGGACTTCGTCTCGGGGTACCTTCAGTCGGAGCCACCCTCCGCACTCTCTGCCTTCGCCTGGCGCACCTTGACCCGAGGACCGACCTTGACCCCACGCAGCCTCCGTGACCGAGCTCCCCAGTGGCCTAGCATCAAGCCTCCCGCTTGACCCAGGTTCACTTGCTGCGAACCGTCCATCGCCTGCAAAGTCACCTGCGCAACATAGAGACAGACAAGTGTTTCTAGTACCATGAATACCTCTTCGAGTAAACAACCTTCGACACACACTCCAGTGTACCGCCCAAAGTACCGAACCCTTTGGTACGACCAAGTCATCGTGTACTATCGGACCCCTCCGACAGTCACACTCCACTGTACCAGCCGTAGCTATCGAACCCACCGAACCCTTCGGTGATATAACCTCTGAACCCCTTCGGAGGTACCCCTTTGAAACTAGAGGATAAAATCTGTCAATCACTCATCACAGACACCAAAACCAACCCTTGGTTTCTCAATCTCACCCTTGATGAGTGCATTGACAACCAAATTCAAGTTCAAGAAAATTTGAAAAATTTCAGCACACAAGTGACCATAAAAACTCATAAAAGAGCCAAATCATGTCACTTAACAAAATAATTTCTCGCCCCCTTTTTCAAAAGAGTAAAAACCCCTTCAGAAAATCTCTCCCTTTGCAAGATAAGAACTCCCCCCTGAGTTATTTTTCCCCTTACTGTAGAGAACTCAAAAATTTCTCCCTCTTTGGCAATGCAAGCAACAAGGAGCATTTAAAAGATGCAAAGCTTCGAAATGGGCAGAATTGCAAAGACATATAAAGCAAAAAATATGCCAAACATGACGACAATTATCATGTGCTCAGCTAAATTTAACATGATCTAAAACATGACAGCCTGTGATTTCATCATTTTGAAAGAAAAGAATCACCACTCAATCACGGTAACTAGACAAGTAAAAGCAGGGACTACGCAAAGCTAGTCAATTTCTACTCTAGACAGACAAGTCCAGTTCAAGTGGAGTATTGAAAGCAACCTTGATTGACAATGAATTTATATTTGCTGTTCTTTTCATAATGCTAGGGGTTATTTGTTCATCTACCTTATACTTTCCAATCAAGCCAAGCCTAGGCAAGAAAGCCATCAGAAGCTTAAGGCAGTGATTTTGGCATACACAAAATTATCCCAGTTCATACCAAAGTGCAATGGTAAGCAGTCTAGAATAAAGTAGTGTGACAAACAAACCCACCTGGATCTTTTCACCTTTAGCATTCAAATCATGGATTTTGGATTTTGGATAAGTGAACAAATTGTTTAGTACTTGAAGAATATCCATGAGTAAGCAATATGATTTTTCAAGTTGTAATTGTTGCATCCAGAGAAAAGGATTCTTGCTACCAGGTAGATAAAGGATAGCTAACGCAGTCCTACCTAAACATGCTAGATTCAAGACTAAGCAGTGAGCATGATTTGATTTTGGAAACAAAAATCATGCACAAAATGTATCAGACATATTAAATAGAGCTGAGCTATCATGATTACATGAATTCAAACAAGGCATATTAGTGCAAAACATGTAAATGCAATTTCACACACAATGAGCATATGCATATCAGTGAAAATGTGCTCCCCGTCACAGAATGCCGTAAGGGTGACAAACACCAATTTCCCCACGTAAGTAGGCGAAACGAGAAGCATCGAGGGGTTTTGTGAAAATATTGGCTAGCTGGTGTTGGGTATCAACATATTGAAGTTCAATATCACCCTTCTCATTATGGTAACGCCCAGATTTAATAAATCCAGACTTTTATTGAAATTCGATAGAAAATCAATAAAAACAAGACGTTCATCACACGACCGCGTACAATACGACAAGCATTCATGGTTCGTTGACAATATTAGTACAAAAGTGTTAAAGTAAAGAGAAACTAATAAAATAAGGGTCCTAGATGAACGTCTCCTTCCAGTCTCGCCTTGACTGGGTCGCTACTCCAGACCTTCATCCTCCTCATAGTAGACGGGCTCTGGTGGTGTAAGTCAACGGGGGTCAGTACAAATGTACTCAGCAAGCCACCGGATGCAAATATAATGCAGAGTAATAACAAGGAAGGTAGTGGCTAACTTTGCAGGAAAGCATATTTGTAAAGCAGTTAACGTGATCAAGTTATTAATACAGAAATTTAAACATGTGTATGCATCATCTTCTAACTCGAGGGGTACAGTCAGCCCACCCTCGCTCAACAGTCCTTACATGCCATGAATAACATGAACATTCAAGCAACAGTAAACTAACTGTGAAAAGTCACATAACCCGCCCTTGACCGTGGGCTCGACTTTTAGAAAAGATTTAAACTCTGATCAGAGGTGTACTACTGTACCCACAAGGCACACACTCATCCACGGACATCAAAGTGTACGAGATGACCCATACCACGGGAACTCGTGCCAAAACCTTTAGTATGGAACGCACCAATTCGAAAACACCCTCTTATAGGTTTCACATGGTGCCCCAGTCACTTCGGGCCAACACCATACCCCCCTTGAGCCACGTCTGTACAAGTCACCCACGGGTTGCCCCTTGCCCCTCAACTATGGTGCTTCAAGTTGGTACGATCCATACCTCCAGTTAGGACTTACCCATTAGACTTGTGGTTAGTACAAAAGTGTTTTGCAATAGATCTCACAGACCGGTACTTATAGTGCCTCGGGTGCGACCAACCAATTCCCGAGCTTGCACCCGGAACCCACCATACTTATAACGTAGCCAACTCCAACAGAATCTAGAGAGGAGAATAACGGGGAAAATCATATAGTAGAATCCAACTATCTATGACTTGTTTCTTTTATCCTATAGCAGATGTGTCGGTACATTTTACACTAGCTATTATAATATTGTAGAGTGACAAGGAGTTTAGGCTCAATAAGCATGGCTTGGGTTTACACACAAGGACAGGGATCTAATAAATATAATTTAGGGCTTGAGATTAGACTAATGCAATATTATCCTATGAGTTAGCGATAATTTATTAAAACATGGGCTCAATTATGATCAAAATGGGGGTTGTGACTTTCCTTGATCCGCGAATGGTGAAAGTGGAACCTCGGGGTAAAACTCCGGATCTTCGATGGCGTCGTAGTCTTCTTGATACGAGAAATAAACATACCATTCAATAAACAATCCAAAAATCACCAAGACAAGCATACATGTTTTTGTTGTATTAAATTAAGGGAATAAAGCCTTAAATTCTATGAAATTATTGCCTATGTGCTTAAGATTAGTTTTTTTAAGGGGATTTCTGAATTTTATGATTTTTAGAATAAGTATTTACCCCAAGGGTTTTATTTTCCCATTTAAAAATGTACAAGACAACCCTACTATTACTATTGCATTAAGATAGTGAAATGAAGTTATCATGTCCTCTATAATCAATATACAAATTATTAAGGGTTCTTCTGAATTATTTAATGAAATATGAATTTAATCCTAAAGGGGTTTTTACTTTATTATTTAATAAGAATATTTTGTGCAAAATAAACATACTGTTTTTATGGCATAAAAGTGTAGAGAATAATAAGACAAACTTTAAAAAATTTGAATGGTCAAATTTGGAGTTAAATTGAGCTAGTTATGAATTTTCTAAGTTTAAACCTTTTTCTGAATTTTTATTTACACTGAAAATGGGTCCTGGTCCACGGTGAGCAAGGCCCACCATGGACCCGTGCACTGTGCGCGTGGTTCGACCCGATCTGGACCATCCGATCCAGATCCGGCGGCCTCAGAACAATGCGGGATTTTAAAGTGACGTGGATGGCTTAGATTAAAACAAAACGAAGCGGTATGCATGGACGCGCGAGATTGATCCAGGATTTTAAATAGCGATCAATAGCTCTGATTAAATGGTACTGATTCGGTGTGATCCGAGGGCTTGGATTAAATCCCGTGGGGAGTTAATCCGGACCGCCCAGACACGATCGCACGGCCGGGGTTCAATCTGGCATGGCATGTGACCATGGCGGAAGGACTCCTTCCCCGGCGATGGTGGCGCACGGGTGTGGTCACGGTGGCGACGGCGTGGGCCCGAGGCTTGATCCGACAGCAGAAATTGACAGGGAAAAGGATGGGGAGCATGTTCGTACCAGAAAAAGAGGTCTACTGCGAGAGGATGAAGCCGGTGGCGAGCAGTGGCGTCGAGGAAGCTTCGGGTTGATGGCGACGACGGTGCTCCGGTGGTCTTCAAGGCCAACGGGGAGGTGGACGAGGACGGGCGGGCTACGGCGGTTCTGCAGGCACCCGCAGCAAGGGCGGCGGGGGCCTGGGGCGTCGTCGATCGGCGGCCGGAGCTCGAGCAGAGGAAAAAGGTTCTTTGGTGTCGCAAGGCGTCGGTTGAGAGCGCAAAGGGCTGAAATGAGGCAGGTGGAGTGCGGTGAGTGTAGAGGTCCTTTATAGGGGGTTGCCGGCGGAGAAAAGGAAAGCCGAGAGAAGGAAATCGAGGAGGATTTCCAAGATTTTCCGGCGAGCCTTCCATGTGTGCACAAATCAGAGATTCGGGAACGATTTCGCCGGGTGACAGAGGGGAACAGATCGCCGGATTATGGCAAACACGATTCGGGCTCCAATTTAAGGCAAGAGGGCTGGCACCGGCGGAATTGGAAAGTGGGGCTCACCGGCGATGGAAGAGGGGAGGGTTTCCATCGGGGAAGAAGAGCCTGACATGTGGGGCCACATGTCAGCGAGTGCTGGCGAGGGCGAACGCGTCGATAGGCAGGCCAGGGTTTGATACTCCAGATATGATGAGTGATTGTCAACGGAAGTCAAAGGAAGAGAAATGAAGACCTGCCGAGTCTGAGGCGCGTGTGACTCAGGTACACGGGCAGCGAGCGACAGTCGGGCAGAGGAGCCGCGGAGTCGGGCTGGCCCAATCCGAGTACATGGGCTAGGAGCGGTAGATGATCCACTAGTCTGTTGACTGAGTTTGACTTAGGTACACGGGCAGCGAGCGTGATGAGGACATCACTTCACATGATACACACATGGAGCCTCCACCTACAATTCAACTACAAGGACCAATCACACGCGCCCGTGCCCGTCGCTTGAACCATGAGGTTAATTCTTTCCTTAGCAACTATGTTAATATTTGTTTGGACAGGATGCTACTGAATACTAGCGATATTTTGTTGATTAGGACCATGGGAGATGGAATAGAAGAATTGGAATTGAAGACGGAGTCGCACGGATGATTTGAAGTCAAGAATTCGCTAGTTCGGACTACATCAACCACCCTGCACCAAAATGGGCATAACTTCCTCATACGAAGTCCGATTGGCGCGTTCTTTCACTTTTTGGAAAGCTGAGGAGAAGACGGATCGTTTGCCATTAGTTTCACCTCATTTGGAGTCTCGAGTCGTTCTGTGTGATTTAAACAGTCCTGCATGACAGAACTGGGCCATGTTGGCCCATAGTCTGAGTCTGTACGTCTTCTAGCCCACAGCCCATGTCTGTTCGCCTTCCACAGGCTGCCGCCCTATATATTCTCACGCCAGCCGCCTCTAGGGTTAGGTTTTGCTTTGTTTGCATCTACACTGTTGTGTTTAGATCCCGCCTCTTGCATCGGACCGATTGGCTGCTGCATTGGCATTTGTGAAACCTCACCTTATCTTCGTTTGTCTGTGATTTGGCATTCGATTTGTATCCTTCCTGTTCTTGCTTGTGTTCTTGGGTTCGCTTGCAGGAATTAGCCTTCGTGGCGAGGTCAATCGCGTCCTGCGTGGTTGATAACCAACGGAGACAGTGGTGTAACGATTGCAAGGTTTTGATCCGCCGGACCGGAGCCTTGGATCGCCAACGTCGAGATTCTCCACCAACCCAAGTTTATCCTTTACCTAGCGGAAGATCGGGACCACTCCCCCATCAGTTGGTATCAGAGCTCAGATTTCCCGTTAGGTAATCTCGATCTGCTTTTGTTTTACCCAGAGTCCAAAAAACCGCACCAAAAAAATTCCCCACCGAGAACCCCTTTGTGCCTTGCGATTTAATTTCAGTTTTAACTTTGTTGAGTTCGTGTTCTTGGTCGAGTCTTGTTGCTGGTTTAGTCATCCCTCTGTGTCGTTTGAGTAGTAGTTGTTCTTGTGTCTCAAAAAAAAAAAATTCCCCACCGAAACCCCCCCCTTCCGCAACCCTACTTTTTGATTTCCACATCGAGTCTCTTGTGACCCCCCTTCAGTAAAACATGCATAAATTTTCACTCGTTTGGCAGAAAAATCTGAAATTTTTTGAGTGTGTTCCTGACCCGATTTGGGTGGGTACCCTAACACGGTTCCCCTGTTAGCCCTCACCAAAATCACCAAAAAAATTCAGGAAGATAAAGAAAAAAATTGGTCAAAGTTTTTGCTCGCCGGACAACGAACTTGTTTGAATTTTTGTGAGCCACATCCCACCTCAGTTGTAGGTGCCAATTTTTGTGGTTGCATCTCTGGTCATCCTTGTTCAAAAAAAATAGAGTGAAAAAAAAAGAAAAAAAAAAGAGAAGCGGTCCTGTTAGTTGCTTGTCCGAACTCTTGTCCGATCTCTTGTCCGATCAGTGGCAGGCAGTGGCAGTTTCTTCTTGTCCAATCCCTTGTCCGAACTCTTGTCCGAACTCTTGTCCGATCTGCAGAGAGCTGAATTTGGCCTGTGTTGTTTCCATTTGAGTTTTGGGCACATAGTTTCCCTCTATTGCTTGAATTTTCACCTTGGGAGCACTAAGGCCAGCAACTTTGACGAGTACTAGGGAATACTTATTGAACTTGGTTTAACTGTTATTAATATTGCTATTCCTTGCTACTCACTTTGCCTTCCAAGCTACACCTTTCTCTTGGTCAGGACAGGTTCAATTCTTGCAATTGCACACCACCTCCACTTGGTTCATCACCTGTAGGCCGGTGACCTCACTGCGGCGTGGTAAGAACACTTGCAAGCGTGGGTAAGGTGCTTGACGGATTGCTTCCACCCCACACCCACCACCACACCTAGCTGTTTTCCATCAGGATTATTCTTTGTTGTTTTGTCTTTCACTAACATGGCAGATAACAGCGGTACCCCTCCATCTGATTTTAATGAATGTGTCTCACGACGTGCTCTACTAGAGTCTCAGCGGCAGACCCAACATTCCATCGAACGTCTCGCACGTACTGTGGCTGACCTAGTAGACCGGATGACTGCCTTGGAAACACGCTTGCCTGCTGCACGAGCCAACAATGACCATATTGAAGAGGAAGACGACCATATTGAAGAGGAAGACGACCTATCCTATGCTGGGAACAATGGCATTGGACCTGATGAGGCTGCACATCATCGTTTTCAGTTCAACCGTCAAGGTATGGGCGGCCACCGCAACCGCCAACCACGAGGTAACAATGACAACCGCAGGAACGATGATCCCTACTCCAAGGTAAAATTTTCAGTACCTCCTTTTGCTGGCACATATGATCCAGATGCATATTTAGATTGGGAGATGTCAGTCGAACAAAAATTTAATGCTCACATGGTTCCTGCTATCCACCGCGTGCGCTTAGCTACTAGTGACTTCACTGGATATGCTCTTCTTTGGTGCACTGAAATAGTTCAGGTTGGCAATGAACCACAAAATTGGGATATGTTAAAACGGCAAATGCGTGGTAGATGGGTCCCTCCTTCATATAAACGTGATTTGAGAAAAAAATTGCAGCGCCTAAACCAAGGAAACAAATCGGTAGAGGAGTATTATCAGGAGTTGCAAATAGGTTGCATGCGTGCTGAAATTGAGGAGCACAATGAGGATAAAATGGCCCGTTTTTATGGTGGTTTAAGACGTGAAATTCAGGATATCATTGATTATAAAGAATACAATACTATCACTCGTCTTTTCCACCTTGCTATGCTTGCAGAGAAAGAATTGCAGGGTCGCCAACAACCACAACGCAGCATGAGGACCAACATTGGTGGTGCTACTTCACGCTCAAGTGGGCAGCAGCATCGACCGCCACCACCACCACCTTCTCGACCGATGGCTACATCAGCACCTTCTACATCTACAGCCCAGGCTGAGAGCTCCAAGGCCTCAGCATCCAAGGCGCCAGCCAAGCCCACCTCCTCGGCGGCCTCTACTGCACGTTCTGCAGTGATCCAGTGTCACAGATGCAAAGGACTTGGCCACGTTATGAAGGACTGCCCTAGTCAGCGGGCCTATATTGCTACAGAAGACGGTGGTTACGTAAGTGCTAGTGATGTTGAAGATGAATATGCACTTGCTGCTAACATTGCAGGAGATGATGATACATTCGACGATGACGCTGTTCTTGCGCCGGATGCCTCTACCGACCTTGAAGCACTTATTGTACAACGCGTCTTGAGCACTCACATGGAGCAGGACGACAGGGCACAACGGAACAATCTGTTTCAGACCTTCTTCGGCGTCAATGACCGTCGTGTACGTGTCATCATCGACAGCGGTAGTTGCAACAATTTGGTGAGCCACGACATGGTAACGAAGCTTCAACTTCCCACACGTGCGCATCCACACCCTTACCATGTGCAATGGTTCAACAATAGCGGTAAGGTCAAGGTAACACAAACTGCTCACATCAAATTTTCCATTGGTACATACTTCGGAGCTGCTGATTTTGATGTAGTACCAATGCAAGCATGTTCTCTGTTACTTGGTAGACCTTGGGAGTATGATACTGATGCTACACACCATGGTAGGAGCAATAAGTACACATTTATGTATAAAGGAAAGAAAGTTACATTGCTTCCTATGACTCCTACTGAAATTGTAAAATTTGAACAAGAAAAACATGCTAGGGATGCACAAAAAGGCAAACAACCTTCTGAAAATCAGCAAGTAGCTAAGACGCTTTTGAGGCAACAGAAAGGTAAAATTGCTTCTCCTTCTTCATCACAAGTTATTAATCTGAAAGGACATGTCATGCTTGCCACTAAAACTGACCTTGCTGAAATTTGTGATGATACTCCTTTGCTGTACGGCTTGATTTGCACAAACGTGTTGTTTTCACTTGCAAACATTCCTAGCTCTGTTCCTGTTGCAGTCACTGACCTTTTGCAGGAGTTTAACGATGTTTTTCCTGCTGAGATACCACCCGGGCTGCCACCGATATGCGGCATTGAGCACCAAATTGATTTAATCCCGGGGGCGTCTCTTCCTAATCGTGCAGCGTACCACACCAATCCAGAGGAGACAAAAGAAATTGAGCGCCAAGTACAGGACCTTCTTGATCGTGGGTACGTCCGTGAAAGCCTTAGTCCTTGTGCAGTACCCGTTCTTTTGGTACCTAAGAAAGATGGTAGTTGGCGCATGTGTGTTGATTGTCGTGCTATTAATAATATCACCATTCGATATCGACACCCTATTCCTAGATTGGATGACATGCTTGATGAGCTTAGTGGTGCCATTATCTTTTCTAAGATCGATCTCCGTAGTGGCTACCACCAAATTCGCATGAAACTAGGTGATGAATGGAAAACTGTTTTTAAAACCAAGTTTGGATTATATGAGTGGCTTGTCATGCCTTTTGGACTTACTAATGCACCTAGTACCTTCATGCGCTTGATGAATGAAGTCCTACGGCACTTTATAGGACGCTTTGTGGTTGTATACTTTGATGATATCTTGGTTTATAGCAAGTCTCTCACTGAACATGTTGAACACCTACGTGCTGTTTTTTCTGTCCTCCGTGAGGCTAGAATGTTTGGTAACCTTGAGAAGTGCACGTTTTGCACGGATCGAGTTGTGTTTCTCGGATATGTTGTCACTTCCCAGGGTATTGAGGTTGACGCGGCGAAGGTAGAAGCAATCAACAGCTGGCCGCAACCCCAAACTATCACACAGGTACGTAGTTTTCTTGGTCTTGCAGGTTTCTACCTGCGTTTTGTGAAAGATTTCAGCACCATAGCCGGTCCTTTGCATGAGTTGACCAAGAAGGGAGTTACTTTTACTTGGGAGCCAGCACATGAACAAGCTTTTGCCACCCTCAAAGATCGTCTTACACATGCACCTCTACTTCAGCTACCCGACTTCAGTAAGCATTTTGAGTTAGAATGTGATGCTAGTGGTTTTGGATTAGGAGGTGTGCTGCTGCAAGGAGGTAAACCCGTGGCCTATTTTAGTGAGAAATTACATGGCCCACAGTTGAACTATTCTACCTATGATAAGGAATTATATGCCTTAGTGTGTGTGCTTGAAACTTGGCAACATTACCTTTTGCCTAAGGAGTTTATTATTCATTCGGATCATGAAGCATTGAAGCATATACGTAGTCAAGCAAATCTGAATAAACGACATGCTAAATGGGTAGAATTTATTGAAACTTTTCCATATATCATTAAGCATAAGAAAGGGAAAGATAATGTGATTGCCGATGCTTTATCTAGACGTTATACATTGCTTTCTCAACTTGATTATAAGATCTTTGGTTTAGAAACATTGAAGGGCATGTATGCTACTGATTTGGACTTCAAAGATGCTTTTACAAATTGTACAAACAACCGTGCTTGGAACAAATATGTGCTGAATAATGGATATCTTTTTAGTGCTAACAAGTTATGTGTGCCGGCTAGCTCTCTTCGCTTGTTGTTATTGCAGGAAGCACATGGTGGTGGTTTGATGGGTCATTTTGGATCAAAGAAAACCGAAGATGTGCTGTCCACACACTTCTATTGGCCTAGGATGAGACGAGATGTTGAGCGCTATGTGGCACGATGCACTACTTGCAATAAAGCTAAGTCCCGTCTAAACCCACATGGTCTTTATATGCCTCTGCCCGTTCCTAGTGTACCATGGGAGGATATTTCTATGGATTTTGTGTTAGGATTACCTAGAACTAGGAGGGGGAGAGATAGTATTTTTGTGGTGGTAGATCGTTTCTCTAAAATGGCGCATTTTATACCTTGTCACAAGAGCGACGATGCTACAAATGTTGCTGATTTGTTTTTCAGAGAGGTCGTACGCTTGCATGGAGTTCCCAATACCATCGTTTCAGATCGTGATTCCAAATTCTTAAGTCATTTTTGGAGGACGTTGTGGCATAAGTTGGGGACGAAGCTGCTGTTTTCTACTACTTGTCATCCCCAAACGGATGGACAAACGGAGGTCGTCAACCGCACATTGTCCACCATGTTGAGGGCTGTTTTGAAGACCAACTTGAAGCTTTGGGAAGAGTGTCTACCTCATATTGAGTTTGCATATAATAGGTCAGTACACTCCACTACTAAGGTAAGTCCGTTTCAAGTGGTCTATGGCTTTAATCCACGTGCTCCCATTGATTTGCTACCATTACCACTATCTGAAAAATTGAATTTTGATGCTACTACACGTGCTGAATTATTACTTAAGATGCATGAAACTACTAAAGAAAACATAGAGAAAATGAATGAGAAATATCGTGCTTATGGTAGTAAGGGTAGAAAAGAGATAACATTTGAACCGGGTGATCTTGTTTGGTTGCACTTGCGCAAGGATCGTTTTCCTGATTTACGAAAGTCTAAATTGATGCCCCGTGCTGATGGTCCTTTCCGTGTGCTTGAGAAGATAAATGACAATGCATATAAGCTTGAGTTGCCTGCAGCTTTTGGGGTTAGTCCCACATTTAACATTTCAGATTTAAAGCCCTATTTGGGAGATGATGATGAGTTTGAGTCGAGAACGACTCCAATTCAAGAGGGGGAGGATGATGAGGACATCACTTCACATGATACACACATGGAGCCTCTACCTACAATTCAACTACAAGGACCAATCACACGCGCCCGTGCCCGTCGCTTGAACCATGAGGTTAATTCTTTCCTTAGCAACTATGTTAATATTTGTTTGGATGGGATGCTACTGAATACTAGCGATATTTTGTTGCTTAGGAACATGGGAGATGGAATAGAAGAATTGGAGTTGAAGACGGAGTCGCACGGATGATTTGAAGTCAAGAATTCGCTGGTTCAGACTACATCAACCACCCTGTACCAAAATGGGCATAACTTCCTCATACGAAGTCCGATTGGTGCGTTCTTTGACTTTTTGGAAAGCTGAGGAGAAGACGGATCGTTTGCCGTTGGTTTCACCTCATTGGGAGTCTCGAGTCGTTCTGTGTGATTTAAATAGTCCTGCGTGACAGAACTGGGCCATGTTGGCCCATAGTCTGAGTCTGTACGTCTTCTAGCCCACAGCCCATGTCTGTTCGCCTTCCACAGGCTGCCGCCCTATATATTCTCACGCCAGCCGCCTCTAGGGTTAGGTTTTGCTTTGTTTGCATCTACACTGTCGTGTTTAGATCCCGCCTCTTGCACCAGACCGATTGGCTGCTGCATTGGCGTTTGTGAAACCTCACCTTATCTTCGTTTGTCTGTGATTTGGCATTCGATTTGTATCCTTCCTGTTCTTGCTTGTATTCTTGGGTTCGCTTGCAGGAATTAGCCTTCGTGGCGAGGTCAATCGCGTACTGCGTGGTTGATAACCAACGGAGACAGTAGTGTAACGATTGCAAGGTTTTGATCCGCCGGACCGGAGCCTTGGATCGCCAACGTCGAGATTCTCCACCAACCCAAGTTTATCCTTTACCTAGCGGAAGATCGGGACCACTCCCCCATCAGAGCGATTGCTGGGCTGAGGAAGCTGCGGGGTCGGGTCGGCACAATCCAGGTACCCGGTGTGAAGACGGTGGACGCTTTGTCAGTTTCGGCGCAAAAGTAACAACCTATGATTATTTTGTTTTTAGGATATTAATATTTAGTTTTTAAGTTTAGAATATTTTTATTTGAGTCAGGAGATTTTTCTAAGAATATTTTAGTAATTTTCGGAATTTATTTTAGAGTCAGTGTTAATTTACCCTAGGGGTATATTAGTCTTTTCATGTATTAGGAGTCGCCTATAAATAGGCCCCTATCCCCCTGGGGATAGATGGCTGTTATTTTCAAGATCAATCTATAGTCCATTGGTTAGTCTTTAATCTACACTTATTTCGAGATTTATTTTCATCACCGGTGAAAAAGTTTTTTTGTGCAATCCTTCTCTCCGGCCGATGGGTGCACCGAGCGGCTGTAGGACCGAAAGTAGCGACCAGAGGGGGGGGGGGGGTGAATGGGTGCCTTAAAAATTCTTTCGAATCAATGGCTTGCTCCCAACACCCAACGCACCTCAAAAGACTTAGCAGCAAAACATAAACAGATCACCGAACCCTAAAAGTATCTAGCCTAGAAATAATCGGTGTCCTAGACAAAGAAACACCAATACAGTCCTAATAGGCATATGAACAAAGCATTCAAAACATGGGCAGATCAGAGTTCATCATAGCAATTCAAACTGAGTACAAATGAAATGGATGAGGAGTTACTGTTCAAAGTTGTCTCCAGTAAGGTACTTGGCGAAGCCTGTAAAGTCGAAGCCTGTAGTGTCGAAGCCTGTCTCGAGGTATGATGTCGAAGCTTGTTCACTGAGGTCATTCGAGGCTTGAGAGATAGGAGCCGAAGCCTTCTTCGAAGGGTACAGTGCAATAGACAAAAACAGACAACAATTGCTGAAACAAACGAAGCTTGCTCCTCTGCAGGGCTTCGGTAAAACCTTCGGTATGGACTCCGTACTTAGTCAAAACACCAGACACGAAGCCTACTTCGAAAATGCGAAGGTCAGATTTTAACTGCCGAAGGTCACTTTTACTGACGAAGTGCACTAAACGAAGTATGCCTTGAATGCTCGAAGTCCTTGCATACTTCGGAATAACTTCGACTAATCGAAGCTATTGCACAAGCTTCGTCAGGAAAACAATGACCGAAGCCTGTCCCGAAGTACCTTCGCACAAAGTGCTATCAAGCTATCGCCGAAGCTAGCTAACCAGGATGTGGGACTCAACAGCTTCGAGGCTGTAGACTTCGCTTGGCTAGTGAAAAGGTGTGCAAAACTTCGAAAGAACAGATCATGCGAAAATAAACAGACCTCGAACAGAGACTTTGATTCTTCGAATAGTCAGAAAACAACGTGGTTAAGGAAGGCTGCCGAAGTTATGCTGTGCTGTGGGACCCACATTAATACTTCGAACAAATACTTCCAAACTTGTCGAAGTACAGGAAAATTTCAGCCGTGTACTCAGCTTCAAAATAAAACATTAAATCTCTTTCACTTCAACCAATATGCCATGATTCAAAACCAGAAGTTTCCAACGTTCTCAGCCATGCCTTGCAAGAAGTGCCAAGCCACACAAAAATATTGAACCGAAATGCTGCAGAGGCTATGAGCGAAATCTAGAAACTTAGACCCCTACAAGCTGTCCTGCAGAGCTACTGTAGACTCGCATGCTGCAGAGAAAAACATGCCTACTGCTACTGCCACACAGCTATGATTAAAAATAGAGAACATGTACAGCTAGCTTACCTAGGCAAGTAATCAAGTACTAGCTAGCTACTTGTTGCTTCCTGCCATGGATAGGCTAGGGAACAGAGTAGATGCAACAGCCGTGTAGTCAAAAACAGCAGGAAAAACAATGGCTAAAACTCTACACAACAGCTGTAGGCTAGATAAGAATAAAAGCAGTCCTAGACTGCAGCTAGTCCGCGTGAACAACCAGGAAAGGCTACCGAAATCACAGATGCAATAAAATAGATTAGTACAGTGGAAAACTATCACGTATACCAGAGATTTCGAGAATCAAACAAAAGATTCTGAGGCGAGACCAGAGATCAGAAGCAAATAAAATACATTTAATCCGAGACGATCGAAAAACTTAGAGGCAGATTGTAGGCGTGGCTTGCGATGAACAACGGCAGTGTACGAAGGGAACGATGACGGTGTTCGCCATGAACAGGAAACAACCAGGAGCAAAAACGTGGGGAAAGTGAACTCTGATTTTTTTAGATTAAAGTGAGTTAACCCTAACCCTAGGGATTGGGGCCTATTTATAGGCAGCCCAATAAATAGGAAAAATGCAGAAATACCCCTAGGGTTTTTACAGACGCTGAAATAAATGGAAAAGACCAAACTGCCTTAGGATATTTTTACAGACTCGACTGACTGACTGTGGGCCTAAAGACAAAATAGTAAACTCCTATTTACAGATGACTTATCCTGAAGCTAAGCTTTCGTAGCGACTACGGCTTCTCTTCTGGACAGTTCGATGCGAGATCAGCAGTCGTCAGTTTTGCGCCGAAACTGACAAGGCCTCCACCGACATTGCACCAGGTACCCGGATTGGGCCGGCCCGACTCCACGGCTCTCTCAGCCCGGCAATCGATCACCGCCCGTGTACCTGAGTCAATCCTGGTCAACACCCCAGTGGATCCTCTGCTGCTCCTAGCCCATGTACCCGGATTGGGCCAGCCCAACTTCGCGGCCCCTCTACCCGACAGTCGCTCGTTGCCCGTGTACCTGAGTCACACACGGCCCAAACGCAGCAGGTCTTCTCTCTCTTTTCAGTCCTCTTTGACTATCGTTGACAATGACTCATCACATCTGGAGCCATGAGGCCCACGCTATTCAGCATGGCTCCTCAATCTCCCCCTTGATGAGTGCATTGTCAACACTTCTCTTCATCTGCTCTTCAGTACCTGCGAACAACTGTGGAAACACGAAAACAAGACACAAGAAAACAGAGAAGAAGAAAATAAAGTAAAAGTTTAACCCTAATGACCAAAAGCCGAACAAAAGCAAGAAGCGGTCATTATGGTTAACCAAAGGTAAAAGCTCAAAACGAGTGTAGTCTCAGAAACATCAACAAGGATATCAAAAGAGTAAGGACAAACGGGACAAAAACTCCCCCTGAAACAAATCCCAGAGAAAGCCAAAACTCACCCTTAAACTTTTATACCAAAATTTCTCCCCCTTGTTGACAAGTGAACTCATCAAGCACTCTATGACGACACTGACTCCCCCAGAAATGCAACTCCCCCTCAAAATATGCAATGAATGCAACTGGGGTGCAGGTGGAGTGTAGAAAGCATGCTTCTCAGATATGATTGACTGCAATTACAATATCTAACAAGTATAGCAAAAGACATACTGTCGAAGACACATGGCATGATCAGTGCAACAGATGATATCTAAAGAAAGTCATTTGCACACATTTTTCAGTTTTTGCAAACAAAAGCATCACCACATTTTCTGGATGACAAGCAAGGTAAAACATGAGATGCAGAAGCTAACTGATATCTACCAAGATAAACATTTTTCAAAACAAAGTGCTTCAGCAAACTTGTTTTCTTTTCAAAGTTCAGGCTTTTCATTTTCCTTTTTCATTTTTGCCAAGGGTTATTTGCATGTCAAACCTTATGCTAACCGACCAAGTCAAGCCTAGGCCAGAACTGGACCATCGGAAGCTTAAGACATTGGTCTTGGCATACACTACACTGTCCTAGTTCATACCAAAGTGCTATGGTAAGCAGTCCAGAACAATGCAATGCGACAAAGCAAACCCACTTGGATCTTTTCAACTCAAGCATAAAAAGGCATGGAATTTTCATTCATTTTTGATTTTTTTTATCATTTTTATAGCACATTTTCCATGTTAAAGCATAAAGATGTCCAAGTTGCATATCTGCATCTATGTGATGAACTAGCTACAAGGCATGTAACAGATAGCAAAAGCACTCAGCCTACACATGCTAGTTACCAGAAGCAATGGTGATCATCTTTCAAGTTTAAAGTGTAAAAGCCATGCATATGATAGATATCAGACATATCAAGTGAACTGAACCAAAGTATGATCATTGACAAGTAATCAAAAGCATGTACCAGCTAGACTAAGTAAAGCAGTTCAATCATATAACAGAAGCAGGCTCAAAGGTGTGATATGTGAATATGCAAGATATGAACACACACAAAAAGACTCAAGAAAAGAGTAAAGAAAAAGAAAACTGACGCAAAATATCCTAGAAAGGATACACAACACCCAAATCCCCTCGTAAACGCTCAAAAGTAGACCGATCTAGGGGTTTGGTAAAAATGTCAGCCAACTTGATGGGGGAGTGGTCCCGATCTTCCGCTAGGTAAGGGATAAACTTGGGTTGGTGGAGAATCTCGACGTTGGCGATCCAAGGCTCCGGTCCGGCGGATCAAAACCTTGCAATCGTTACACCACTGTCTCCGTTGGTTATCAACCACGCAGAACGCGATTGACCTCGCCACGAAGGCTAAATCCTGCAAGCGAACCCAAGAACACAAGAAAGAACAGGAAGGATACAAATCGAATGCCAAATCACAGACAAACGAAGATAAGTTGAGGTTTCACAAACACCAATGCGGCAGCCAATCGGTCCGGCGCAAGAGGCGGGATCTAAACACAACAGTGTAGATGCAACAAAGCAAAACCTAACCCTAGAAGTGGCTGGCGTGAGAATATATAGGGCGGCGGCCTGTGGAAGGGGAACAGACTTGGGCTGTGGGCTAGAAGACGTACAGACTCAAATTATGGCCAACACGGCCCAGTTCTGTCACGCAGTACTGTTTCGGTCACACAGAACGACTCGAGACTCTAAACGATGTGAAACCAACGGCAAACGATCCGTCTTCTCCTCAGCTTTCCAAAAAGTCAAAGAACGCGCCAATCGGACTTCGTATGACGAAGTTATGGCCATTTTGATACAGGGTGGTCGATGTAGTCCGAACCAGCAAAATCTTGACTTCAAACATCCGTGCGGCTCCGTCTTCAAGTCCAATTCTTCTATTCCATCTCCCGTGTTCCTAAGCAACAAAATATCACTAGTATTCAGTAGCATCTTATCCAAACAAATATTAACATAGTTGCTAAGGAAAGAATTAACCTCATGGTTCAAGCGACGGACACGGGTGCGTGTGATTCGTCCTAGTAACTGAATTGTAGGTGGAGGCTCCATGTGTGTATCATGTGAAGTGATGTCCTCATCACAACTGATGATGGGTATCAACATGTATAAGGTCAATGACACCTTTCTCATATTGATCCCGCAAAAAGTGAAAGCGCACATCAATGTGTTTGGTTTTTGAATGGAGACATGGGTTTTTCCCTACACTAATTGCACTGGTGCTGTCGCAAAACAAAGGAACTCTGGTAGGAAAGAACAACCCAAAATCTCGCAGAGTGGAAATCATCCAACCCAACTGTGAGCAGCAGCAGCTGGCAGCAGCTACATACTCAGCCTCAGTGGTCGAAAGAGCAACTCCAGGTTGCTTTCGAGAAGACCAAGACACAAGAGAAGAACCAAGAAACTGGCAAGTACCAGAAGTCGACTTGCGATCCAACCGGCACCCACCAAAGTCGGCGTCCGAAAATCCAGATAAATCAAGAGATGATGATGCTGAGTAGTAAAGACCAAGATCAGGCACATAGGTAAGATACCTGAAGATACGCTTGACAGCTTGCCGATGAGACGCGCGTGGTGAAGACTGGAAGCACGCGCACAGTCCCACGGCGAACTGTATGTCTGGCCTCGTCGCCGTCAAGTACAGCAGCGAACCGATCATCCCTCGAAACTCTCTCTCGTTGACCTTGACGCCGCTCTTGTCCTTGTCCAGGCCCCCAGATGTGCCCATTGGGGTCATCTGAGGCTTCAGCTCTCCACCAAAGTCGAATTTCTTCAACATGTCCCGAGTGTACTTACCCTGGTGGATGAAGGTGCCATCCTTGGTCTGCTTGATCTGGAGCCCTAGAAAGTACTTGAGCTCACCCATGAGGCTCATCTCGAACTCACTGTGCATCTCCTCAGAAAACTTGGACACAAGATCATTAGTAGTACCGCCAAAGATAATATCGTCCACGTATATCTGAGCGACTAAAAAATCTGAAGCATCTCTAAGCAAGAAGAGAGTTTTATCCACAGAACCCATCACAAAGCCCTTCCCCAACAAAAACTGCTTTAATCGGTCATACCAAGCCCTGGGGGCTTGCTTCAACCCATATAAAGCTTTTTGCAATTTAAAAACATGTCGAGGAAACTTAGGGTTCTCAAAACCAGGGGGCTGCCTAACATAAACCTCCTCCTCTATGTACCCGTTCAGAAAAGCACTCTTGACGTCCATTTGAAAAAGCTTAAAACCCTTCGAAGCGGCAAAAGCTAAAAGAATGCGAATGGACTCAAGACAGGCAACAGGAGCGAAGGTTTCTTCAAAATCAATACCTTCCTTCTGGCAAAAACCCTGGGCAACTAGTCGAGCTTTGTTGCGCACCACAACCCCATCTTCACCTTACTTGTTCTTGAACACCCACTTGGTGCCTATGGGGTTGCATCCTGGTGGCAGCTCTACTAGTGTCCAAACCCAATTGCGGACAAAATTCTCAAGCTCTTCTTGCATGGCATTAATCCAGTTCGAGTCAGAAAGAGCATGAGAAATGTCTCTGGGCTCAAAAGATGCAACAAAAGCAGATTCAGCAAACACAGCAAGAGAGTCAACAGACGAACGCAAAGTTCTTGTAGACACATCACCGATGATGAGCTCTGAGGGGTGATCACGCTGAACTGCTCGGGATCCCTGGTGATCTGAAGTCACCTCACCGGAGTCAGCAGCTGGCACCTCTGGACTCGACTGAGGGGGCTTGATCGAAGTGGAAGAAGTGATCAGAGGTCCGCCCTCGTCCTCAGTCGAAGTCTCAGAAGGTGTGGGCTCTGCAGGAGGTGCAGAAGGCCCACCCTCATCAGCAGCTGGAGTATCCTCATCTTCCTTGAAGATGGACTCTCCGAGCTCACCATCACCAGAAATCTCAAAAGAAGGATTCAAAGAAGGCAAGGACTCATCAAAAGAAACCTCGCAAGTCTCGACAAGCTGCTGGGATTCGAGGTTCCAAACACGGAAACCTCGAGAATGCAATGCATAACCGAGAAAAACTCCGTCCCAGCAACGAGACTCAAACTTGTCCAAATGCCCTCCCTTCTTGAGCACAAAGCACTTGCAGCCAAACGCTCGCAAGTGGCTCACCTTGGGCTGTCTGCCAAACCGCAACTCGTATGAGGTCTTACCAAGGTAAGCTCTAAGAAAAATGCGGTTGGCCAGATAGCAAGCCGTATTCATGGCTTCAGCCCAAAAGCGCCTAGTAGTCCTGTGCTCATCGAGCATCGTCCTGGCCATCTCGACTAGCATGCGGTTCTTTCGTTCCACAACGCCATTCTGTGGGGGAGTGTAAGGAGCAGAAAACTGATGGTCAAGACCCTGATTACTACAAAAGCTGACGAACTGAGAGTTCATGAACTCAGAGCCATTGTCGCAGCGAATTGCTCGCATCCGACCATTGTTCTCATTCTTCAGCTTCAAAATCAGGTCATGAACAAAATGAAAAGTTTCATCCTTAGACTCCAAGAAGAAAACCCACGAGAATCGAGAAAAATCGTCAACAATCACAAGTGCGTACCACTTCCCACCGACTGAGCGTACCCGAGCTGGACCGACAGTGTCCATGTGTAACAGCTCGCCTGGATACGAAGTCATCACCTGAGTCACAGGTGAGTGAGAAGCGGCAACCATTTTCCCATGACGACAGGGATGGCAAACTAGATCTTTCTCCATTTTAAGATTGGGCAATCCTCGGATGAGGTCCATAGAGCTTAACCTGACTAGCAGATCAAAACTCAAATGACCTAACCTCCTATGCCACTTCCAGAGCTCAGAAGAAGATCCAGCAATCAAACAGCGAGAAGGGCCAAAAGAACTAGAGAAGTCAATTCGAAAAACTTTACCGAAAGGTAAGATCTGGCAAATCAAAGACCCTCTAGAATCAATCACAGAAGAATTGCCCTTCTTAAAACGCACTTCCAAACCATCCTCAAGAAGTTGCGAAACAGAAATCAAATTAAAGTTCAAGTTTCCAACCAAAGCAACGTTCTTTAAAGAAAAATGGTCTCAAATGCGAATTGAGCCAATGCCACTTACTTTCCCTTGACCACTGTTCCCGAAGGTGATGTACTCTTTGGAGCTCGGGGGAGTGAGACTGGAGAACCATCTGCGATGTCCCGTCATGTGGTGAGAGCATCCTGAGTCCATGATCAAAACGTCCTCTAGTCCCCGATCCTGCACAATCAGTGGTTGTAAGTGGGAGCAAATGGTCCGGCACCGGGTTTAGCAAAAGAGCTAAACCAGTGTCGAGCCATCTGCTCAAAAGACAGAAAGCAGAAATCATCAGAAAAGTTCGGAAAAAACTCGGCTCAAAGCGCGGTCCTTGGTTCTGCCTAAAACCTCGGCCATGAGGTCCAGGACCGTAGCCAAAATGGCCTGGAGCTCTGCCGGAACGAACACCACCATCTGGAGCACGGCCAAGAAAGTCGTCTCCTCTACCACCACCTACGCGACGCGGCCTGGCCTCCAGCCTCTCCCCGTGTCGAGGAACTCTCAGTCTACCACCCTGCTAGTAGAACTGCTCCTGACCACCATGAGCTCTCTCTGCTTTCTCAACCCGCTTCCTCCTGAAGCAAAACTCCGCAAGATGCCCATCTCTCTGACAATACTCGCAATGGTAGGTGGGCTTCTTGGGATGTGGTCGAGGCTTGGTGTTCTTGGGCTTAGTGGTGTTTGGTGTCAGCTTCTTGGGTTGAGAGGGTCCAGGAAGAGAGTCAAGAGAAGTGTGGAGGTGTTTGGGATTTGGAACCCTGATGGGCTTCTTGGGTGGAGCTTTGGGTGGTTCATGGATCACTCCATCCTTGGGCTGACAAGCCTGGGAAGACTCAGTGGAGTGAGTCTTGGGATACTTCTGCTCTGGAGTCATTTTACTCCACTCCACTACCCGGCTAATGGCACTCTCAAAGTCAGCCTTGGTGTAGGTGTAACCTACCCCAAACCCATCCTGCCTCTTGAACTGCTGGATCATCATGCCGAGCTGAGGCTCTCTGGGACTGATCCAACTCAGGATAGAACGGAGGTAAAAGTTCTCATTCTGAGAATCAGCTAGCTCCTCTCTCAAGGCAGCTAGAACCTCCACCTGAGACAAGCAGGTCTCACACTCGCTATCTATCTGGACAGACTTCTCAGCTTTTAGCTTAATCAACTCCATTCTAAGAGACAGATAGTTCTCACAGACAGTGGGTGGAACTGACAATGTCTCCATCTCTAGCCTAGTCTGCGCCAGCTCAGCTCTCATTCTCTCCAAATCACCTAGATGCTCATCGCCCTTGGCTTTTAGCTCAGCTAAACTAGCAAGATGAGATGGGCAATCAGCACAGGGTACGACGACAGTGGCTTGAGCATCTTTCAGCTCCAGCTGAGTGCTTTCAAGCTCAGTGGCCAAAGTGTCCCTCTCATCAACCCTTTCTATGTACTTGGACTTCAGAGTTGACAGGTCACACAGAAGCACCTCACACTTTGGGAACTCACTGCTATCACCCAAGCAAGGGGAAGAAGATAGACTCTCAATTCTGCCGTTGGCCACGGCAAGCTCACTCTCCAACTCATCTATCCTCTTCTTAGCCCCTCTAAGCAGTTTTTCCCGATATTTTAACTCCTGACGATTGCTCTCAAGTAAATCAACAATTTCGCGTTCATAGGATGATACCTTGTTGTCGTCGTCGTCGGAGTCATCAGAGGAGCTCTTTTCTTCCTTATCCCCAAGAGCCATTGAGCAGAAACTCTTGCGGGATCTTCGGCGCCGATGTGAGCGGCTCTTTGGTCTGTCCCCGAAGGCCATGAAGCAAAGGCCCGCTGGATCGTTCTTGTCCTTCCCCTTCCTGATGATGAGCTCCTCATCGCTTGAGCTCGATGAAGAGGAAGAAGACGTGGACCGCTTGGAGTAGCTCTTCTCCATCTCAACTAAGAAGGCCTTGTCGCACTTCTTGTTCTCTCGCCGGTAGTCCTTCAGGGCCTTTCTGAAGAATCTGGTCTTTGGCTTGCCCTTGTTGAAGGAGGAGCTGTCGTGCTTGCCGGAGTCATGGAAGCCACCACTGGTGCCCTTCTTGTGTCCATTTCGCTTGGGGCAGTCGGCGATGAAGTGTCCTAGATCACCACACTCAAAGCATCCGGTCTTTGTGCCGTGTCTTTTGAACATCCTTTTGTCATAAACACGACGCACCCGGTTGTTAAACAGACACAAATCATCATCTCCCAAATACTCAAGCTGGTCCTCAGTGATAGACATCAAAGAGAACCCAGCACAGCTCACAGAAGAGGGATCAACAGAAGGTGTAGCAAGGGCCAGAGACTTTGATCCAGAGCCAGTGAGATTTGATCTCAACTGGGTATCAACCTCCGTGGCCTTCAGCTTGCTAAACAAATCAGAAATGGTCAAGGTATCATAAGAAGTGCTCTCAATGATAGAGGATACCTTGATCTCCCAGATCTTTGGGTCCAAGGTATGGAGAACCTTGAGCGCCTGTTCATGATCTGAGACTAACTGAACACCTTCAGCCTTGTTGTCCCGAAGCTTGTTTATGATCGACTAAAAACGACCAAACAACGCTTCAACAGATTCACCCGGCTTTTGTGTGAAGTTCTCATATTCACGCCGGTAGGTCTGATAGAGCCGAGCCTTGACCTGGGCTATCCCCTATGGTGTGCCTGGAGGGTAGCCCAGATCTCTCTCGCAGTAGAGAGATGGCTCACACGCTCAAATTCAGTGGGACCTAAACCAGAAAACAAGATGTTCACAGCTTTGCTATTGTTCACATGCTGAGCGATGATATCAGGAGAATCACGCTCAGCAACTGGCAATATGACAAACGTAGCGTGAACGCAAATGTCCCAGATGTCCGAGCTTTGGCTCATGAGATAGGCTCGCATGCGAGTCTTCCAATAATTATAGCCATAAGCTTCCAAGGACGGGACCTTGCCAGGAGAAGTCATGATCACTACTGGGGTTTAGAACCGGTTAAGGTATGGAAAAACCCTAACCAGGCTCTGATACCACTTGTAGGACCGAAAGTAGCGACCAGAGGGGGGTGAATGGGCGCCTTAAAAATTCTTTCGAATCAATGGCCTGCTCCCAACACCCAACGCACCTAAAACGACTTAGCAGCAAAACGTAAACAGATCACCGAACCCTAAAAGTATCTAGCCTAGAAATAATCAGTGTCCTAGACAAAGAAACACCAATACAGTCCTAATAGGCATATGAACAAAGCATTCAAAACATGGGCAGATCAGAGTTCATCATAGCAATTCAAACTGAGTACAAATGAAATGGATGAGGAGTTACTGTTCAAAGTTGTCTCCAGTAAGGTACTTGGCGAAGCCTGTAAAGTCGAAGCCTGTAGTGTCGAAGCCTGTCTCGAGGTATGATGTCGAAGCTTGTTCACTGAGGTCGTTCGAGGCTTGAGAGATAGGAGCCGAAGCCTTCTTCGAAGGGTACAGTGCAATAGACAAAAACAGACAACAATTGCTGAAACAAACGAAGCTTGCTCCTCTGCAGGGCTTCGGTAAAACCTTCGGTATGGACTCCGTACTTAGTCAAAACACCAGACACGAAGCCTACTTCGAAAATGCGAAGGTCAGATTTTTACTGTTGAAGGTCACTTTTACTGACGAAGTGCACTAAACGAAGTATGCCTTGAATGCTCGAAGTCCTTGCATACTTCGGAATAACTTCGACTAATCGAAGCTATTGCACAAGCTTTGTCAGGAAAACAATGACCGAAGCTTGTCCCGAAGTACCTTCGCACAAAGTGCTATCAAGCTATCGCCGAAGCTAGCTGACCAGGATGTGGGACTCAACAGCTTCGAGGCTGTAGACTTCGCTTGGCTAGTGAAAAGGTGTGCAGAACTTCGAAAGAACAGATCATGCGAAAATAAACATACCTCGAACAGAGACTTTGATTCTTCGAACAGTCAGAAAACAACGTGGTTCAAGGAAGGCTGCCGAAGTTGTGCTGTGCTGTGGGACCCACATTAATACTCTGAACAAATACTTCCAAACTTGTCGAAGTACAGGAAAATTTCAGCCGTGTACTCAGCTTCAAAATAAAACATTAAATATCTTTCACTTCAACCAATATGCCATGATTCAAAACCAGAAGTTTCCAACGTTCTCAGCCATGCCTTGCAAGAAGTGCCAAGCCACACAAAAATATTGAACCGAAATGCTGCAGAGGCTATGAGCGAAATCTAGAAACTTAGACCCCTACAAGCTGTCCTGCAGAGCTACTGTAGACTCGCATGCTGCAGAGAAAAACATGCCTACTGCTACTGCCACACAGCTATGATTAAAAATAGAGAACATGTACAGCTAGCTTACCTAGGCAAGTAATCAAGTACTAGCTAGCTGCTTGTTGCTTCCTGCCATGGATAGGCTTGGGAACAGAGTAGATGCAACAGCCGTGTAGTCAAAAACAGCAGGAAAAACAATGGCTAAAACTCTACACAACAGCTGTAGGCTAGATAAGAATAAAAGCAGTCCTAGACTGCAGCTAGTCCGCGTGAACAACCAGGAAAGGCTACCGAAATCACAGATGCAATAAAATAGATGAGTACAGTGGAAAACTATCACGTATACCAGAGATTTCGAGAATCAAACAAAAGATTCTGAGGCAAGACCAGAGATCAGAAGCAAATAAAATACATTTAATCCGAGACGATCGAAAAACTTAGAGGCAGATTGTAGGCGTGGCTTGCGATGAACAACGGCAGTGTACGAAGGGAACGATGACGGCATTCGCCATGAACAGGAAACAACCAGGAGCAAAAACGTGGGGAAAGTGAACTCTGATTTTTTTAGATTAAAGTGAGTTAACCCTAACCCTAGGGATTGGGGCCTATTTATAGGCAACCCAATAAATGGGAAAAATGCAGAAATACCCCTAGGGTTTTTACAGACGCTGAAATAAATGGAAAAGACCAAACTGCCCTTAGGATATTTTTACAGACTCGACTGACTGACTGTGGGCCTAAGGACAAAATAGTAAACTCCTATTTACAGATGACTTATCCTGAAGCTAAGCTTTCATAGCGACTACGGCTTCTCTTCTGGACAGTTCGATGCGAGATCAGCGGTCGTCAGTTTTGCGCCGAAACTGACAAGGCCTCCACCAACTTTGCACCAGGTACCCGGATTGGGCCGGCCCGACTCCGCGACTCTCTCAGCCCGGCAATCGATCACCGCCCGTGTACCTGAGTCAATCCTGGTCAACAGCCCAGTGGATCCTCTACTACTCCTAGCCCATGTACCCGGATTAGGCCAGCTCGACTTCGAGGCCCCTCTGCCCGACAGTCGCTCGCTGCCCGTGTACCTGAGTCACAAACGACCCAGACGCAGCAGGTCTTCTCTCTCTTTTTAGTCCTCTTTGACTATCGTTGACAATGACTCATCACATCTGGAGCCATGAGGCCCACGCTATTCAGCATGGCTCCTCAGCGGCGGCACAGCTTCTAGCGCGTCGGCAGGCTATAGGAGTTTGCACACACTCTGTGCGGCTGAAATCTTCTCAGGCCGCAACGTGCGTGCACCCCCCGCGATTCCATCGTACGCAGCACGATAGCAGTTTTCCGCGCGTGAAGCCATGCGCAGGGCCCACAGCGGCTGGCAGTCTGCACGTGAGATGGAGCAGTCACACGGCGTGTCACAGTGATCTCCACTCTTCTGCAAGCAGCGGCGGCGGGAGTTCCTAGGCCGTTCATCACGTGATTTTGTTGCAGAAGCTGCTCGCCAGGCTGTTGTGTCCCACGGCGCACGACGACCCAACCAAGGCAACAGACTGCTTTGCCTTGCCACACTTTGGCGGGGCCCACGGGAAGCCATCATCACGCCTTGAGCCACGCATGCGCAGCAGCCAGCAGCATTACGTCCCGACGGCGGATTTTAGTACTCGCATATTTTTCTTTATATATCTGTTTAATCTGCTTATATAAAAAGTAAAGAAAAATTTCTTATTCGCAGTAGTATTTTTAATTTTAGTCTTTACCTGAAATATTTTTGGTTTATTTCTAAATTAATTTTTGGATGATCCATACTTTATTCAGTTAATTAGTATTTTATTTTTAGACTGTATTCTGAATATTTTATTAAGATATTTAGTTTTTTTACGTCATTAAATATTTCTAGCACCCTTTTTTTACTGCAGTAATTCTATTTAGTTTAGCTTTAATATCATTTTTAATTAGGACACCGATCATCTTTAGGCTAAACCATTTTAATTCCTGCAATTTGCTTTGCTAATATTATTTGTCAGGCTAAGGTTGTTTGGGTGTTGGGATTAGCACATAGTATAGCAAGAATAATTTTTAGACGCCCATTCACCCCCCTCTGGTCGCTACATTCGGTCGCATACCTTATGAGCCAGAGCTCGGACATATGGGAGATTTGTGTTCATCCTACTTTCACCATAGTGACTATTGCTGCGGATACTGCTGCAGATGTAGTTACACAACATCAAAACAATAGTAAAGCGGTGAATATTTATTTTCTAGTCTAGGTCCTAGTGAGTTTGAGCGTGTTAGCCATCTCACCACTGCTCGAGAGATCTGGGCTACCCTCCAGGAACACCATGAGGGGACAGCTCAGGTCAAGGCTAGGCTATATCAGACCTATCGGCGTGAGTATGAGAATTTCTCACAGAAGTCGGGTGAGACGGTTGAGGCTTTGTTTGGTCGTTTTCAATTGATCATTAACAAGCTTCGCCTTAACAAGGCCGAGCGTGATCAGCTGGTCTCGGATCATGAACAGGTGCTTAAGGTACTCCATACCTTGGACCCTAAGATCTGGGAGATCAAGGTTTCTTCTATTGTTGAGAGCGCATCTTATGATACCTTGACCGTCGTAGAGCCGTTTAGTAAGCTCAAGGCCTCAGAGGTCGATATCCAGTTGAGATCAAATCTCACTAGTTCTGGGTCAAAGACTCTGGCACTTGCGACACCGTCTGCTGATCCTAATGCCATGAGTTGTACTGCTTTTTCCTTGATGTCTATCTCCGAGGAACAACTTGATACTCTAGGAGATGATGATCTGTGCTTGTTTAACAACTGGGTGCGACGTGTCTATGATAAGAGAATGTTTAAGAGACACGGCACAAAATCTTGATGCTTTGAGTGTGGTGATACAGGTCATTTCATTGCCGACTACCCTAAGTGGAAGAATTACAAGAAGGGAACTGGTGGTAACTCCTACGACTCCGACAAGTACGACAACTCAACGAAGGGCAAGCCCAAGACGAGATTCTTTCGAAAGGCTTTGAAGGACTACAGGCGTGAGAACAAGAAGCGAGACAAGGCTTTCTTCACCGAGATGGAGAAAAGCTACTCCAAGAGATCCTCGTCCTCCTCCTCATCTTCGAGTTCAAGTTATGAAGAGATCGTGATCAGGAAGGGGAAGGACAGGGATGATCCGGCGGGCCTCTGTTTCATGGCCTTCGGGGACAAGCCGAAGAGACGGTCACGTGACAGCCGAAGACCCCACAAGAGCTTCTGCTCAATGGCTCTTCGGGAGAAGAAAGAAAAGGACTCCTCTAATGACTCTAACGACGACGACGATGAGAAGGTATCATCCTATGAACAAGAAGTTGTTAATTTACTAGAACAGAACCGTCAGGAGTTGAAGTATCGGGAGAAACTGCTTAGAGGGGCTAAGAAGAGGATAGATGAGCTCGAGAGTGAGCTTGCCACGGTGAATGGCAAGATTGAGAGTTTGTCTTCTTCCCCTTGCTTGGGTGATAGTGGTGAGTGCCCTAACTGCGAGGTGTTGTTGTGTGACCTGACGACTCTTAAGTCCAGGTACACAAAGAGAGTAGATGAGAGAGACGCTTTGTCCACTGAGCTTGAAAGCGCTTAGCGGGAGCTAAAAGATGCTCATGCCACTATCGTCGCACCTTATGTAGACTGCCCATCTCATTTAGCTAGTATAGCTGAGCTGAGTGCCAAGAGTGATGAGCAGTTGAGCGAGTTAGCTGGAGTGAGAGCTGAGTTGGAGCAGACTAAGCTAGAGCTTGAGACCTTGTCAGTTCCACCCACTGTTTGTGAGAACTGCTTGTCCATTAGAATGGAGTTGATCAAGCTAAAAGCTGAGAAGTCTATCGAAGTTGATAAAGAGTATGAGATATGCTTGTCTCAGGTGGAGGTGTTAGCTTCCTTGAGAGAGGAGCTAGCTGATGTTCAGAACGAGAACTTTTACCTCCGTCAGATCCTGAGTTGGATTAGTGCCAGAGAGCCACAGCTCGGTATGATGATCCAGCAGTTCAAGAGACAGGATGGGTTTGGGGTAGGTTACACCTATACCAAGGCTGATTTTGAGAGTGCCATTAGCCATGCAGTGGAGTGGAGTAAGATGACTCCCGAACAGAGATATCCCAAGACTAACTCCACTGAGTTCTTTAAGGATAGTCAGCCCAAGGATGGAGTGTTCCAAGAACAACCTAAAGCTCCACCTAAGAAGCAGATCTGGGTTCCAAAGCCTAAAACTCTCCACACTTCTCTTGATTCTTTACCTGGACCCTCTCACACCAAAGATGCTACACCCAACACCACCAAGCCTAAGAATCCTAAGCCACAACAACATCCCAAGAAGCCTACCTATCACTCTGAGTTTTGTTAGAGAGACGGGCATCTTGAGGAGTTTTGCCTCAGGAGGAAGCGGGTTGAGCGAGCAGAGAGAGCTCGAGGTGGGCAGGAGCAGTTCTACCAGCAGGGTGGTAGACAGAGAGTTCCTCAATGTAGAGAGAGGCTAGAGGCTAGGCCACGTCGTGTAGGTGGTGGTAGAGGAGACGATTTTCATGACCGTGCTCAGGAGGGTGGTTTCAGTTCCGGCAGAGTTCCAGATCGTTATGGATACAGTTTTGGACCTTGTGACCGTGATTTTAAGCAGAATAGAGGACCGCGTTTTGAGACACGTTTTGGTCCAGACTCATATGATTCCTTCTGCTTTCCTACATACGAGCAGATGGCTCGACACTGGTTTAGTACTTTTGCTAGACCTGGTGGTCGACCATTTGCTCCCACTCATGACCATTGATCTTGCAGGATCGAGGACTGGAGGACGTATGGATCATGGACTCAGGATGTTCTCGCCATATGACGGGACACCTCAAATGGTTCTCCAGCCTCACTCCCCCGAGCTCCAAGGAATACATCACTTTCGGGAACAGTGGGCAAGGGATGGTACAAGGTATTGGGTCGATTCATATTTCTGATTATTTCTCTTTGAAGAATGTTGCTTTAGATGGAAATCTAAACTTTAATCTAATTTCTGTTTCGCAACTGCTTGAGGATGGTTTAGAAGTGCGCTTTAAGAAGGGCATGTCTTCTGTTGTCGATTCTAGAGGATCTTTAGTTTGCCGGATCTTACCTTTTGGTAAGGTTTTTCGTATTGATTTCTCTAGTTCTTATGGCCCTTCTCGTTGTCTGATGGTCGGATCCTCCTCTGAGCTATGGAAGTGGCATAGAAGGTTAGGCCATTTGAGATTTGATCTGCTTGTCAGATTGAGTTCTATGGATCTTATCCGAGGGTTGCGTAAGCTTAAGATGGAGAAGGATCTAGTGTGTCATCCCTGTCGTCATGGGAAAATGGTTGCCGCTTCTCACGCACCTTTGACTCAGGTGATGACTTCATACCCGGGAGAGCTGTTGCACATGGATACAGTAGGTCCAGCTCGAGTACACTCAGTCGGTGGGAAGTGGTACGCCCTTGTAATAGTCGACGATTTTTCTCGATTCTCGTGGGTTTACTTTCTAGAGTCTAAGGATGAGACTTTTCAGTATGTTCATGACCTGATTTTGAAGCTGAAGGACGAGAATTATGGTCTGATGCGAGCAATTCATTCAGACAACGGATCTGAGTTTAAGAACTCTCAGTTCGCCAGTTTTTGTAGTGATCAAGGTCTTGATCATTAGTTCTCTGCTCCTTACACTCCCCCACAGAACGGCGTTGTGGAACGAAAGAACCGCACGCTTGTCGCGATGGCCAGGACGATGCTTGATGAGCATAAGACTCCTAGGCATTTTTGGGCTGAAGCAATGAACACAACTTGTTATCTTGCCAATCACATTTTTCTTAGAGCTTACTTAGGTAAGACGTCATATGAGTTGCGGTTTGGTAGACAGCCCAAGGTGAGTCACTTGTGAGCTTTTGGATGCATGTGCTTTGTGCTTAAGAAGGGAGGGCATTTGGACAAGTTTGAGTCTCGTTGCTGGGATGGAGTCTTTCTTAGTTATGCTTTGCATTCACGAGGCTTTTGTGTTTGGAACCTAGACTCTCAGATGCTTGTCGAGACTTGTAAGGTTTCTTTTGATGAGTCTTTTCCCTCGCTGAGGAGCTATGCTGAATAGCGTGGGCCTCATGGCTCCAGAAGTGATGAGTCATTGTCAATGATAGTCAAAGAGGACTGAAGAAGGAAGGAGATATGCTGTTTCATGGGCCGCGTGTGACTCAGGTACACGGGCAGCGAGCGACTGTCGGGCAGAGGAGGCTGTGAAGTTGGGCTGGCCCAATCCGGGTGCATGGGCCAGAAGCAGTAGAAGACCCACTGGGCTGTTGACCAGGACTGACTCAGGTACACGGGCGGTGAGCGATTGCCGGGCTGAGAGAGCTACGGAGTCGGGCCGGCCAAATCCGGGTACCTAGTGCAAAGCCGGTGGAGGCTTTGTCAGTTTCGGCGTAAAACTGACAACCGTTGATTCTGTATCCGACTGTCCAGAAGAGAAGCCGTAGTCACTACGAAAACTTAGCTTCCGGATAAGTCTTCTGTAACTCTAGGCCCACAGTCAGTCAGTCGTGTCTGTAAAAATTCCTAAGGGCAGTAGAGTCTTTTCCTTTATTTTGAGTCTATAAAAACCCTAAGGGGCTGGTAGAATATTCCTAGTGTTGGGCTGCCTATAAATAGGACCCCAATCCCTAGGGTTTGGACTACCCTTTTGGCTGAAATCAAATCCACTCTATTGGGTCATTTTGTCTCTCACGTTCTCTCTCCTGTGTGCGCCGCCAGGCTCTTGCTCGTTCTATTTTTTGCCTTGCATTTATTCTAATCTTTGGATGCTTTAAAGCTTTGGTCCCTGTTGATTTCTCTCGGTGCACATTGTTTGGTTTGAGGAGTTAATGCTTCGGCTACAGGCTTACCCTGGATTTATTTCGTGAGCAGAAGCTTCTCTTTTGCTTCTGTTCTTCACATACTGAGTACTAGTTCTTGCTGTTGCAAGTAGTACTATTTTCCTGTAGCTACAGTGTTCTGTGCAGCTTTTCACCTTCTATTGCGTAGCTTTTTGATCGAGGGTGTCAGCTCTGAGTACCTTTTCTGGCTGTTTCTGGCGAAGCCAACCTTCTCTGTTCGAAGCCCCTCAGCTCCGTGAGGCAGGCTTCGATCTAACATCTTCGAAGGCTTCGCTCGATCTTCAATTTGCGTCCTATGTTGCTTAGCTTCGAAGTATTTTCTTGAACGTCAGTATCACTTTCTTCGAACAATAGTGCGTAGGGGATTTGGCTCTAGCTGTTCGAAGTTCATACTTCGATAGTTTTCGAAGTTGGGTTCGAGGCTTGTAGTTCCGCTGGGCCTCGCACTGACTTTTGTGTGGCATGTCACCCTTCGCTTCTCTCTTCGAAGCTTGCTCTGTTCGGAGGTAAAGTATAGGCTTCGGACTTGATTTTCTGTCGTGTGACAGGCTTCGCTTCTTTGTTCGAAGGTAGTCCGTTTGTGTGTTGTGTTCGAAGCTTTCGGTTCGAAGGTTTGCTTCGAAGCATTCGGTTCGGAGTTCTGTTCGAAGTCTTGTCTTCGGAGCATACACTTCGAAGCAAGTTCCGACTCTGTTACTTTGATCCGAAGCATACTTCGCTCCCAGCTCCTTCGAACTAGGCTAGAACCAAATACCTTCGGCCTCTTCGACATGCTTCGCAACTGATCTCCGAAGCAGGCTCCGTCACCAACCTCCGAAGCAGACTTCGACGTGCGAAGGGGGCTTCGCCAAGTTCCGAACAGGAGACAAATTTGGACAGTAACTTCTCTTTTCATATTACACATACTTAGATCATTTCATTGAGAAGTTTAGGCCTGTTACACCTTGTTCATCTGCCTAGTTGCACTTATTTAATAAGTCTCAGTTATAATCATTTGCTTCTAGGTTAGAAACCTTTAGACTTAGGCCTTTTGTTTACTTTCTGCTACGTAATCTTTTTGAGGTGCGTTGGGTATTGGGAACAGGCCATTGATTCGAAAGAATTTTTTAGGCGCCCATTCACCCCCCCTCTGGTCGCTACTTTCGGTCCTACACTCGCCGACTCCTTCTTTTGAACTTTCTGGAGATGATGAGCTTGGAGAGTCCAGCTTCGAGGAAGATGATGACACTCCTGCTGATGATGAAGGTGGGCCCTCTGTACCGCTTGTAGACCCCACACCTTCTGAGACTTTGACTGAGGATGAGGACGGACCTCTAATTACTCGTTCTACTTCGATCGAGTCTCCTCAGTCGAGTCCAGAGGTGCCAGGTGTTGACTCCGGTGAGATGACCTCTTAGCCGAGTCCAGAGGAGCCAGTTGCTGATTCAGGTGAGGTGACTTCAGATCACCTAGGATCTCATGCTGTTCAACATGATCACCCTTCAGAGCTCATCATTGGTGATCTTACAGAGAGATCTTTACGATCTTCAGCTGGTTCTCTTGCTATGTTTGCTGAGTCGGCTTTTGTTGCTACTTTTGAGCCCCGAGACGTTTCTCATGCTCTTTATGATTCAAATTGGATAAACGCCATGCAAGAAGAGCTTGAAAACTTTGCTCGCAATCGGGTTTGGACACTAGTTGAGCTGCCACCTGGATGCAACACGATAGGCACCAAGTGGGTGTTTAAGAACAAACAAGAAGAAGATGGTGTTGTGGTGCGCAACAAAGCTCGATTAGTGGCATAGGGTTTTTGTCAAAAAGAAGGAATTGATTTTGAAGAGACATTCGCCCCTGTTGCTCGCCTTGAGTCCATTCGTATTCTTTTGGCCTTTGCTGCTTCTAAAGGTTTTAAGCTTCATCAAATGGATGTCAAGAGTGCTTTTCTAAACGGGTATATAGAGGAGAAGGTCTATGTTAAGCAAAGCACCGATTTTGAGAACCCTAAATTTCCACGACATGTTTACAAGTTGCAGAAGGCTTTATATGGTCTGAAGAAGGCCCCCAGGGCTTGGTATGATCGCTTGAAGCAGTTCTTGTTGCAGAAAGGTTTTGTGATGGGTTCTGTGGACAAGACTCTTTTCTTGCTTAGAGGTGGCGCAGACTTATTGGTTGCTCAGATTTATGTGGCCGATATTATTTTTGGTAGTTCTACTAATGAGCTTGTATCCAAGTTTTCTGAGCAGATGCATAGCGAGTTTGAGATGAGTCTCATGGGAGAACTCAAGTACTTTTTAGGGCTCCAGATCAAGCAGACCAAGGACGGCATTTTCATCCACCAGGGTAAGTACACACGAGATATGCTAAAGAAATTTGACTTTGGCGGAGAGCTAAAGCCACAGATGACCCCAATGGGTACATCTGGAGGTCTGGACAAGGACGAGAACAGCGTCAAGGTAAACAAGAGAGAGTATCGAGGGATGATCAGATCGCTGCTATACTTGACTACGACGAGACCGGACATTCAGTTTTCTGTGGGTGTGTGTGCACGTTTTCAGTCTTCGCCACGCGCATCTCACCAGCAGGCTGCGAAGCGTATTTTCAGGTATCTTACTTATGCTCCTGATTTAGGTCTTTATTATTCTGCATCATCGTCTCTTGATTTAGCTGGTTTTTCGGACGCTGATTTTGGTGGGTGCCGGCTGGATCGCAAGTCGACTTCCGGTACTTGCCAGCTTCTTGGTTCTTCACTTGTTTCTTGGTCTTCTAGAAAACAATCTGGAGTTGCGTTTAATACTACTGAGGCTGAGTATGTAGCTGCTGCTAGCTGCGGTTTTCAGTTGGTTTGGATGATTTCTACTTTGCGGGATTTTGGGTTGGTCTTCCTTGCTAGAGTTCCTTTGTTTTGTGATAGCACCAGTGCAATTAGTGTAGGGAAAAACCCATGTCTTCATTCTAAAACCAAACATATTTATGTGCGCTTTCACTTTCTGAGGGATCAATATGAGAAAGGGGTCATTGATCTTATTCATGTTGATACCCATCAGCAGTTGGCTGATATTTTTACCAAACCCCTAGATCAGTCTACTTTTGAGCGTTTGCGAGGGGATTTGGGAGTTTTGTATCCTTTTTAGGATACATTGAGTATGTTTTTATTTTCTTCTTTATTTTTTATTGAGTCTTTTTGTGTGCGTTCATATTTTGCATAGTCATCAATCACATTTTGAGCTTGCTTCTGTTATATGATTAATCTGCTTTAGTTTCTCTAGCTAGTATATGTTTTTGATTACCTATCGATGATCATGTTCTGTTTCAGTTCACATGATATATCTGATATTTGTCATATGCATGGCTTTTATGTTTTAAAATTGATAAATGCTCACCATTGCTTCTGGTAACTAGCATGTGTAGGCTGAATGCGTTCGCTATCTTTTACATGCCTTGTAGCTAGATCCTTACTTAGATGCAGATATGCAACTTGGACATTTATATGCTTTAAATATGAAAAATGTGCTATAAATATGTTAAAAATTCTGAAAAAATGAAAAATTTATGCATTTTTATGATTATCAGAAAAGATCCAGGTGGATTTGCTTTGTCGCATTGCATTGTTCTAGACTACTTACCATAGCACTTTGGTATGAACTAGGACAGTGTAATGTATGCCAAGACCAATGTCTTAAGCTTCTGATGGTCTAGTTCTGGCCTAGGCTTGACTTGGTCAGTTAGCATAAGGTTTGACATGCAAATAACCCCTGGCAGAAATGAAAAATAAAAAGAAAAAGAAAAAGTCTGAAAAATTTAAAAAGATGACAAGTTTGCTGAAGCACTTTGTTTTGGACAATGCTTATCTTGGTAGATATCAGTTAGCTTTTGCATCTCATGCTTTACTTTCCTTGTTAACTAGAAAATGTGGTGATGCTTTTGTTTGCAAAAATCGAAAAATGCGTGCTAATGACTCTCTTTAGATATCATCTGTTGCACTAATCATGTCATGTATCTTAGACAGTATATCTTTTGCTATACCTGTTAGATGTTGTAATTGCAGTCAATCATATATGAGAAGCATGCTTTTTACACTCCACCTGCACCCCATCTGCATTCATGACATATTTTGAGGGGGAGCAACATTTTAGGGGGAGTTTGTGTCTATGTCTCTTTGGAGTGCATTTAGTCTCACTTGATGAGTCCAATTGTCAACAAGGGGGAAAAATTTTGGAGTACATTTTTTAGCTTTCTCTGGGATTTATTTCAGGGGGAGTTCCTTGTTGGTAATTCTGAGATTTGCACTTGTTTTTGAGTCTTTATTTTTGGTTAACCATAATGACCATTTTCTTGCTTTTGTTTGGCTGTTGGTCATTAGGGTTAAACTTTTATTTTCTTTCTTCTATTTTCTTTTGTCTTTGTTTTCCTGTTTCCACATGTTTTGCAGGTTCTGAAGATGAGCCGAAGAGGGTGTTGACAATGCACTCATCAAGGGGAGATTGAGAAACCATGATGAAGAACATGGGTTTGATACTCGAGATATGATGAGTGATTGTCAACGGAAGTCAAAGGAAGAGAAATGAAGACTTGCCGAGTCTGAGGCGTGTGTGACTCAGGTACACGGGCAGCGAGCGACAGCTAGGCAGAGGAGCCGCGGAGTCAGGCTGGCCCAATCCGGGTACATGGGCTAGGAGCGGCAGATGATCCACTGGTCTGTTGACTGGGTTTGACTCAGGTACACAGGTTGCAAGCGATTGCTGGGCTGAGGAAGCTGTGGGGTCGGGTCAGCCCAATCCGAGTACCCGGTGCGAAGACGGTGGACACTGTGTCAATTTCGGCACAAAACTGACAACCTATGATTATTTTGTTTTTAGGATATTAATATTTAGTTTTTAAGTTTAGAATATTTTTATTTGAGTCAGGAGATTTTCTAAGAATATTTTAGTAATTTTTAGAATTTATTTTAGAGTTAGTGTAAATTTGTCTTTTCATGTATTAGGAGTCGCCTATAAATAGGCCCCTATCCTCCCTGGGGATAGATGACTATTATTTTCAAGATCAATCTACAGTCCATCGGTTAGTCTTTAATCTACACTTATTTCGAGATTGATTTTCATCACCGGTGAAAAAGTTTTTTTGTGCAATCCTTCTCTCTAGCCGACGGGTGCACTGAGCAGCGGCACAACTTCCAGCGCGTCGGCAGGCTACAGGAGTCTGCACACACTCTGTGCGGCGGAAATCTTCTAAGGTCGCAACGTGCGTGCACCCCCCGCGTTTCCATCGTACGCAGCACGATAGCAGTTTTCCACGCGTGAAGCCATGCGCGGGGCCCACAGCGGCTGGCAGTCTGCACGCGAGACGGAGCAGTCACATGGCCCGTCACAGTGATCTCCACCCTTCTGCAAGTAGCGGTGACGGGAGTTCCTAGGCCGGTCATCACGAGATTTTGTTGTATAAGCTGCTCGCCAGGCTGTTGTTTCCCACGGCGCACGGTGACCCAAGTAAGGCAACAAACTGCTTTGCCTTGCCACACTTCGGCGGGGCCCACGGGCAACCATCATCACGCCTTGAGCCACGCATATGGAGCAGCCAGCAGCATTACGTCCCCACGACGGATTTTTCTTGTTGAGGCAGAAGGCGCACGGCGAGCTAAGTTTTCTTTTTAATCTCCTATATTTTAGCTGGTTTGTTAATTAGCTAAACAATCTGTTTAGAAATTTCAGGTTAATTTAATCTGCCAAAATATTTATAGTACTCGCATATTTTTCTTTATATATCTGTTTAATCTGCTTATATAAAAAGTAAAGAAAAATTTATTAGTCGCAGTAGTATTTTTAATTTTAGTCTTTACCTGAAATATTTTTGGTTTATTTCTGAATTAATTTCTGAATATTTTATTAAGATATTTAGTTTTTTTTACGTCATTAAATATTTCTAGCACCCTTTTTTTTACTGCAGTAATTCTATTTAGTTTAACTTTAATATTATTTTTAATTAGGACACCGATCATCTTTAGGCTAAACCATTTTAATTCCTGCAATTTGCTTTGCTAATATTATTTGTCATGCTAAGGTTGTTTGGGTGTTGGGATTAGCACATAGTGTAGCAAGAATAATTTTTAGGCGCCCATTCACCCCCCTCTAGTCCCTACTTTCGGTCCTACACAGAGGCGGGAGGAGGAGCGCGTGCGGCTGCCCTGCGGGACCAGGCGGGCGCGGGTGCGGAGGAGAGAGGGGGGGAGCACGTCGATAGGGTGGGTCCACCCGTCAGTGGGCGCCGGCTTCTGACTGGGCTGGGCCGAGGGGGAATTGGGGGTTGCGGCCCAAAAGTAATTTAAATTGTTTTTCTCATTAAAATAATTCCATAAATTCATATATTCATTTAGAGCTTGAAGCACTGTTGCTAAATTTTGTAAAAATTCCTATAAATATTTCTTGGCTCATAAGTTCCATCATAAATTTTTTAGACTTAAATTTGAATTATTTCTCCTGGTTTTGGTGTAATTCGGTTCTTTCAACCTTTTCTCTTAATTAAATAATCCTTTTTATTTCAGAAAATTTATTTTCCTCATTTTTATTTTATTTTTAAATTTGGGATGTTACAATTATGATCTCTGAGAAAATGATACCGTACATCAATGGGTTTGGTTCTAGAATGCTGAACCGAGTTGTTTGCAATACAAATAGCACTACTGTTTTCATAGAAAAGTGGAACACTCTTATAATCTAACCCAAAACCCCGCAAAGTGGAAACCATCCACAAGATCTGAGAGCAACAGCTAGCTACAACAACATATTCGGCCTCAACCGTTGATTGTGCAACACTAGATTGTTTGCGGGAAGACCAGCAAACCAGCGAGGTACATAGAAAATGACAAGTATCGGAGTTACTTTTCCTATCAATCCTACACTAACAAAATCCGCATCGGAATAACCTCGAAGGCACAAAGAGGAAGACGCAGAATACCAAATGCCAAATTCTAGGGTATGCTTTAGATACCTGAGAATGCGCTTTACCGCTTGGAAGTGCGAAGCACGTTTCGAAGCCTGAAAATGAGTGCACAGACACACTGCAAAGTGTATGTCTGGCCTCATAGCCGTCAAGTAGAGGAGTGAGACGATCATGCTCCGAAACTCCTTCTGATCCATGGCTTCTCCATCCTCGTCATGATCCAATGCTATCGAAGTAGCCATCGGAGTAGCGAGGGGCTTCGCATCAGCCATGTCGAACTTCTTGATCAGGTCCTTGGTGTACTTCGTCTTGTGGACGAATGTACCTTGTTTGCTTCGCTTGATTTGCAAACCAAGGAAAAATGTGAGTTCGCCCATCATGGACATCTCGAACTCCTTGCTCATGGCATCTGTAAACTCGGCAACCAAAGCATGAGAAGAGCCACCAAAGATGATATCATCCACATAAATCTGAACTAGGAGGAAATCTTTGCCATGCTTGAGAGTGAACGGGGTTCTATCAACTGATCCCATCAAATACCCCCGCTCAAGCAGAAAAGACTTAAGTCTATCATACCATGCCCGAGGGCCTGCTTGAGTCCATAAAGAGCCTTATGAAGTTTAAGGACTTTATGTGGACATTTGGGGTTTTCAAAGCCAGGGATTGTTTTACATAAACATCTTCGCCTATGAAGCCATTAAGAAATGCACTTTTGACATCCATTTGATGGAGTTTGAATCCCCGGGATGTCGCAAAGGCAAGCAAAATCCTAATGGCCTCTAGACACGCAACAGGTGCAAAAGTCTCAATAAAATAAATCCCTTCTAATTGAGAATAACCATGAGCTACAAGTCTAGCCTTGTTTCTAACTATAGTACCATCCTCCCCTTATTTGTTTTTGAAAATTCATTTTGTTCCAATGAAATGAACACTAGGTGGAGAATCAACTAAAGTCCAGACTTGGTTTCTCTCAAAATTTTCAAGTTCTTCATGCATGGCATTGATCTAACTAGAATCAGAAAGTGCATGACTAACATCTAAGGGCTCGAAAGAAGCAACAAAAGCGGAATCAATGAAATGAGCATGAGAACGTGTTACTATTTGATCAAGCTCACCAATGATCTGCTCGAGAGGATGCATCCTTTGAATATGATGTGGAGCCTCGCGGCGGGATGCAGTCTCTCCCTCAACTTGTGCGTTGGAGTGGTCCAAGATGACCGATGTCGAGGTAGTTGCTTCGAGACCTTGTGCCGAAGTGGTTGAAGCGGGGTCGGCTTCGGGGGTCGATGTCGAGGCTAGTAGGGGTTCATCCTCGAAATCACCGGAATCTTCTTCTTCGAAGATGGTCTGCTCCATGTCGTGTTCATTCGCACGTTCAAAAGTAGAACTAATAGAGGGGGTTGATTCATCAAAAGTCACATCACATGACTCAATGACAGTGTTAGTTTCCAAATTGAAAACACGATAAGAATGACCATGTGTAGTGTAACCTAAAAAGATCCCATCAGAAGAACGCGACTCAAATTTATCCAAATTTCCATGTTTTAGGATAAAGCAACGATAGCCAAAAACTCAAAGATGAGTAACTTTGGGCTATCTCCCCAAACGTAGCTCATAAGATGTCAAGTTCAAAATAGATCACAAGAAGATTCGGTTTGAGATGTAACATGCAGTGTGCATAGCCTCAGCCTAGAATTTTCTAGGAGTCCTGTGCTCATCGAGCATTGTCCTAGCCATCTCAACCAAAGTGCGGTTCTTTCTCTCAACAACACCGTTCTGTTGAGGAATCCGCGCAGCAGAAAATTGATGTTCTATGCCATGGTCCATGCAAAAGTCAACAAAAAGACGGTTCTTAAACTTGGTTCCATTATCACTTCGAATGAATTTTAATGCACCAGGGAGTTCAGTGAAAAGTCTCAAAGCCAAGCTCCGAAAGTGTGAAAACACTTCATCCTTACTGGCAAGAAAGAAGACCCAAGAGTAGCGAGAGAAATTATCGACAATGACTAGCACATACCACTTTCTGCCTACAGAACAAACCCGAGAAGGACCTACAGTATCCATCTGGAGAAGTTCTCCGGGTTGTTCAGTCATCACCGTGGTGACAGGCGAATGCGAAGCGGCAATCATTTTTCCATGTCAACAGGGAGTGCAAACTAAATTCTTCTCAAACTTGAGCTTGGGCAATCCTCGGATCAGACCTAGGGAACTCAGACGAGCAAGCAACTCAAAGCTCATATGGCCTAGTCTCCTACACCACTTCCAAAGCTCAGAAGTTGAATGTGCAACAAGACAATGAGAAGAACCAGATGACTCAGAAAAATTAGCTCCAAAAACTCTCCCAATTCTAAAGATCTTACAGACCACAACGCCATCTGAATTGAGTACTTGCAAAGTATCACGATGGAATCGCACTTCGAAGCCCTCATCAAGTAATTGAGATACAGAAAGCAATTTGTATCCCAAATTTTCAACCAAAGCAACATCTTTGAGAGTGAAATTTGAGTTGATTCTTACCACACCTTTACCTTTCACTCTACTCCTTCTATTGTTGCCGAAGGTGATATGTTCCTTTTGCTTGGTTGTGGTGAGGCTGGAGAACCATGCTGCATCTCCAGTCATGTGGCGCGAACAACTGGAGTCCATGATCCACGTGCCCTCCAAGCCTCGGTCTGGCGCCTACACATGATAATAGAATCTCGATCGCTCAGTGCTGGGGTGAGTGAAAACATGACGAGGCATCCAGCACTGAGTGATACAAGTAGTAGGCAAAGTAAAAATAGACAGTCTACGCATAGAAAAATCAGAATGATGCAAAGTGCGAGGTCTACCTACATGTCGTGACCCAAATGCATGACGAGGTATCCTAACTTGTCGAGGGACAAAGCTACTCACACGGGGTCTACCACCATATGGAACATGGTGAACACCTCGAGGAGAAAAACCTCTCCGGGGAGCCTCAAAATAGGACATGAGTGAAGCTCAGACTCATGCATACCTAAAGATGGGTAATGAATCTTTTGGAAACTCATCGCCTGAGAGCGTCGCTTATCCTTGATGCGACGAAAACAGAACCCAACCAGATGACCCGCTCGCTGATGGTAGGAACAATGAAACACTCTCCTAGGGGCACTCTCATGGGTCATAGGGGCAATCTTCACATGCTCCTTGGGTTTCTGCTGAATGGATTTCTTGGGAGGAATTTTCTTGGCAGGAGGAATGGTTTTCGTTTAAGTTTGGGTAGGCTTTTTGGCTGATGGAGTGTCTATCCAGGATCTTTCTTTCTCTAAGGTAGTGGGTGAGGTAAAAATAGTTTTGTTCTCAACGTGTGAAGAAATCCTCTCAAAACCCAATCCTAGAGCTAACCCTGCCCTATCAGCACACATCTTGGTCTTGGCCAAGAGCAAGTCCATTCTATCCTTTCCCTCAGTACATTTGTAAACCACAGAAAGAAAGTATTCATTTTCAGTCATGAGGTTTTCAACTCACTCTCTAACGGTGCCTAGCTAGTCCTTAAGGGTTATGCAAGTGTCACACACAGGTTGCACATCTTTAGAACTACCGGCCCTCTCCATTCTAGCCTCTAAATCATGAACATGCTTATCACATAAATCAATGCTCTTACGTAATAAAGAACAGTTTATGCATTCATTTTCATCATGAGGACTAGAATCAACCACCAAAAGTTGCTTCTGTGCAGTCTCAAGCTCAGAAAGAGTTTGAGCATGCATAGAACGCAACTGAGCAAGCTCACCCATGACAACAGTGCAAAATTCACATTTAACATCATTAACTCTATACTTAAGCATGGCATAATCAGTAGAAATAGATTCTAGCCTAAGTCTAAGGTCTTTTCTATCTCTAGCGGCTTGCACAAGCAACCTATCCTGACCTAAACTACTTCATTCAGTTCATCTAATTTAATTGAAAGCTGGTCATAGGATAGTCAAGCTCATCGCTGTTGTGATCGTTGTAGGCCATGAAGCAGAGGCCAGTCAAATCTCGTCCCTTCTTGTCCTTCTTCTCGTCTTTCCTTGGGGACTCCTTCTCCTCATCAGAGCTTGACTCCTCAGTTGAGGAAGTGTCGATGTCGCTGAGAGCAGCAACAAAAGCTCTGGAAGCGGCTTTGGCTACCCTCATAGCCACCTTGTCGCGCTTGCCCTTCACAAAGGGGTTCCTCTCCTTTTTGTGGTATTTGGGGCGCTCACACTCATCTCTCTGCTTGAGTTTAGGACAGTTAGCCTTGATGTGACAAGTGTCGCCACACTCAAAACAACCACTAAAACCACTTCTCCTCTGATCCCGTCTCTCATGGTGAAAACGGGTGAACCTTCTGGCAATGAGAGCAAGCTCTTAATCATCCAGATTATTCACCTGCTCCTTAGTGATGGAGACCAGGGAGGACAAGGCAAAACCTCCTACAAGAACACAAGTACCAGATGTGCTTGGTTCTGCAATGATGCCACGGCTAGTGCTAGAAACTAGTGCCAATGGCTGTGGCAAGGAGTTTCTGTGCACTACAAGAGATGCCTTGGCAATCTCTATGGACTTTAGCTTGCTGAAGAGATCATCACAGGTCAATGTGTCATAACCTGCGGACTCCTCAATGCTGGATATCTTCACTTCCCATATGCTATGATCAAGAGCATAGAGAAGCTTGATAGCCCTATCATGATCATTGTAAGCAAGCGTCCCGTTGGACCGCAAGTTACTCACTATTGCATTAAAGCGAGAAAACATGGCATCTATAGATTCACTTGGCGCCTGCACAAACAGCTGATACTATTGATTGTACGTGCTCTGGCGCTTAGCCTTAATCTGTGTAAAGCCCTCATGAAAAATAGTGAGTGTAGTCCAAATCTCCCTAGCTATCCTTAGGTGCTGAACCCTACCAAACTCACTCCGACTCAAACCAATGAACATTATATTTCTAGCCTTGGAGTTAGCATTATACTGATCCCTTTCTGTTTTAGAGGTGTGAGTTTCAGGGATGGAGTATTGTGAGTCAACAATCTCCCAAATTGTATTTCCTTGGCTTAGCAAGTAAGCCTCCACGCGCACCTTCCAGTATGCAAAATCAGTCCCATCGAATAGGGTATTTTAATAACTCTGTCCATGTCGCCAACAGATCACAAAACCGATTAAGGTCAACTGGTGATCTTAACCCGCTCTGATACAAATTGTTGGACCGGAAATGGTGACCAGAGGGGGGTGAATGGGAGCTTTTAAAATTTCAGGCTAAAAATAGCCTTCGGTTTTAGTTCTGTCTTCTACGGAACAGGCTTCGAACACAACCTTCAAAGTTTTGGTTCAGAGGTATTTCACAGCTCCGAAACCAGGCTTTGTAAGGAGCAAAAATTCGAAGTTAAGAAGACTTCGCTCCAACCACAAAACCAAACCCTCAATTCTGCTAAGTGAGTGCAGGCTCTGCACACTAGGTGCCTTGAGCAGACTTTGCACTTCACCCTTCGCTGGAGGTGGTTCCTTTTGAGGACTTCGACCAAATACTCAGCACTAGTAACTAGTACTAGGCTTCGTATTCCGAAGAACTAAACTCACACAGAGCACACTGCGCTAAGGACTTCGACAATAGAAGAAACAAGCTTCAATTTAAGCCACGTACAGTGCTTCTCTAGTAATCAAAAGGACTAGCCTCTAGTTTACACAGAGCGAACACACACTGAGAAAACACACTTCACAAGCACAGATCACTTACACACTTCTCCAAAGACACCTCAGTGCACCAGTTCAAAACATGAAGAAGTGGAGCAGAAAGAAATCAAAACTTGCAGTGCAAAACAAGCATACAAGTTCAAGAAGTAAATGAAAACAGAATCAAAGTTTCATTTCTTGAACAGGGAACACAAAATGAACTCACAAACTGAATACATGTGTGGCAGCTAGCACAGGAGTTGCAATAATGGCTGCTCAAAAGTGTTACTGTTGCCTAGCTAGCCTCTACTATTTATAGGCACTATTTAGCCCTGTGAATAGACTACTTTACCCCTAGGGTTTACACTGATTTTGTCTCATCAGAACAGGGGATACAGATGGTAGTTTACTTTATTCGGAGGCTTCTTTTGTCAGCATTGCAGAGGAGACAACATCAGCTTTTGTAGAGCAGACACGATCAGCCTTTGCAGTTTTGGAGTCTTCGCGCAATCACCTCCGGGGTGGACCACCACGGCCTCGCAGCTACTCCCAGCTCGAACTCCGTCAGTCTGTGTACCAAAGCCATGCATGGCCGAAATACCTCAAGTCAGCCATACTCCGAAGCCCCACCTTCGGAGTACCACCCTTCGAAGTCCCTCCTTCGTCCAAGGCCTCCGCATGAAGCATTACGTGAGCACTTCATCGCAGTGTCTCTCCCCAATCACACTTCTCGACGAACCTTACCCGGACCATGCCTTCGATGCACCTCGACTTCTGAGACCTCCGTCGGGTAAACCTTTAAGTGCCTCCATCCGGAGCACACTTCGAACGCCTTGCCTCATTGTTGAGGACTTTGTCCACCAAACTCCGAAGTCACTCCATTCGGAGTACCGTTCGAAGTGCCTCACCTCCGAGGACTTCGTCTCTTGGTACCTTCAGTCGGAGACACCTTTCGCACTCTCTGCCTTCGCCTAGCGCACCTTGACCCGAGGACCGACCTCGACCCCACGCAACCTCCATGACCGAGCTCCCTGCTCGCCTGGCATCAAGCCTCCCACTTGACTCAGGTTAACTTGCTGCGAACCATCTGTCACCTCCGAAGTCACCTGCACAACATAGAGACAGACAAGTGTTTTCAGTACCCCGAAGACCTCTAAGAGTAAACAACCTTCGGCACACACTTTGGTGTACCGCCCAAAGTACCGAACCCTTTGGTATGACCAAGTCATCGCGTACTGTCAGACCCCTCCGATAGTCACAATCCGCTGTACCAGCCGCAGCTATCGAACCCACCGAACCCTTCGGTGATACAACCTCTGAACCCCTTCGGAGGTAACCCTTCGAAACCAGAGGATAAAATCTTTTAATCACTCATCACAGACTCCAAAACCAACCCTTGGTTTCTCAGTTCGCTTCCGAAACAAAAAAGTCCAAAAACATGCCCAATCATCCTAATATGGTGTAATAGTACTGAAGGAGGTGTTTTTAGAGTTTCTTTTTCGGACACGAATGTTGCGAAAACGTCACCACCCATAATGTTCGTGAATCAAAAGTTTGCTTCCGGAATAAAAAAGTTCATTAACATGCCCAATCATCCTAATATGGCGTAATAGTACCGTAGGAGGCATTTCTGTAGTTTCCGTTCAGGACACAAATTTTGCGAAAACATCGACACCCATAATGTGCAAGAATAAAAAGTTCGCTTCTAGAACAAAAAGGTTCAAAAATATGGCCAATCATCCTAATATGGTGTAATAGTACTGAAGGAGGTGTTTCTAGAGTTTCCGTTCTTGACACGAATGTTGCGAAAATGTCGCCACCTACAATGTGCAAGAATCAAAAGTTCGCTTCCAGAAACAAAAAGGTTCATTAACATGTCCAATCATCCTAATATGGTGTAATAGTATCGTATGAGATGTTTCTTAAATTTCTGTTCACGACACAAATGTTACGAAAACGTCACCACCCGTAATGCGCAAGAATCAAAAGTTTGCTTATAGAACAACAATGTTAATTAACATGCCAAATCATCCTAATATGGTGTAATTGTACCGGACGAGGTATTTTTGGAGTTTCTCTTCCAGACACGAATTTTGCAAAAACTTCGCCACCTGTAATGCCCAATCCTCCTAATATTGTGTAATATTGCCTAAGGAGGTGTTTCTAGATTTTCCATTCTGAACACGATTGTTGCGATAACGTCACCACTCATAATGTGCAATTATCAAAAGTTTGTTTCCGAAACAAAAAAGTTCAAAAACATATCCAATCATCCTAATATGGTGTAATAGTACAGAAGGAGTGTGTTTCTAGAGTTTCTGTTCCGTACACGAATGTTGTGAAAACGTCACCACCCGAAATGTGTGGGAATCAAAAGTTCGCTTCTGGAATAAAAAGGTTCATTAAATGCCCAATCATCCTAATATGGTGTAATAGTACCATAGGAGGCATTTCTGTAGTTTCCGTTCAGGACACATATGTTGCGAAAACATCAACACCCATAATGTGCAAGAAATAAAAGTTCGCTTCTAGAACAAAAAGGTTCAAAAACATGGCCAATCATCCTAATATGGTGTAGTAGTATTCAAGGAGGTGTTTTTCGAGTTTCTGTTCAGGACACGAATGTTGCAAAAACGTCACCACCCGTAATGTGCGAGAATCAAAAGTTCGCTTCCGGAACAAAAAGGTTAATTAACATGCCCAATCATCCTAATATGGTGTAATAGTATCATACGAAGTGTTTCTTGAGGTACTGTTCATGACACTAATGTTGCGAAAACGTCACCACCCGTAATGTGCGAGAATCAAAAGTTTTCTTATATAACAACAATGTCCATTAACATGCCCAATCATCTTATTATGGTGTAATTGTACCATATAAGGTGTTTTTGGAATTTTCGTTCCGGACACAAATTTTGCAAAAATGTCGCCACTAGAAATGTGCAACAATCAAAAGTACGCTTCCAGAACAAAACGGTTCATTAACATGCCCAATCATCCTAATATGGTGTAATAGTACAGAAGGAGGTGTTTCTAGAGTTTCCATTCCGAACACGATTGTTGCGAAAATGTCACCACTCATAATGTGCAATTATCTAAAGGTCGCTTCCGAAACAAAAAAGTCCGAAAACATGCCCAATCATCCTAATATGGTGTAATAGTACCAAAGGAGGTGTTTTTAGAGTTTCTGTTTCGGACACAAATGTTGCGAAAATGTCACCACCCGTAATGTTCGAGAACCAAAAGTTTGCTTCCGGAATAAAAAGGTTCATTAACATGCCCAATCATCCTAATATGGTGTAATAGTACCGTAGGAGGCTTTTATGTAGTTTCCGTTAAGGACACAAATGTTGCGAAAACATCGACACCCATAATGTGCAAGAAGTAAAAGTTCGCTTCTAGAACAAAAAGGTTCAAAAACATGGCCAGTCATCCTAATATGGTGCAATAGTATTGAAGTAGGTGTTTCTAGAGTTTTCTTTCCAGACACGAATATTGTGAAAATGTCGCCACCCATAATGTGCAAGAATCAAAAGTTCGCTTCCGAAAAAAAGGTTCATTAACATGCCCAATCATCCTAATATGGTGTAACAATATCGTACGAGATGTTTCTTGAGTTTTTGTTTACGACACTAATGTTGCGATAACGTCACCACCCGTAATGCGCAAGAATCAAAAGTTTGCTTATAGAACAACAATGTTAATTAACATGCCCAATCATCATAATATGGTGTAATTGTACCGGACGAGGTATTTTTGGAGTTTCTCTTCCAGACATGAATTTTGCAAAAACTTCGCCACCTATAATGTGCAAGAATCAAATGTTCGCTTTCGGAATAAAAAGGTTCATTAACATGCCCAATCCTCCTAATATGGTGTAATATTACCTAAGGAGGTGTTTCTGGAGTTTCCATTGTGAACACGATTGTTGCGATTATGTCACCACTCATAATGTGCAATTATCAAAAGTTTGTTTCTGAAACAAAAAAGTTGAAAAACATACCCAATCATCCTAATATGGTGTAATAGTACCGAAGGAGGTGTTTCTAGAGTTTATGTTCCGTACACGAATGTTGTGAAAACGTCACCACCCGAAATGTGTGGGAATCAAAAGTTCGCTTCCGGAATAAAAAGGTTCATTAACATGCCCAATCATCCTAATATGGTGTAATAGTACCATAGGAGGAAATTCTATAGTTTCCGTTGAGGACACAAATGTTGTGAAAACATCGACACCCATAATGTGCAAGAAGTAAAAGTTCGATTCTAGAACAAAAAGGTTAAAAAACATGGCCAGTCATCCTAATATGGTGCAATAGTATTGAAGTAGGTGAATCTAGAGTTTCCTTTCCAGACACGAATGTTGCAAAAATGTCACCACCCGTAATGTGCAAGAATCAAAAGTCCGCTTCCGAAAAAAAGGTTCATTAACATGCCCAATCATCCTAATATGGCGTAATATTATCGTACGAGATGTTTCTTGACTTTCTGTTCACGACACTAATGTTGTGATAACGTCACCAATCGTAATGCGCAAGAATGAAAAGTTTGCTTATAGAACAACAATGTTAATTAACATGCCCAATCATCATAATATTGTGTCATTGTACCGGACTAGGTATTTTTGGAGTTTCTGTTCCGGACATGAATTTTGCAAAAACTTCGCCACCTGTAATGTGCAAGAATCAAAAGTTCTCTTTCGGAATAAAAAGGTTCATTAACATGCCCAATCCTCCGAATATGGTGTAATATTACCTAAGGAGGTGTTTCTGGAGTTTCTATTGCGAACACGATTGTTGCGATAACGTCACCACTCATAATGTGCAATTATCAAAAGTTTGTTTCGGAAACAAAAAAGTTGAAAAACATACCCAATCATCCTAATATGGTGTAATAGTACCGAAGGAGGTGTTTCTAGAGTTTCTGTTCCGTACACGAATGTTGTGAAAACGTCACCACCCGAAATGTGTGGGAATCAAAAGTTCTCTTCTGGAATAAAAAGGTTCATTAACATGCCCAATCATCCTAATATGGTGTAATAGTATCGTAGGAGGCATTTCTGTAGTTTCCGTTCAGGACACATATGTTGCGAAAACATCGACACCCATAATGTGCAAGAAATAAAAGTTCGCTTCTAGAACAAAAAGGTTCAAAAACATGGCCAATCATCCTAATATGGTGTAGTAGTCCTGAAGGAGGTGTTTTTCGAGTTTCTGTTCAGGACACGAATGTTGCGAAAACGTCACCACCCGTAATGTGCGAGAATCAAAAGTTCGCTTCCGGAACAAAAAGGTTAATTAACATGCCCAATCATCCTCATATTGTGTGACAGTATCATACGAGGTGTTTCTTGAGGTACCGTTCATGACACTAATGTTGCGAAAACGTCACCACCCGTAATGTGCGAGAATAAAAAGTTTGCTTATAGAACAACAATGTCCATTAACATGCCTAATCATCCTGTTATGGTGTAATTGTACCATATGAGGTGTTTTTGGAGTTTTTGTTCCGGACACGAATTTTGCAAAAATGTCGCCACCAGAAATGTGCAACAATCAAAATTACTCTTCCAGAATAAAAAGGTTCATTAACATGCCCAATCATCCTAATATGGTGTAATAGTACCGAAGGAGGTGTTTCTGGAGTTTCCATTCCGAACACGATTGTTGCGAAAACGTCACCACTCATAATGTGCATTTATCAAAAGTTCGCTTCCGAAACAAAAAGTCTGAAAACCTTCCCAATCATCCTAATATGGTGTAATAGTACCAAAGGAGGTGTTTTTAGAGTTTCTATTTCGGACACGAATGTTGCGAAAATATCACCACCCGTAATGTTCGAGAATCAAAAGTTTGCTTCCGGAATAAAAAGGTTCATTAACATGCCCAATCATCCTAATATGGTGTAATAGTATCGTAGGAGGCTTTTATGTAGTTTCCGTTAAGGACACAAATGTTGCGAAAACATCGACACCCATAATGTGCAAGAAGTAAAAGTTCGCTTCTAGAACAAAAAGGTTCAAAAACATGGCCAGTCATCCTAATATGGTGCAATAGTATTGAAGTAGGTGTTTCTAGAGTTTCCTTTCCATACACGAATGTTGCGAAAATGTCGCCAGCCGTAATGTGCAAGAATCAAAAGTTCGCTTCCGAAAAAAGGTTCATTAACATGCCCAATCATCCTAATATGGTGTAATAGTATTGTTGGCGCAAAAGATTACGCTAACAGGTTCTTTGAGATCAAGAACTGACAACCGTGAGTTCGTGTTTAAGGACTATCTCGAGCCTCCGAATTGGATAATAGCTCAAGTAGTCTGAATGTGTGTATTGAATAATTGAGTATCCGATCCCTTTTACAGGGTAGGAGTGGGGGGTATTTATAGGCAAAAATATCTAAGGAAAAGACCTATTTACCCCTAGATTACAGCCGACATAGTGGAAATTATTTAGTACCCTGAGTAGGGTTAAAAGGGTAAAGTTATCCGGGGCAGGGCTTCTTCGGCCTTCAGATCGAGGCACCCTTCGGCTTAACGCCTCCACCTTTGAGTTAGAGCCCATCAGCTCCGAAGCTTAGTAAGTCTTTGAGTTATTAATCTCTAAGTTCGGGAAGTGAAGCAATTTCCCCCAACAGTAGCCCCTTGAATACGCCTCTCCGAATTTATCCTGTACAGAAGAGAGGCATTATACGCAAGGAATATTTTCATATTCTGAGACTTAGAGAAATTTTGAACACATTATAGTCTTTTGGGGGATCTCGGATCGAAAGCATTCTGACCCCGACTCCGAGCTCTCAACGCTGTGTGAACGCTCTGTGGTAAAGAGAACCGCTCTGAAGCCCAAACACCGTGGGGAGCCGATTGACTATAGCCGTTATGACGCAAGTAGCCGTTATGCCCTGTAAAAGGTAATGGTCGAAATTTACGGTAGTCCCTCGCCGCTCCACTTTCTGGACCCACCTGCCAGCGGCGGAAGTCGAACCTGCAGTGTGAATGCGATCGAAGCGTAGAACCCAAAGCTTTTTACCGTACCCAGCATCTGCAATTCATTCTCTTCAACCTCCAATTCTCACAACCTTCCAAACCACTGAGCAATGGCGAGAACCAGCCACACCGTTCCAGCAGCGGTGAGCACTCTGGCGCAGAGGCAAGCATGGGCCACCTCGGCTGCGGCAGCGATGGCGGGAGCTCCGAGCGATGCCTGGCCCAAGAACCCTCGGGAGCTCCACCCGCCATCCAAGAAGAAGATTTCTCAGAGCTTCCTCATCGGCCAGTCCACGAGCACCGCCGAGTCCATTGAAGAGGCCGTGGAAGGAAAGCTTGGGACCGGACTGAGGACTCGAGTCCTCGGGTCAGAATCAACCCTGAGGCCACGAAGCGGAGAAGTTGTGGTTTTCGAGGCATTCTTCGAAGCGGGCTTGGGACTTCCGGCCATCAACTTCTTGGTGGAGGTGCTAGACCTGTTCCACATCACATTACCTCAATTATCTCCCAATGCTATCGCCTGCCTAGCTGTCTTCGAGTGGGCGCTCCGGGCCGAAGGGTGCGAAGGACGGTCGGAGGTCTTCGCCGCCACCCACGAAGCTATCTGCCACCCGAAGCCGCGGGACGGGCCCGGGGGCTCCAAGGTGATAACAGCCTTCGGCAGCGTCAACCTCCAGTTGCGGAGGGAGCACGCTCAACACTTTCCCGCGAAGGCCATCAATGATAGATGGTACACAAACTGGATCCTTCAGTGGTTCTACGCCGAAGTCAGAGAGGACTCCCCCCTCACAGGGCCTCTCTAGGAGATCTGGTTCTGGAAGGAGGCGGAGATTGCTCCGAACCCTAGCCTGTTCTCCACGCGGCTAGGACTGCTGACCTCGGTGGCACGCCGTATGAGTATGCGCGACCTCGCCGAAGAGTTCATTGCTCTTCGGATTCCACCTCTCGGGGCCAACTGGCCGATAGTGTTTCAACAGGCCTCGGAGGGTGATCTCCGAACCCTAGGCAAGACTTCAACTCCTGTAGTAATGTGTTAGATGATGAAAATAACATACTTATAATAAGTTACCCTTTTTTCCAGTGGCTCCACTGGCGCTAGCTCCGAAGGATATAGCTCGGGCCACCGAACGGGTCCTCAGAGCCCCTACGGTGGCCGAAAGACAGAAGATGCTGGAGCTGGTGGGGAGCTGGGAGCGCTCCAACAAAGTGTGGGGAGCCCTAGGGATGGTGCCCCCTCCTCTACCAGATTTCACCTCGACCGGAGCAGCCCCTCGAAAACAGAAAGCCATCGCCGAGCCCCCGAAGAAAGCCAGCAAGACGCCGCCTAAGATGAAGAAGGTGGCAAAGATCCCTTCGCAGCTGGCTCCTGCTTCATCTGCTTCGTCCTTGGACATTCGGAGCTCAGTCTCAGAGGAGTCCGAGGACTCCAACGCCCAGCTGGCGAAGACCCTTGAGAATTATCTCTTGGAGGGCGATGAAGATGCGACGGGGGTCCCAGCCAAAACTTCTGCTCGGGAGGTTGCGGAGGTAGATCCGGCACGCACACCCGTGCCCACTGCTGCAAACCTAGAGATAAACCCTGCCACCCCCAACTCGCCTGTAGCCGGGGTGGTCACGGCGGAGGTCGAGGCTCCAGCGGAAAACACGCCAGAGAGGACTTCGGGGGACGACATCGACGATATCCTCCGGATGTACGAAGTTCTGGAGGATCCAACGATTTTGCCTCACGGTGCCTCCGGAGGTATACTTCAAAGCTTTTACCTTAGTCGACACCTGCAACAATCTTTGCTCGTAAATGCTTACTAAATATCTTGACACTGTAGATACCTCGAATGGTGATGAAGCCCCGGCTGCACCCGAAGTCCCAACTTCTTTAGGGGTCATGGTTCTGATGGTCACTTTGACTTCCTTGGATGCTCCGGTCCCAGTGGCGGGGGTCGTGCCTGCCGACGCGGCTCCGGTGACCGAGGTCGCCCCTGCTGATGTGGCTTCGGTCGAAGGGGTAGCCGCCGAAGAAAGGGCCACCTCCACCTTAGCCGACGCGCCTGCCTTCGTGCCGTGGAGGGGCAAAAGTATGTCTAGCCTCGGGCTCCCCCCGGCCCAACAACAACCTCGGCTATCAACTCAGAGGAGGAGGCCACGGCAGATGATCGCCAAGCTTTGTCTTGGCTTCCTTTGCTGGCTCCGTTTCTGGAGCACCGGACAGGCCTCCAAGCACTCCTGGAGCCTTTGGCCGAGAAGAGCCAGGACATTGCCAATTCGGACCTAGTCTCTGCTCTGAGCGAAGATAGGGCTCCGGCGCTCAACATGGCCCTCGAAAGGGCTGCCCTTCAGGTATGAAAAGCACCACAACCACTTCTAATTAGTAATTGTAAATACTTGGTACTTACTTGTTCTTTTTTCTTTGCAGCAATTCGTCCTTGCTAGAGCGGCAGCGACTTCCATTGAAGTCGAAACCAATCGGCTCAAAAGGAAGGTTACCACCCTCCAAACCGCCCTCAAAGGCTCCGATGAAAGGTCCCTTTGGTTGGAGGAGGATGCCCTCGAAGAATGGAGGGCTAGGGTCACGGCCGACGAAGCCCTCCGAATAGCGAGGCAACACAGCGACGCGCTCCGGACTTCGGCCCAAGAGGCTGAAGCCGAGTGCGTAGTTCTTCGAGCGGAGGTTGAAAGGCTCTGGCAATCGGCGGCCACTTCGAGCGCCCAGCTGGTGGAGCTCCAAGGAGCCCTTAATCAAGTGATGGCCCAGAAGAGCTCCCTGCTGCTCCAAGTGGCCGAAGTGTCTGCTACTACTGCGGGGCTGGAAGCAGCAGAGAAGAAGAATGCCAGTGCGGCAGAATGTACCTTGGACGCCCTTCAGGGTACCTTGGAATATTTTGGCACTATGTGCCCTTCGTCTTCTGCGGCGGCCAGCGAATCCCTCGACTGGAAACTGAACAGGATCCAAGTGGCGGCATCTTTGAGGATGAACTCCGGCGTCCGGTACGGAGAGATCTCCGGTCAGTGTGCCGGCATTGGAGTTCTTCGCCACCTCGAAGCCCTTCAGATCCACCTTGCTCCAGTCGGGGGTTCTACCCCCGGAAGCTTTGCCTCCGAAGACCTACTGCACCCCTCTTCGGACGTAGCCTTGGCCTGGGAAGCCTTCCGGTCGACCTGGAAGACGGACCACAAGGCTACAGCCAAAGCTTGGATCGACGATGCCCATCGGAAGAAGCAGGCACAGACAAGGCCACCGCTTCCAGCCTCGCCAGCTCCGGCACCACCTGCTCCACCAACCGACCCACAAGTCTAGCTCTTAGGGCCGTCGTGCATACAAAATCTTGTAAAGCCCCTTGCATTAATGAAAAGTTATAAACGAAGAGCTTGTTTGGCTGTTTTGTTCTTTTAGGTTTTGTCACGCCCTTCGAATCCTGACCTCAAAATACTGGATTTCACCGAAGGGCTCCGGAAGGAATGTGCAAGCCTCGAGAGCTTAACACCCTACCGCCGCTCTCGCTTCTCTGTTCCTCGTGGAGACAAAGGGGAGATAACCCTCGAAGTTTTTCAAGAGGTCTTAACTTATATAAAGGAATAGGAGAAAGAGAAGGCATCCTCGTCTTCCGTACGCATGGATTGGTCTGACTCGGAGTACCAGGCCGAAGACCCTTCGGAGGCTAACTCCGAAAGACTTCTGACTTGGGCCGAGCTTCAAGAGGAGCAAAAGAAACTATGAGCCTCGAAGAAGAAGAGAAGCGCTCGAACGAAAAGGACCAATCTGGTGGCTTCGAGCTCCGAAGGACAGAGTAGCCGGAGGGGTAGCTCCAGAGGCCGACAGGGTCTTCGATTCTTCCTAGGCTTGGACCAAAACTTCTCCTGATGTATAAGTACGATGAATTAATGTGAATTGCCCCGAAAGTATCTTGTTTGCTCTTTTACCCTCCTACCCCTCCTTGTGGGTGGTGGATCCTTTGTAGTGCAAATAGGTTCGCCGAACACAATGATGCGCCGAACAACCCGATGCTTCGTATCACACTTAATTTTGTAGAGGTTTCTTCGAACATACTTGTCGCTTAGGACTTTTGATTTTTTTTATTTTCTAAAATGTCTCGTTGGCCGGGGCCTCGAAACCTTATTACTTGGTCACCTTCGACTCTTTTAGAGATTGCTCGAACCCATAGGTCGGAGATCTGTTTATCTTTAAATTCCTTGGACTCTTCTACGAATCCTAACAAGACGGAGCCTGGAATCCGTAGGGTGGCCGCCTTTGGCTCTTTTACAAATACTTCGTACCCGGAGGTCGAAAATCTGTTTTTTTAAGTCCTTAGACTCTTCTACGGATCCTAACAAGCCGGAGCCTGGAATCTGCAGGATGGCCACCTTCGGCTCTTTTACAGATACTTCGTACCCAGAGGTCAGAAATCTATTTTTTTAAAGTCCATAGACTCTTCTACGGATCCTAACAAGCCGTAGCCTGGAATCCGCAGGATGGCCACCTTCGGCTCTTTTACAAATACTTCGTACCCGGAGGTCGGAAATCTGTTTTTTTAAGTCCTTAGACTCTTCTACAGATCCTAACAAGTCGGAGCCTAGAATCCGTAGGCTCGCAACGAAGCCCCTGAACCGATGGTTCACAGGCTGTTGCCCGGGTCTTGGGAAAGATGCTTGACTCCACAAGCATCTCCGTCCTCCCGATGCGTCCATCAGGATTAAGGGATATTCGAAGAGCAAACAAAATTTGACCCTTCACTTTATTTAGAAAAGGAAAGCTTTACAACTGATTACAAGGAGCCCCTAAGCGTAATAACGCTTAAGGTGCTCCGCATGCCATGCATGTTTCAACTCTTCCCCTTCTAAATTAGCTAATTTAAATGATCCGGGTTGTCCTGAGCGTAGGATAACATATGGTCCTTCCTATTTATTTCCTATCTTCCCCGGAGCTATTACACTTCGCAAAACTAGATTACCAGGTCTAAGCTCATTCAGCTTTATCTTCGGGTCATACCATGTTTTTGTTTGGCCTTGGTAGTTGGTCAGATTGGCGACAGCTCGAAGTCTTGTTTCTTCTGACAAGTCCAGCGAAGTGTTTCTTTCCTCTTCATCTCCGGGCTGCACTACACGAAGGGATCCACATCTGAGCTCCGTAGGAGTCATGGCCTCATCTCCGAATAACAGTCTAAATTGGGTAAACCCTGTGGACCTGGCTTGAGTGGTTCGCATGGACCACAAGATCTTGGGAAGTTCTTCGACCCACAGCCCCTTGGCCAACCCAACAATTCGTCGATTCAGACTGGAGAGGATGTTCCTGTTGGCCCGCTCAACAGCTCTGTTGGACTGTGGATGGCGCACTGCAGCGAAGCTCAACTTAATGCCCAGTTCTTCACAAAATTCTTTGAATGTGTCATCTTTGAACTGGGTTACATTATCCACTGTCAACTCCCTTGGCACTCCGAACCTGCATATAATGTTTTGCCAGAAAATTTTTTGCACATTCCTCGAAGTGATAGCAGTCAATGGCTCCGCTTCAACCCACTTTGAAAAATATTCGATTGCTACTACAGCAAACTTCAAGCTGCCTTTTGCCATTGGAAAAGGGCCTATGAGGTCCATGCCCCACCGAGCCATTGGCCATACTGGGGAAATAACTTGAAGTTGAACTGGCGGACGGTGGCTTCGTCTGCCCATCCATTGGCATCCTTGGCATGTTCTATCCAACTCCTCTGCATCTCTCGCAATTGTTGGCCAGTAAAGCCCTTGTTGAAGTGTCTTGCCTGCTAGAGCACGAGGGGCCAGATGACTTCCGCACAAACCTTCGTGAATCTCCCGAAGTATGTCTTGGCCTTCGGGTTGGGAGATGCACCGGAGTAGAGGGGAACACACGCCAGCTTTGTACAATATTCTGTTGACAAGCTTGTAGTTTCGAGCCCTTGCTTGCAATCTTCGGTCATCCGGACCTTCTGAAGAATCTATGCCACCTTGCAATATAATCGTAATTGGAGCCCACCAATCTGTAGCCGTAATGCATAGTATTTCTGCGGAGGGTAATTGACTAGCTGCAGGCTTCATTAGTTCTTCGTAGAAAGCACCCTCCGGAAGGTCTACCGCTCCGGCTGCAGCTTTTGACAGAATATCTGCGAGTTGATTATCTGCCCGAGGGATGCTCCGAACAGAGAATCCTTTGAATGCTGCTTCAGCCTTGCGGATTTGTTCAAGGTATTGCGCTAGATGCAGGTTCTTTGCTTGAAAGTTCTTAATTATTATCCTTGCTGCTCCAAGTGCTTTTGCCTTTCGGAGGCCTAGCAGGACCCCTTCGTATTCTGCGATATTATTGGTGGTCTTGAAGTTGAGCCTCGCAGAATACATGGCCTTTTGCCCTGACGGTGATATGATGAGTGCACCAGCTCCGGCACCAGATGCCTGATAAGCTCCGTCAGAAAATATTGTCCATAAACCTTCGGAGGGCTCCTCCGGAGCCCAAACTGCAGATGGAGTCCACTCTGCTATGAAGTCAGCTATGATTTGGGATTTGATAGCTGTTCTTTCCGTGAAGGAGATTCCGAAGGGGGCTAGCTCGACAGCCCATTTTCCAATCCTACCCGTAGAGTCTTTGCTTCGGAGCATATCACCAAGAGGATACGAGGTAGGAATGATTAGGTTATGCGCCAAAAAATAATGCCTTAGCTTTCGCGAGGCCATTACCAGGGCATAAGCAAATTTCTCGAGCTCGGAGTATCTTATCTTGGCTCCGGACAAAGCTTCTGAAACAAAATAAACTGGGTTCTGCACCAACTTTCCCTTAAGCTCAACTTCCCGGACCAGTACTGCACTTACTGCGGAGCTTGTTGCTGCAAGATAAAGGAGGAGTGTTTCTTCTGGGAGGGGCACAGTAAGTGTTGACAGGCTTCCGAGGTATGCTTTTATATCATCAAAGCTCTTCTAGCACTCCGGTGTACAACTGAAGCTTTCGGACCCCTCTAGGGCTTTGAAAATTGGGAGGCTTCGCTCCGCTGACCTGGCAAGGAATCTGCTAAGGGCTGCGAGCCTTCCTGCTAGCTTCTGGACCTGCTTCAAATTCCCTGGTGGAGCCATTCTTTGTAGTGCACTTATCTGCGTTGGGCTAGCTTCGATTCCCCTGCTCGAAACTATGTACCCTAGCAGTTTTCCTGCTTGTGCTCTGAAACCTTTAAAGAATTTTGTGAAGAACTGAGCATCAAGTTATGCTTCACTGCAGTTCGCCGTCCACAATCCAACGGAGCCATCGAGCGAGCCAATGGGAATATTCTCTCCGGTCTGAATCGAAGGATTGTCGGGTTGGTCAAGGGGCTGTGGACCGAAGAACACCCTAAGATTCTATGGTCCATTCGGACCACTCAAGCCAGGTCCACAGGCTTCACCCCATTCAGGCTGCTATTCTGATATGAGGCCATGACTCCTACGGAGCTCAAGGGTGGATCCCTTCGTGTAGTAGAACCTGGAGATGAAGACGAGAGAAGCACTTCACTGGACTTGTCAGAAGAAACAAGGCTTCGAGTTGTCGCCAATCTGACGAAGTACCAAGACCAAATGAAAACATGGTATGACCCGAAGATAAAGCTAAACGAGCTTAAGCCAGGTCATTTAGTATTGCGAAGTGTAATAGCTCCGGGGAAGCTAGGAAATAAATGGGAAGGACCATATATTATCCTGCGCTCAGGGCGCCCCAGCTTGTTTAAATTAGCTAATTTAGAAGGGGAATAGTTGAAGCATGCATGGCATGTAGAGCACCTTAAACGTTATTACGCTTAGGGGCTCCTTGTAATCAATTGTAAAAGTACCTTTCTAAATAAAGATGGAGGTTTGAATTTTGTTTGCTCTTCAAATATCCCTTACTCCTGGTGGACGCATCAGGAGAACGGAGATGCTTGCGGAGTCAAGCATCTTTCAAAGAACCCAGACAACGGCCTTCAAACCATTGGTTCAAGGATTTCGTTGGCAGCCTATGGATTCCAGGCTCTGGCTTGTTAGGATCCGTAGAAGAGTCTAAAGACTTTAAAAGAACAGATTTCTGGCCTCCGGGTTCGAAGCATCTATAAAAGAGCTGAAGGTGGCCAGCCTATGGATTCTAGGCTCCGGCTTGTTAGGATCCATCGAAGAGTCTAAGGACTTTAAAAGAACATATTTCCGGCCTCCGGGTTCGAAGCATCTGTAAAAGAGCCGAAGGTGGCCAGCCCATAGATTCCATGCTCCGGCTTGTTAGGATCTGTAGAAGAGTCTAAGGACTTTAAAAGAACAGATTTTCGGCCTCCGGGTTTGAAGTATCTGTAAAGGAGCCATAGGTGGCCAGCCTATGGATTCCAAGCTCTGGCTTGTTAGGATTCGTAGAAGAGTCTAAGGACTTTAAAAGAACAGATTTCCAGCCTCTAGGTTCGAAGCAACTGTAAAAGAGTCAAAGGTGACCAAGTAATAAGGTTTCAAGGTTCCGGCCAATGAAACACTTTTAAAGTCCTAAGCGACTACTATGGGAGTATACAAGTACAAACTTAGCTCCGAAATTTATAAACATCACAATACGAACGTATAGTTCGAAGAAATCCACGAAAGAGTAAAATATGATTACCATGTGTTGTGCGAAGCATCAGATTGTTATGTAAATCATTGTGTCCGACGGACCCTATCGTAGCGCATACGGTCCCCCACCCAAAAAGAGGGGCAGGGGAGTAAGGAACAACAAAATATGCTTTCGAAGCAATTCATATTAGTTGGATAATCATATTTTTACATCAAGAGAAGTTCTGGTCAAAGCCTAGATAAAAACGGAGACCCCTCTGACACCTAGAGCTACTTATAAGACCACTTCGACCTTCGGAGCTCGAAGCCTTCGGAACCTTCTTCTTTGTCCGAGTGCATCTCTTCTTCGAAGCTCACAGTTTCTTCTGCTCCTCTTGAAGTTTAGCCAAGAAAGAAGCCTTTCGGAGCTAGCCTCCGTGGGATCCTCGGCCTGGTATTCCGAGTCAGACCAGTTTACGTACTTAGAAGGTGAAGATGCTTCTTCCTTTTCCTCTTCTTTGATATAAGCCAAGACTTCGCGGTGTACTTCAGGAGCTATATCTCCTTGATCTCCGCGAGGAACAGAGAAGCGCGAGCATCGATAATGCCTTAAGCTTTCGAGAACAGACCACTGCCGAAGGAGCCCCTTGTTAAGTTCCAATACCTCGAAGTCAAGCTCCGAAGTGTATGGCAAAACCTAAAAGAATAAACATCCAGACAAGTTCCTCGTTTATAAAATTTTCATTCATTAATGTAAGGGGCTTTACAAGATTTCTTGTACATGCTTAAGCGCTCTATAATACTAGACCTACGGGTCGGTTGGTGGAGCAGGAGGCATCAGAGCTGGTGAAGCTAGAAGCGGAGGTCTTGTTTGTGCTTGCTTTTGCCGACAAGCCTCGTCGATCCAAGTTTTGGCTGCAGCCTTGTGGTCTGTTTTCCAGATCGACCGGAAAGCTTCCCAGGCAGAAGCAACATCTTGTGAAGGACGCAACAAGTCCTCGTCAGCAAAGCCTGCTGGCGTCGAACCCCCAACCGGAGCAACTGAAATCCCAAGAGCTTTGAGATGATGGAGGACTCCAATTCCAGCAACTTGTCCAGAGATCTCTCCGTATCGGACGCCGGAGCCCATCATCAGCTTCGTCGCCACTTGAATCATTTTCAGCTTCCGATCAAGGGGCTCACTCGCCGCAGTAGAAGATGAAGGGCATCCAAGGTACACTCCGCTATTGCAGCATTCTTTGTTTCTGCCGCCTCTATCCCCGCAGCAGCAGCAGATACTTCGGCCATTTTGGACAGCAAGGTGCTTTTCTGAGCCATGGCCTGTTTAAGCGAGTCTTGGAGTTCTACAAGTTGCGCGCTCGAAGTGGCTGCCGCTTGCCGGAGCTTCTCCACCTCCGCTCGGAGCACCACGCATTCGGCTTCGGCTTCTTGGGCTAAAGTTTGGAGTGTAGTGCTGCTCTGCCGTTCGATCCGAAGTGCTTCATCGATGGTGGCCTTAGCCCTCTGTTCTTCAAGGAGCTCCTCCTCCAGTCGAAGTGATTTATCTTCGGAGCTCTTAAGTGCAGACTGGAGGGTAGTAACCTTCCTCTTGAGCCGATTGGTTTCGACTTCGTTGGAAGTCGCTGCCACTCTAGCAAGGACAAATTGCTGCAAAAAGAGAAAGTACTAAGTAATTTCATTTATTAATTGAATGCATTTGTGGTACGATGCATACCTGAAGGGCAGCCCTTTCGAGGGCTAGATTGAGCTCCGGGGCTCTAGCCTCGCTCAATACGAAGACCAAGTCGAAGTTTGCGACTTCTTGGCCCTTCTCCGCCAAGGGCTCCAGAAGCGCCCGCAGGCCCGTTCGTTGCTCCAAGAAGGGAGCCAACAAAGGGAGCCAGGACAAAGCCTGGCAATCATCTGTGGTCACCTCCTCCTCCGAGTTACTTGCCGAAGGGTCGTTGGAGGAAGGCGTCGTCATCGAGGCAGGGGGAGTGCAAGGCTCGTCTTGCTCTTTCCCCTCCCTAGTACGATAGTCGGAGGAGCGACTCCGGCGGAGGTAGATCCTCCCTCGACCGATGCCCCCTCGGCCGGAACCGCTTCACCCGAGACGACTCCAGTCGTCGGAGCTGTTGTGTCCATCGGAGCTTCAACTCCGAGAGAAGCTGGAGCTCCATCTATGATCGGAGCTGCGCTACTCCTCGACGCACCTACAACATTAAGGTACTTGATGAATATTTGTGGGTAATAACTATTACAGGGATGGTAAAGGCAAAAGCTTCGAAGTATACCTTCGTTGGTGCCTTGAGGTAAAATTGCAGGGTCCTCCAAGACTTCGTACATCCGGAGGTATACGTCGAGGTCGTCCCCCAAAGTCCTCTCCGGTGTAGCTGCTGCAGGTTGCTCGACCTCCCGCACTATCACCCCAGCCACGGGTGAGTTGGGGATAACCGTCTCCAGCTCCGAACACGCGGCGACAGGCGCAGGAGAGCGCGCCATGTCTGTCTCCGCAGTCTCTCGAGCAGGAACTCCGGCTGCGTCCACCGCTTCATCTTCGCTATCATCGAGAAGATAATTTTCTAGGGCCTTTCCCATTTGAACATCGGACCCTTGTTTTCAGAGCCCTTGTTTCCGGAGTCTTCCAAAGATGAGATCTGAATGCCCAAGGATGAAGTAGAGGACGCCGGAGCTAGCTGAGGAGGAGGTCTTGCCACTTTCTTCCCCTTCTTGATTTGGGTCATGGTGGCTTTCTTTGAGGGCTCGGCGGCGGCTTTCCTTTTCCTAGGGGCCGCTCCGGTTGGGTTGAAGTTTGGCAGAGGTGGAGGCACCATCCCGAGGGCTCTCCACACTCTGTTGAAGCATTCCTAGCTTCCCACCAACTCTATTCTCTTATGCCTCTCTGCCACCGTAGGGGCTCCAAGCACCCGTTCGGTGGTTCTCGCTATCTGCTCCGGAGCTAGCGCCAAAGGGGCCGCTGAAAAAAGGTAGCATATTATAACTATGTTATTTCTTTCCTAATATATTACTATAGGAGGATCAAAGGCTTACCTAGACTTTGAAGCTCTCCCTCTGAAGCGCTTTAGAACGCTATCGGCCAGTCGGCTCCAAGAGGTGGAATCCAGAGGGCGGTGAACTCTTCGGCCAAGTCCCTCATGCTCATGCAGCTGGCTATCGAAGAAAGTAACCCAAGCCGCGTTGAGAGCAGGCTTGGGTTCGGAGTGACTTCTGCCTCCTTTCGGAACTAGATTTCTTGAAGAGGCCCCACGAAGCTGGAGTCTTCTCCGACCTCGGCGTAGAACCACCAGAGGATCCAGTTGGTGTACCACCAATCGTTGATGGCCTTCACCGAGAAGTGTTGAGCATGCTCCTTCCGCAGCTGGAAGTTGACGCTTCCGAAGGCTGTTTTCACCTTGGTGTCTCTGGGGCCATCTTGTGGCTTCGGCTGGCAGATAGCTTCGTGGGTGGCAGCGAAGACCTCCGATCTTCCTTCGCATCCCTCGGCTCGAAGGGCCCACTCTGAGATCTCCAGCCTTGCGATGGCATTGGAGATAATTGAGGCAAGGTAATGTGAAACATTTCTAATACCTCTGATAGAAATTTGATGGCAGGGAGCCCGAGACCAGCCTCGAAGAATGCTTCGAAGACCACTACTTCCCTCCTCCGTGGTCTTGGGGTCGACTCTATGCCAGGAACTTGAGTCCTCATTCCAGAGCCCAACATCCCGGCCACCGCCTCCTCGATGGATTCCGCGGTGCTTGTAGACTAGCCGATGAGGAAGCTTTCTTGGATCTTCTTCTTGGATGGAGGGCAGAGCTCCCGAGGATTCTTGGGCCAAGAACCTCCTGGAGCCCCCACCATGGCCGCTGCTGCCGAAGTCGCCCAAGCTTGCCTCTGTGCCAAAGTGCTTGCTGCCGCTGGCACGGTGTTGCTGGTCCTCGCCATGACTCGATAGCTCAGAAAGTTGGGAGATTTGGAGGTTGAAGAAAGCAAACTTCAGAAGTCAGGCACGGTAAAAGTTTTCAGCGGATTTTGATCCCCCTTTTATTGCCTTCCGCTAGCTGTTGCGCTTCCACCGCATTCACACTGCAGGTTCGACTTCTGCCGTTGATGGGTGGGACCAGAGAGTGAAAAGGTGCGAACCCCCGGTAAAATTTCAACTGCTACCTTTTTCGGGAGCGTAACGGCTACTTGAAGGGTAACGGCTCAAATTTGACGGTTCTCCACGATGTTCCACTTTTGTAACAGTTCTCTTTCCCGCGAAGTGTTCACACAGCAGTCCTGGTTCGAAGCTTTCATCGGGAATACTTCGGTGTCAAATACCGTTCGAATAACTGTAACACCTTCAAATTTCTCTATGTCCCTAAATATGAAAATATTCCTCGCGTATACTGCTTTCCTTCTATATAGGTTAAAATCAGAGAAGCGTATTCAAGGGGCTACTATTGGGGGAAAATACTTCATCCTCAGGGCTTTAGAGGTTGACAGTCAAAGATAACTCATCAGCATCAGAGCTTGCGCTCACCTCCGAAGGTGATGAAGTTTCTAAGCCGAAGGATGCTTCATCTTATGATTCGAAGGCATCTCCGAAGGCCCCGAAGCTGCAGTGGAAAATAGCTAGACTGATAAGATGTCTGCCTTATCTACCTTCTTTGGATAGATTTTACTATTTTAGCCCTATTCGGGGGTACCGAATAGTTTCCACTATGTCGGTTGTAATTGAGGGGTATATAGGTCTTTTCCTTAGGATTTTTTGCCTATAAATACCCTCCTTCTTACCCTATAACAGGCATCGAATACTCAGCTATTCAATACATAATTTTGGACTACTTAATCTATTATCCAATTTGGAGGCTTGAGATAGTTCTCAACACAAACTCACTGTTTGTTAGCTCTTAATCTTAGAGAACCTGTTAGCGTAATCTTTTACGCCAACAATACTGAAGGAGGTGTTTCTCGAGTTTCTATTCAGGACACGAATGTTGTGAAAACGTCATCACCCATAATGTGCGAGAATCAAAAGTTCGCTTCCGAAAAAAAGGTTCATTAGCATGCCCAATCATCCTAATATGGTGTAATAATATCGTACAAGGTGTTTCTTGAGGTTCCGTTCATGACACTAATGTTGCGAAAACGTCACCAACTGTAATGTGCAAGAATCAAAAGTTTGCTTATAGAACAACAATGTACATTAAAATGCCCAATCATTCTACTATGGTGTAAATGTATCATACGAGGTATTTTTGGAGTTTGCGTTCCGGACACGAATTTTGTGAAAACGTCGCCACCTGTAATGTGCAAGAATTAAAAGTTCGCTTTTGGAACAAAAAGGTTCATTAACATGCCCAATACTCCAAATATGGTATAATAGTATCGAAGGATGTGTTTCTGGAGTTTCCATTCCGAACACGATTGTTGCGAAAACGTCACCACTCATAATGTGCATTTATCTAAAGTTCAATTCCGAGACAAAAAAGTCCAAAAGCATGCCCAATCATCGTAATATTGTATAATAGTACCGAAGGAGGTGTTTTTAGAGTTTCTAATTCAAGCACAAATGTTGCGAAAACGTCACCACCCGTAATGTTCGAGAATCAAAAGTTCGCTTCTGGAATAAAAAGGTTCATTAACATGCCCAATCATCCTAATATGGTGTAATAGTACCGTAGGATGCATTTAGGTAGTTTCCTTTCAGGACACAAATGTTGTGACAACATCGACACCAATAATGTGCAAGAATTAAAAGTTCGCTTCTTGAAAAAAAAGGTTCAAAAACATGGCCAATCATCCTAATATGGTGTCATAGTACTGAAGGAGGTGTTTCTGGAGTTTATGTTCTGGACACAAATGTTGCGAAAATTTCGCCACCCGTAATGTGCAAGAATCAAAAGTTCGCTTCCGGAACAAAAAGGTTCATTAACATGTCCAATCATCCTAATATGGTGTAATAGTATCATACGAGATGTTTCTTTAGTTTCTGTTCACGACACTAATGTTGCGAAAACGTCACCACCTGTAATGCGCAAGAATCAAAAGTTTGCTTATAGAACAACAATGTACATTAACATGCCCAATCATTCTAATATGGTGTAATTGTACCGTACGAGGTGTTTTGTGAATTTCCATTCTGGACACCAATTTTTGTGAAAACGTCGCCACATGTAATGTGCAAGAAGCAAAAGTTCGCTTTCAGAACAAAAAGTTTCATTAACATGCCCAATACTCCTAATATGGTGGAATAGTACCGAAGGAGGTGTTTCTGTAGTTTCCATTCCGAACATGATTGTTGCGTAAATGTCACCACTCATAATGTGCATTTATCTAAAGTTCAATTCCGATACAAAAAAGTCCAAAAACATGCCCAATCATCCTAATATGGTAAATAGTACTAAAGGTGGTGTTTTTAGAGTTTCTGTTTCAGACACAAATGTTGCGAAAACGTCACCACCTGTAATGTGCGAGAATAAAAAGTTCGCTTCCTGAATAAAATGGTTCATTAACATGCCCAATCATCCTAATATGGTGTAATAGTACCGTAGGAGGCATTTATGTAGTTTCCGTTCAGGACACAAATGTTGCGATAACATGCTCAATCAATCTAATATGGTGTAATAGTACCGTATGAGGTGTTTCTAGAGTTTCCATTCTGGACACGAATGTTGCGAAAATGTCGCCACCCGTAATGTGCAAGAATCAAAAGTTCGCTTCTGGAACAAAAAAGTTCATTAACATGCCCAATCATCCTAATATGGTGTAATAGCATCGTACGAGGTGTTTCTTGAGGTTCCGTTCATAACACTAATGTTGCGAAAACGTCACCAACTGTAATGCGCAAGAATCAAAAGTTTGCTTATAGAACAACAATGTACATTAACATGCCCAATCATTCTAATATGGTGTAATTCTACCGTACGAGGTATTTTTCGAGTTTTCGTTCTGGACACGAATTTTGTGAAAACGTCGCCACCTGTAATGTGCAAGAATCAAAAGTTTGCTTTCGGAACAAAAAGGTTCATTAACATTCCCAATACTCCTAATATGGTGTAATAGTACCGAAGGATGTGTTTCTGGAGTTTCCATTCCGAACACGATTGTTGCGAAAACATCACCACTCATAATGTGCATTTATCTAAAGTTCAATTCCGAGACAAAAAAGTCCAAAAACATGCCCAATCATCGTAATATGGTATAATAGTACCGAAGGAGGTGTTTTAGAGTTTCTAATTCAGGCACAAATGTTGCGAAAATGTCACCACCCGTAATGTTCGAGAATCAAAAGTTCGCTTCTGAATTAAAAAGGTTCATTAACATGCCCAATCATCCTAATATGGTGTAATAGAACCGTAGGAGGCATTTACGTAGTTTCCATTCAGGACACAAATGTTGCGAAAACATCGACACCAATAATGTGCAAGAATTAAATGTTCGCTTCTTGAAAAAAAGGTTCAAAAACATGGCGAATCATCCTAATATGGTGTAATAGTACTGAAGGAGGTGTTTCTGGAGTTTCCGTTCTGGACACAAATGTTGCGAAAATTTTGCCACCCATAATGTGAAAGAATCAAAAGTTCGCTTCCGGAACAAAAAGGTTCATTAACATGCCCAATCATCCTAATATGGTGTAATAGTATCATACGAGATGTTTCTTGAGTTTCTGTTCACGACACTAATGTTGCGAAAACGTCACCACCCGTAATGCATAACAATCAAAAGTTTACTTATTGAACAACAATGTTCATTAACATGCCCAATCATCCTATTACGGTGTAATTGTAACCGTATGAGGTGTTTTTGGAGTTTCCATTCCGGACACGAATGTTGCGAAAATGTCGCCACCTGTAATGTGCAACAATCAAAAGTGATGTTTTTAGAGTTTCTGTTTTAGACACAAATGTTGCGAAAACGTCACCACCTATAATGTACGAGAATAAAAAGTTCGCTTCCGGAATAAAATGGTTCATTAACATGCCCAATCATCCTAATATGGTGTAATAGTACCGTAGGAGGCATTTACGTAGTTTCCGTTCAGGATACAAATGTTGCGAAAACATCGACACCAATAATGTGCAAGAATTAAAAGTTCGCTTCTTGAAAAAAGGTTCAAAAACATGGCGAATCATCCTAATATGGTGTAATAGTACTGAAGGAGGTGTTTCTGGAGTTTCCATTCCGAACACGATTGTTGCGAAAACGTCACCACTCATAATGTGCATTTATCTAAAGTTCAATTCCGAGACAAAAAAGTCCAAAAACATGCCCAATCATCCTAATATGGTGTAATAGTATCATACGAGATGTTTCTTGAGTTTCTGTTCACGACACTAATGTTGCGAAAACGTCACCACCCGTAATGCATAACAATCAAAAGTTTACTTATTGAACAACAATGTTCATTAACATGCCCAATCATCCTATTACGGTGTAATTGTAACCGTATGAGGTGTTTTTGGAGTTTCCATTCCGGACACGAATGTTGCGAAAATGTCGCCACCTGTAATGTGCAACAATCAAAAGTTCGCTTCCGGAACAAAAAGGTTCATTAACATGCCCAATCATCCTAATATGGTGTAATAGTATCGTACGAGGTGTTTCTTGAGTTTCCGTTGACGACACTAATGTTGCGAAAAAATCACCAACTGTAATGCGCAAGAATCAAAAGTTTGCTTATAGAACTACAACGTACATTAACATGCCCAATCATTCTATTATGGTGTCATTGTACCGTACGAGGTATTTTGTGAATTTCCGTTCTGGACACCAATTTTTGTGAAAACGTCGCCACCTGTAATGTGCAAGACGCAAAAGTTCGCTTTCAGAACAAAAAGGTTCATTAACACGCCCAATACTCCTAATATGGTGGAATAGTACCGAAGGAGGTGTTTCTGTAGTTTCCATTCCGAACATTATTGTTGCGAAAACGTCACCACTCATAATGTGCATTTATCTAAAGTTCAATTCCGATACAAAAAAGTCCAAAAACATGCCCAATCATCCTAATATGGTATAATAGTACTGAAGGAGATGTTTTTAGAGTTTCTGTTTCAGGCACAAATGTTGTGAAAACGTCACCACCCGTAATGTCACTACAACAAAACAGGTAACTTACGTCGGCCAAAGCCGACGGAAGTTAGCCCTTTCCCGACGGAAGAAGCCAACTTCCGTCGGCAAAACGCTATCTTCCGTCGGCCTTTGGCCGACGGAAGCGAGGCGACGGAAGTTAGCTAACTTCCGTCGGCCACCGACGGAAGTTAGCTAACTTCCGTCGGCTTGACGTGGCCGACGGAAGTTAGCGCCGAACACTGCCACGTCACCAGAGGGGCACTAACTTCCGTCGGCCACTCTGGCCGACGGAAGTTAGGGGCAGCTAACTTCCGTCGGCTAGGGCCGAAGCCGACGGAAGTTAGCCTTTCTGCCCACGTGGCCGAAACCAGCTAACTTCCGTCGGCTATGGTCAAAGCCGACGGAAGTTACCTGGTATTTTTTTTATTTTTTCCTGGTTCCCCTACTCACACTCACATCCAACCACAATTTCACATACATTCACAATACACATCCAAAATCACATTTCACATCCAAAATCACATTCAAACTTCACATATAACATCCAAAATCACATCTCACATCAAAAATCACATCTCACATCCAAATTCACATCCACACTTCACACATCACATCCAAAATCACATAATATAACTGAATTCACATCCAAAGTCACAGTACACATCTGAATTCACATATAACTTCCAAACTCACATACAAATTCACAAAACACAGCGAGAGCCACATACAAAGTCATATTTGTCCATATACTCACTGATCGCCCACATTTGGGTCGTGGGCGCCGCCGCTGCCTCCCGCTTCGTTCACATTTGCCCTGGAGGCTCCATCCTGGCCAGGCGTACAGAAACACTGAAGAAATAGACAAAATTAGAAATGAACTCAACTACCCTTCTAAACGCTAACTTAAGTATTTAGGAGGTACCTCAGGTGATGTAGGAGATAGTGGTGGTGGCGGGGGAGGTAGTGGTTGGAACATAGACATGTCAAATCCACTGTTTTGCTGGGCTAGTTGCTACACATGTTGTAATGTAATCAGTTAGTTCTAAACCTATTTCTGAATACTTTTGAACTGCAACACTCTAAACTAAACTTACTTGGATCATCGCATGTTGTTGTGCTAAGCAGGCGGTATAGTACTCTTGTTGTTTCCTGTTGTGCTCGTTTACCCGCCTCAATTCCTCCCTCATCCGAACCATCTCCGGGGTTTCTTCTGAGCGACGACGGCTGGAGCCAACTCCGACGGAGCTCTGCGACGACTGAGCTGACTTCTGAGCTCTCACCGCTCTCGAGTCAATAACTCCATTGAACATGGAGTACCTGCAACATTAACAGGGGTTAGTTACCATCACAATACCATACACAAAACATTAATAAAAACACTGTCTCACCGTCCATGGCTTTGGCCACCTCCGCTGGAGTACACGGCCATTTGGTCCACAAGTTCTCTCCGCCAATCATAGTCCTCTCCATGGAGTCGAACCATGTGTTCACCATACTGCGCCTGCAAAAAACATGTCCGATTAGCTAGACGCAGAAAAATGAAATTACGTCAACTCTTAATAACATCTCACCAAATGGTCCGTGGCTGTCTGGCTACACAAGACATCTGGCTGTGCCGGATCGCTTCCTTTGTGACCAGAGGTATACACCTCTATGTCACTTGGCACGTTGCCAGATTTAGCTTCCTGTACATTAGAAATGGAGAACAACAAGGTTATGTTACTGAAATCCCATTCGGACTCATGACCCATCATAAAGACCACGCTCTGTCGCCCACTCCGAGGCTGTCCAAAAAGGGACAATTCCAGACCTACACATCTTACACGCATGACACGTGTGAGACATGTTGGTCCGAAACGGGTGACGCATAGGTTTCGTTACACTATCTACATTGTTGTCAAATAAAAAATTGCATACGAAAAGAAAAATATATAAGAAAGTATATATAGATATAATACTAATCACCCAATGAAATCATAAAATAACTATAAATTAATAGAATAATATAATTAGAATCATATATACATAATATCACAACATATATTGCATATTAAAACAAAACATCACATATGAAACATATTTAAAAGCGTGAAACATACATAAAATCTCAATATTAATACATGACAAAATTCATATATGTAGCAAAAAATACCAAGAAGCAAGTCATACTAAAAAACATCTAAGAAACCTTTATAAAGCAAGATGCATACTACTATCATTCCACATTTCAATATATTGCAATCCAGTACAACGACAAAATTCAGAAATAAGTTAACTTTCAACTATACTAACAATATCATATCATGCACAAATAAAAAGCGAAAAAAATTAAAGCCGAAAAAAATTACTTAATCGTCGGGCGGCGACGAGTGGTGGGTGATGGTGTCCGGAGACCGGCGGTGATCACAGTGGCACCACGCGACGGATGGTGATGGCCGAATTGGGGGCGGCGGTGGATCCTGAAAATTCACACATCTGATCATGCAAATTCAGAGTTCCTGAAAATTATTCTAAATGACAACACTATTCCTTATCCGACCACATCCAATACAAAAAAGATTTTAACTGCATATATACTTTCAGACTTCAAATTTCAGACACACAGAATTGAGAGAGACTAAACAGGGTATACTCAGTATTCAAGTTCAATTGAGGTTTTCAACTAGGTTCAGAGTTATAAATGGACATAATTGAATCAACTATTCATGCTGAAAACAGATTGCAAAATACTTCAAATTTAGGAGGCTGATCAGATTTCAGTTTGCTACACAGGAGTGATCAGCAAAAACAATACTAAATTGACACCTTCAGCAGTTGAGACAACAAAAACAGATTACTTTCAATACATATCAAGACTGAAATCAACCATTTCTTGCTGTTTAAACAGTAACAACAACAATTTAATCAATAGCTCTTAATCAGAATAAAACCTTCTTCATATTTCATCTAGACTCACACATCAATCAGACGTCTACAGATTGTTTTAGCACAATTTTGAATCTGAACAAACTACAAATCTGGATAAACTTGAAACATGCAAGAGGATAAGCAAAACCTATTGATCCTGAGGCAGTGGCCAAGGCGGGCGGCGGCGGACCGGCGAGGGCGGCCTGCTGCGGTGGGCAGGGGTCGACGGCGGCGGGGGCGGGCGATGGCGGCGTGCGGCGGCGGGCGGCGGGCGGCGTGCGGGCGGGCGGGCGGCGGCGGGCGGGCGCGGGAGGAGGCGGCGCCCGCGGGAAGAGGCGGCGGGCGGCGGCGGCGGCCGGCGGCGGGCGGGCGGCGGCAGCGCAGGCTGGGCGCGGGAGGAGCGGCGGCGGGGCTACTGTGCGCGCGTACAGGGAGTTAGGGCTCCCTGTACGCGCGCGTGGTTGGGGATAAATTCCCTAACTTCCGTCGGCCAGCATTGAAGCCGACGGAAGTTAGCTAACTTCCGTCGGCTTCAATGCTGGCCGACGGAAGTTAGGGGGATCCGAGCGGCCGCGGAAAACCCCCGCTAACTTCCGTCGGCCACTGTCAGAAGCCGACGGAAGTTAAATTAACTTCCGTCGGCCCCCTGGGGGCCGACGGAAGTTATTTAACTTCCGTCGGCTTGCCCAAAAGCCGACGGAAGTTAAAAAGGCCGACGAAAACTTCTGGTTTTCTTGTAGTGTGTTCGATAATCAAAAGTTCACTTCTGGAATAAAAAGGTTCATTAACATGCCCAATCATCCTAATATGGTGTAAATGTACCGTAGGAGGCAATTACGTAGTTTCCGTCAGGACACAAATGTTGCGAAAACATCGACACCCATAATGTGCGAGAATCAAAAGTTCGCTTCCGGAACAAAAAGGTTAATTAACATGCCCAATCATCCTAATATGTTGTAATAGTATCATACGAGATGTTTCTTGAGTTTCTATTCACGACACTAATGTTGCAAAAACGTCACCACCCGTAATGCGTAACAATCAAAAGTTTACTTATTGAACGCCAATGTTCATTAACATGCCCAATCATCCTATTACGGTGTAATTGTAACCGTATGAGGTGTTTTTGGAGTTTCCATTCCGGACACGAATTTTGCGAAAATGTCGCCACCTGTAATGTGCAACAATCAAAGGTTCGCTTCCAGAACAAAAAGGTTCATTAACATGCCCAATCATCCTAATATGGTGTAATAGTATCGTACGAGGTGTTTCTTGAGTTTCCATTGACGACACTAATGTTGCGAAAAAATCACCACCTGTAATGCGCAAGAATCAAAAGTTTGCTTATAGAACAACAACGTACATTAACATGCCCAATCATTCTAATATGGTGTAATTGTACCGTACGAGGTATTTTGTGAATTTCTGTTCTGGACACAAATTTTTGTGAAAACATCGCCACCTGTAATGTGCAAGTAGCAAAAGTTTGCTTTCGGAACAAAAAGGTTCATTAACATGCCCAATACTCCTAATATGGTGGAATAGTACCGAAGGAGGTGTTTCTGTAGTTTCTATTCCGGACATGATTGTTCCGAAAACGTCACCACTCATAATGTGCATTTATCTAAAGTTCAATTCCGATACAAAAAAGTCCAAAAACATGCCCAATCATCCTCATATGGTAAAATAGTACTGAAGGTGATGTTTTTAGAGTTTCTGTTTTAGACACAAATGTTGCGAAAACGTCACCACCTATAATGTACGAGAATAAAAAGTTCGCTTCCGGAATAAAATGGTTCATTAACATGCCCAATCATCCTAATATGGTGTAATAGTACCGTAGGAGGCATTTATGTAGTTTCCGTTCAGGACACAAATGTTGCGATAACATCGACACCAATAATATGCAAGAATTATAAGTTTGCTTCTTGAACAAAAAGGTTCAAAAACATGGCCAAGCAATCTAATATGGTGTTTCTAGAGTTTCCATTCTGGACACGAATGTTACGAAAATGTCGCCACCCGTAATGTGCAAGAATCAAAAGTTCGCTTCTGGAACAAAAAAGTTCATTAACATGCCCAATCATCCTAATATGGTGTAGTATTATCGTACGAGGTGTTTCTTGAGGATCCGTTCATGACACTAATGTTGCGAAAACGTCGCCACCTGTAATGTGCAAGAATCCAAAGTTTGCTTATAGAACAACAATGTTCATTAACATGCCCAATCATCCTATTATGGTGTAATTGTACTGTACGAGGGTTTTTTTGGAGTTTTCGTTCCGGACACGAATTTTGCGCAAACGTCACCACCTGTAATGTGCAAGAATAAAAAGTTCACTTCCAGAACAAAAAGGTTCATTAACATGCCCAATCCTCCTAATATGGTTTAATAGTACCGAAGGAGATGTTTCTCGAGGTTCCATTCCGAACACGATTGTTGTGAAAACGTCACCACTCATAATGTGCATTTATCTAAAGTTCGCTTCCGAAAAAAAATCCAAAAACATGCCCAATCATCCTAATATGGTGTAATAGTACCGAAGGAGGTATTTTTAGAGTTTCTGTTTCGGACACGAATGTTGCGAAAACGTCACCACCCAAAATGTTCGAGAATCAAAAGTTCGCTTCCGAAATAAAAAGGTTCATTAACATGCCCAATCATCCTAATATGGTGTATTAGTTCAATAGGAGGCATTTCTGTAGTTTCCGTTCAGGACACAAATGTTGCGAAAACATCGACACCCATAATTTGCAAGAATTAAAAGTTCGCTTCTAGACCAAAAGGTTGAAAAACATGGCCAATCATCCTAATATGGTGTAATAGTACTGAAGGAGGTGTTTCTGGAGTTTCCGTTCTGGACACGAATGTTGCGGAAATGTTGACACCCGTAATGTGCAAGAATCAAAAGTTCACTTCTAGAACAAAAAGGTTCATTAACATGCACAATCATCCTTATATGGTGTAATAGTATCGTACGAGGAGTTTCTTGAGTTTCTGTTCACGACACTAATGTTGTGAAAACGTCACCACACGTAATGCGCAAGAATTAAAAGTTTGCTTATAGAACAACAATGTTCATTAACATGCCCAATCATCCTAATATGGTGTAATTGTATCGTACGAGGTATTTTTGGAGTTTCCGTTCCGGACACGAATTTTGCGAAAACGTCGCCACCTGTAATGTGCAAGAATCAAAAGTTCTCTTTCAGAATAAAAAGGTTCATTAACATGCCCAATCCTCCTAATTTTGTGTAATAGTACTGAAGAAGGTGTTTCTGGAGTTTCCATTCTGAACACGATTTTTGCGAAAACATCACCACTCATAATCTGCATTTATCTAAAGTTCTCTTCCGAAACAAAAAAGTCCAAAAACATGCCCAATCATCCTAATATGGTGTAATAGTACCGAAGGAGGTGTTTCTGGAGTTTCCATTCCAAACACGATTGCTGCGAAAACGTCCCACTCATAATGTCCATTTGTCTAAAGTTCGTGTTGGACCGGAAACGGCGACCGGAGGGGGTGAATGGGAGCTTTTAAAATTTTAGGCTAAAAATAGCCTTTGGTTTTAATTCTGTCTTCTGCTAAGTCAGTGCAGGCTCCACACACTATGTGCAATAATGGCTGCACAAAAGTGTTACTATTGACTAGCTAGCCTCCACTATTTATAGGAACTATTCAGCCTTGTGAATAGACTACTTTATCCCTAGGGTTTACACTGATTTTGTCTCATCAGAACAGGGGGGTACAGATGGTAGTCTACTTTATTCGGATGCTTCTTTTGTCAGCTTCATAGAGGAGACAACATCAACTTTTGTAGAGTAGACACGATTAGCCTTTGTAGTTTTGGAGTCTTCTGAAGCCCCCTTCGCGCGCGAAGGGTGCGGTAGCTTTGGAGAGAAGCCTTGAACCTAATGGCCTGCGCTTCACCGAAATCATCCTTCGATACAGTGATGGTTTTGAGCCGAAGCCATCAAAGCCTTTGAGTCTTCGCGCCATCACCTCCAGAGTGGACCACCATGACCTCACAGCTACTCCTAGCTCGAACTCCGTCAGTCCGTGTAACGAAGCCATGCATGGCCAAAGTACCTCAAGTCAACCATACTCCAAAGCCCCACCTTCGGAGTACCACCCTTCGAAGTCCCTCCTTCGTCCAAAGCCTACGCATGAAGCATTCCGTGAGCACTTCGTCGCAGTGTCTCTCCCCGAGCACACTCCTCGACGAACCTCACCCGGACCATGCCTTTGATGCACCTCGACTTCTGAGACCTCCGTTGGGTAAACCTTCGAGTGCCTCCATCCAGAGCACACTTCGAACACCTTGCCTCATTGTTGAGGACTTTGTCCGCCAAACTCCGAAGTCACTCCATTCGGAGTACCCTTCGAAGTGCCTCGCCTCCGAGGACTTCGTCTCGGGGTACCTTCAGTCGGATCCACCCTCCGCACTCTCTGCCTTCGCCTGGCGCACCTTGACCCGAGGACCGACCTTGACCCACCTGTGCAACATAGAGACAGACAAGTGTTTCCAGTACCCCGGAGACCACTTCGAGTAAACAACCTTTGAGAAACCAAGGGTTGGTTTCGGTGTTTGTGATGAGTGATTGACAGGTTTTTACCCTCTGGTTCGAAGGGTACCTCCGAAGGGTGTTCGGAGGTTGGACCTCCGAAAGTGTTCGGAGGAGGGTACCTCCGGAGGGGTTTCGAAGGTTGTACCTCCGAAGGGTGTTCGGAGGTGGTTTCACCGAAGGGTGTTCGGTGGTTTGGTTGCTGCAGCTGTTGCAGCGGAGTGTGCTTGTCGGAGGGGTCCGACAGTGCACGATGACTGGGTGTGTACCGAAGGCTTCGGTACTTTGGGCGGTACACCAGAGTGTGTACCGGAGGTTGCTAACCCGGAGAGGTCTCCGGAGTACTGGATACACTTGTCTTCTTGTCTGTGGTGCGCAGGAACTTCGGAGGCGACAGACAGGTTCGCAACAGGTGAACCTGGGTCAAGCGGGAGGCTTGATGCCAGGGGAGCAGGGAGCTCCGTCATGGTGGCTGCGAAGGGGGTCCGGGTCGGTCCTCGGGTCGAGGCGTGCCAGGTGAAGGCAGAGAGTGCGGAGCGTGGCTCCGGCTGAAGGTGCTCCGAGACAAAGTCCTCGGAGGTGAGGCACTTCGAAGGTACTCCGAATGGAGTGACTTCGGAGTTGGTTGGAACAAGTCCTCTGCGGAGGCAAGGAGTTCGAAGTGTGCTCCGGAGGGAGACATTCGAAGGTACCCGACGAAGGTCTGAGAAGTCGAGGCGCATCGGAGGCATGGTCCGGGTGAGGCTCGTCGAGGAGTGTGCTCAGGGAGAGACACTGCGACAAAGTGCTCATGGAATGCTTCATGCGGAGGCCTTGGACGAAGGAGGGACTTCGAAGGGTGGTACTCCGAAGGTGGGGCTTCGGAGTGAGGAAGGCTTCGGAGCAAGGCTAGCTCCGGAGCGAGGTTATCTTGTGGTACTTCGGCCTGCATGGCTTCGGTACACGGACTGACGGAGTTCGAGCTGGGAGTAGCTGCGAAGCCGTGGTGGTCCACTCCGGAGGTGTTGGTGCGAAGGCCCAAGGGCTTTGACGGCTTCGGCTCAAAACCATCACTGTATCGGAGGATATCTTCGGCGAAGCGAAGGCCACCAGGCTCAAGGCTTCTCGCCGAAGCTACCGCACCCTCGCGTGCGAAGGGAGGCTCCAGAAGGTCAAAGACTGCAAAGGCTGACACTGTCTGCTCTGTAAAAAGCTGACGCTGTCCCCTCTGCAAAGCTGACAGAGAAGCCTCCAGAATAAAGGACTACCTTTTGTACCCCTCTGTTCTGTAGAGACAAAACTGGTGTAAACCCTAGGGGTAAAGTAGTCAAATCCTTTGGGTGAACTGTGGGCTATAAATATGGGGGCTCGGTAGGTAACATTTAACACTTTGAGCATTTACTGTTGAGCTCCTGTAGCCACACACTTCGTTGTATTTCATCCAGAGAGTTCATTTTCTGTGTTCCTTGTTCAAGCGGCGAAGCCCTGCTTCTGTGTGCTTTTTGCTTGAGCTCGTGTTACATACCTCGCTAGTTATAGTGCACCGAAGCCTGTCTAGGCGAAGGGTGTTTTGTGCGAAGTGTGTTTTTCAGTGTGCTGTCGCTCTATGTAACTTGAGGCTAGACCTCACAGCTTACTAGCGAAGCCCTGATCGAAGCCCGTTTAGCTTCTTGTGTCGAAGCCCTTAGTGAAGTCCGTTTGTGTGCGTTTAGACCTTCGTATACGAAGCCCAGCAACAATTGTTGCAGCCAAGTACTTGGTCGAAGTCCTCAGTAGGGTGTCCACTCTTGCGAAGGGTGAAGTGCGAAGCCTGCTCGAAGCACCCTGTGTGCGGAGCCTGCACTGACTTAGCAGAGTAGATTTTCAAAGGGTGTAAGTGGAGCGAAGTCTTCTTGGCTTCGAACTTTTGCTCCTTCGAAGCCTGTGTTCGGAGCTGTCGAAGCACCTCCGAACCAGACCTTCGAAGGTAGTGTTTGAAGCCTGTTCCGCAGAAGACAGAACTAAAACCGAAGGCTTGTTTTTAGCCCGAAATTTTAAAAGCTCCCATTCACCCCCCCCTCTGGTCGCCGTTTCCGGTCCAACAATTGGTATCAGAGCAGGTTAAGATCACCAGTTGACCTTAACCGGTTTTATGATCTATTGGCGACATGGATAGAGGCAGTAAAATTCCTCTATTCGATGGGACTGATTTTGCATACTGCAAGGTGCGCATGGAGGCTTACTTTTTAAGCCAAGGAAATGCAATTTGGGAGATTGTGGACTCACAATACTCCATCCCTGATACTCGCACCACTCAAACATAAAAAGATCAGTATAATGCCAACTCGAAGGCAAGAAACATACTGTTCATTGGTTTGAGCCGGAGTGAGTTTGATAGGGTGCAGCACCTTAGGACTGCTAGGGAAATTTGGACAACACTCACTATTTTTCATGAGGGCTCTACTCAGATTAAGGCCAGGCGCCAAAGCACGTACAATCAACAGTATTAGCTGTTTGTACAGGCACCTGGTGAATCTATAGATGCCATGTTTTCTCGCTTTGATGCAATAGTGAGTAACTTGCGATCCAACGGGATGCTTGCTTACAGTGATCATGATAGGGCTATCAAGCTTCTCTATGCTCTTGACCGTAGCATATGGGAAGTAAAGATATCCAGCATTGAGGAGTCCGCAGGTTATGACACATTGACCTGTGATGAACTCTTTAGCAAGCTGAAGTCCACAGAGATTGCCAAGGCATCTCTTGCTGTGCACAGAAGCTCTTTGCCACAACCATTGGCATTGGTTTCTAGCACTAGCCGTGGCACCGCTGCAGAACCAAGCACATCTGGTACTTGTGTTCTTGCAGATGGTTTTGCTTTGTCCTCCCTGGTCTCCGTCACAAAGGAGCAGGTGGACACTCTAGATGATGATGAGCTTGCTCTCATTGCCCGGAGGTTCACCCATTTTCACCATGAGAGACGGGATCAGAGGAGAAGTGGTTTTAGTGGTTGCTTTGAATGTGGCGACACCTCTCACATTAAGGCCAATTGCCCAAAACTCAAGAAGAGAGATGAGAGTGAGCGCCCCAAATACCACAAGGAGATGAAACCCTTTGTGAAGGGCAAGCGCGGCAAGATGGCTAAGAAAGTAGCCAAAGCCGCTTCCAGAGCATTTGTTGCTGCTCTCAGCGACATCGACACGTCCTCAACTGAGGAGTCGAGCTCTGAGGAGGAGGAGTCCCCAAGGAAGGAGGACAAGAAGGACAAGAAGGGACGAGACTTCACCGCCCTTTGCTTCATGGCCGACAGCGATCACAGCAGTGATGAGCTTGACTCATCTGAGGTACCTCTATCCTATGACCAGCTTTCAATAAAATTAGATGAGCTGAATGAAGTAGTTCTTGGTCAGGATAGGTTACTTGTGCAATCCGCTAGAGAAAGAAAAGACCTTAGACTTAGGCTAGAATCTGTTTCTACTGAATATGCCATGCTTAAGTCTAATTTTAATGATGCTGAATGTGAATCTTGTTCTGTTGTCATGGGTGAGCTTGCTCAGTTGCGTTCTGTTCATGCTCAAACTCTATCTGAGCTTGAGACTGCACAAAAGCAGCTTTTGGAGGTGGATTCTAGACCTCATGATGTTATTGATTGCATGAACTGTTCTTTATTACGCGAGAGCATTAATTTACGTGATAAACATGTTCATGATCTAGAGGCTAGATTGGAGAGGGCCGGTAGTTCTAAGGATGTGCAGCCTGTGTGTGACACTTGCATCACCCTTAAGGACCAGCTAGGCACTGTTAGAGAGCGAGCTGAAAACCTCATGTCAGAAAATGAATACCTTCTTTCTGTGGTTAATAAATGCACTGAGGGAAAGGGTAGGATGGATTTGCTCTTGGCCAAGACCAAGTTGTGTGCTGACAGAGCAGGGGTAGCTCTAGGTTTGAGTTTTGAGATGATTCCTTCAGACAGTAAGACCAAAACTGTTTTTACCTCTCCCACTACCCTAGAGAAAGAGAGAGCTCTGTTAGACACCCCATCAGCCAAAAATCCTACCCAACCACCAAAGAAAACCACACCTCCTGCCAAGAAAAATCCTCCCAAGAAAACCACTCAGCAGAAGCCAAAGGAGCCTGTGAGAGTTGCTCCTGTGACCCATGAGAGTGCCCCCAGGAGAGTGTTTCATTGTTCCTATTGCCAGCGGGTGGGTCATTTGGTTGGGTTCTGTTTTCGTCGCATCAAGGATGAGCGACGCGCTCAGGCGATGAGTTACCAGGACATGCATTACCCATCTTTAGGTATGCATGAGTCTGAGTTGTACTATCGTCCTGCTTTTGAGGCTCCTCATGCTTCTCGGAGAGGTTTTGCTCCTCGAGGTGTTCACCATGTTCCATATGGTGGTAGACCTCGGGCGAGTAGCTTTGTACCTCGTCAGAGTAGGAGACCTCGTCATGCTTTTCGATCACTGCATGTAGGTAGACCTCGCACTTTGCATCATTCAGATTATCATGTGCGTAGACCATCTACTTTTACTGCGCCTACTACTTATTTCACTCAGTGCTGGATGCCTCGTCATTATTTCACTCACCCCAGCACTGAGCGATCGAGATATTCTTATCATGTGTAGGCGATAGATCGAGGCTTGGAGGGCACGTGGATCATGGACTCCGGTTGTTCGCGCCATATGACCAGAGATGCAGCATGGTTCTCCAGCCTCACCACAACCAAGCAAAGGGAACATATCACCTTCGGAAACAATCGAAGGAGTAGAGTGAAAGGTAAAGGTGTGGTAAGAATTAACTCGAATTTCACTCTCAAAGATGTTGCATTGGTTGAAAACCTGGGATACAATTTGCTGTCTGTATCTCAGCTGCTTGATGAGGGCTTCGAAGTGCGATTCCATCGCGATACTTTGCAAGTGCTCAATTCTGATGGCGTTGTGGTGTGTAAGATCTTTAGAGTTGGGAGAGTTTTTGGAGCTGATTTTTCAGAGTCGTCTGGTTCTTCTCATTGTCTTGTTGCACATTCGACTTCTGAGCTTTGGAAGTGGCATAGGAGACTATGGCATATGAGCTTTGAGTTGCTTGCTCGTCTGAGCACCCTAGGCCTGATCCGAGGATTGCCCAAGCTCAAGTTTGAGAAGAATTTAGTTTGCGCTCCTTGCCGACATGGAAAAATGATTGCCGCTTCGCATTCGCCAGTCACCACAGTGATGACTGAACAGCCCGGAGAACTTCTCCACATGGACACTGTAGGTCCTTCTCGGGTTAGTTCTTTAGGCGGCAAGTGGTATGTACTAGTTATTGTCGACGATTTCTCTCGCTACTCTTGGGTCTTCTTTCTTGCCAACAAGGATGAAGTGTTTTCACACTTTCGGAGCTTGGCTTTGAGACTTTTTACTGAACTCCCTGGTGCATTGAAATTCATTCGAAGCGATAATGGCACTGAGTTCAAAAATAGTCTCTTTGTTGACTTTTGCATGGAGCATGGCATAGAACATCAATTCTCTGCTCCGCGGGTTCCTCAGCAGAATGGTGTTGTTGAGAGGAAGAACCGCACTTTGGTTGAGATGGCTAGGACGATGCTTGATGAGCATAGGACTCCTAGAAAATTCTGGGCTGAGGTCATGAACACTGCTTGTTACATCTCAAACCGAATCTTCTTGCGCTCAATTTTAAACTTGACATCTTATGAGCTGCGTTTTGGGAGACAGCCCAAGGTTACTCATCTTCGAGTTTTTGGCTGTCGCTGCTTTATCCTAAAACGCGGTAACTTGGATAAATTTGAGTCGCGATCTTCTGACGGGATCTTTTTGGGTTACACTACTCATGGTCATTCTTATCGTGTTTATAACTTGGAGACTAACACTATCATCGAGTCATGTGATGTGACTTTTGATGAATCAACCCCCTCTGTTAGTTCTGCTTTTGAACAGGCAAATGAACATGACATGGAACAGACCTTATTCGAAGAAGAAGATCCCGGGGAATTCGAGGATGAACCCCTACTACCCTCGACATCAACCCCCGAAGCTGACCCCGCTTCAACTACTTCGGCACGAGGTCCCGAAGCGACTACCTCAACATCGGTCATCTTGGACCACTACAACGCACAAGTTGAGGGGAAGACGGCATCCCGCCGCGAGGCTCCACATCATGTTCAAAGGATGCACCCTCCTGAGCAGATCATTGGTGAGCTTGATCAAAGGGTAACACGTTCTCATGCTCATTTCATTGATTCCGCTTTTGTTGCTTCTTTCGAGCCCTTAGATGTTAGTCATGCGCTTTCTGATTCTAGTTGGATCAATGCCATGCATGAAGAGCTTGAAAATTTTGAGAGAAACCAAGTCTGGACTTTAGTTGATCCTCCACCAAATGTTCATTTCATTGGAACAAAATGGATTTTCAAAAACAAACAAGGGGAGGATGAGACTATAGTTAGAAACAAGGCTAGACTTGTAGCTCAGGGCTTTTCTCAACTAGAAGGGATTGATTTTACTGAAACTTTTGCACCTGTTGCTCGCCTTGAGGCCATTAGGATTTTGCTTGCCTTTGCGACATCCCGGGGATTCAAACTCTATCAAATGGATGTCAAAAGTGCTTTTCTTAATGGCTTCATAGGTGAAGATGTTTATGTAAAACAACCCCCTGGTTTTGAAAACCCCAAGTACCCACATAAAGTCCTTAAACTTCATAAGGCTCTTTATGGACTCAAGCACGCCCCTCGGGCTTGGTATGATAGACTTAAGTCTTTTCTGCTTGAGCGAGGGCATTTGATGGGCTCTGTTGATAAAACACTGTTTACTCTCAAGCATGGCAAAGATTTTCTCCTAGTTCAGATTTATGTGGATGATATCATCTTTGGTGGCTCTTCTCATGCTTTGGTTGCCGAGTTTGCAGATACCATGAGCAGGGAATTTGAAATGTCAATGATGGGTGAACTCACCTTTTTCCTTGGTTTGCAAATCAAGCAAAGCAAACAAGGTACTTTTGTCCACCAGACAAAGTACACCAAGGACCTGCTCAAGAAGTTTGACATGGCTGATGCGAAGCCCCTCGCCACTCCAATGGCTACATCTGTAGCATTGGACTCTGACGAAGATGGAGAAGCCGTAGATCAGAAGGAGTTCCGAAGCATGATCGGCTCCCTCCTCTACTTTACTGCTACGAGGCCGGACATACACTTTGCGGTGTGTCTGTGCGCTCGTTTTCAAGCTTCACCACGAGCTTCGCACCGCCAAGCGGTAAAACGCATACTCAGGTATCTCAAACATACACTCGAATTTGGCATATGGTATTCAGCATCTTCATCTTTATGTCTTCGAGGATATTCCGATGCGGATTTTGCTGGGTGTAGAATTGATAGGAAGAGTACCTCTGGTACTTGTCATTTTCTGGGTACTTCTTTGGTTTGCTGGTCTTCCCGCAAACAGTCTAGTGTTGCACAATCAATGGCTGAGACTGAATATGTTGCTGCAGCTAGCTGTTGCTCTCAGATTTTGTGGATGGTTTCCACTTTGCGGGATTTCGGGTTAGATTATAAGAGTGTTCCACTTTTCTGTGATAACACTAGTGCTATTTGTATTGCAAACAACCCGGTTCAACACTCCAGAACCAAACACATTGATGTGCGGTATCACTTTCTCAGAGATCACAATGAGAAGGGTGATATTGAACTTCAATATGTTGATACCCAACACCAGCTAGCCGACATTTTCACAAAACCCCTCGATGCTTCTCGATTTGCTTACTTGCGTGGGGAACTTGGTATTTGTCACCCTTACGGCATTTGTTGAGGGGGAGCAGTTTTGGATGGATGTGCATTTGCTACTTGCGTTGAAATTGCATTTACATCTTTTGCACTTATATGCCTGATTATAATCCATGACATCATGACAGCTCAGCTCTTTTTAATTTATCTGAAACATTCATGTGCATGATGTTTTCTTTTCAAAATCAAATCATGCTCACTGCTTAGTCTTGATTCTAGCATGTTTAGGTAGGACTGCTTTTAGCTATCTTTTATCTACTTGATAGCAAGACACATTTCTTTGGATGCTCAAAATTGCAACTTGAAAAATTGTTCTACATTTTCATGGATATTCTTAAAGTGCCAAACAATTGGTTCACTTAGTTAAAATCAAAAACTCCATGATTTGCATGCTTTAAGTTAAAAGATCCAGGTGGATTTGTTTGTCGCACTACCCTTTTCTAGACTGCTTACCATTGCACATTGGTCTGAACTGGAATAGTGTAGTGTATGCCAAAATCATTGCCTTAAGCTTCTTATGGTTTGTCATGCCTAGGCTTGGCCTGATTGGAAAGTATAAGGTGGACAAACAAATAACCCCTGGCATTAAGAAAAGAACAACAAAATTCATTGATTCTCAAGTTTGCTTTTCATGCTCTATTTGAACTGGACTTGTGTGTCTAGAGTAGAAATTGACTAGCTTTGCGCAGTCCCTGCTTTTACTTGTCTAAGTTTCCTTGCCTAAGTGGTGATGCTTTTCTTTCAAAAATGATCAAATCACATGCTTCATCATGTTTTTAGAGAATGTTACATTGAGCTGAGCCCATGATCATTGGTGTTATTGTTGGCATATTTTTGCTTCATATGTCTTTGCAATTCTGCTCATTTTGAAGCCTTGCATCCTTTACGTGCTCCTTGATGCTTGCATTGCCAAAGGGGGAGAAATTCCTAAAGGGGGAGAGACTTGCTACGTTCTCTGCCGCAAGGGGGTATAATTTCCAAAGGGGGAGAAAATGTGACATAAAGGTTCTTTGTTGCCAAAGGGGGAAAACTTAACTCAGGGGGAGTTTTTATTGCCGAAGGGGCTTTTTACTCTTTTGAAAACGGGGGAGGAAAATTCTTTTATCAAGTGACATGATTTGGCTCTTTCCTGAGTTTTTATGGTCACTTGTGTGCTGAAAGTTTTTAAATTTTCTTGGATTTAAAGTTGGTTGTCAATGCACTCATCAAGGGGGAGATTGAGAAACCAAGGGTTGGTTTCGGTGTTTGTGATGAGTGATTGACAGGTTTTTACCCTCTGGTTCGAAGGGTACCTCCGAAGGGTGTTCGGAGGTTGGACCTCCGAAAGTGTTCGGGGGAGGGTACCTCCGGAGGGGTTTCGGAGGTTGTACCTCTAAAGGGTGTTCGGAGGTGGTTTCACCGAAGGGTGTTCGGTGGTTTGGTTGCTGCAGCTGTTGCAGCGGAGTGTGCTTGTCGGAGGGTCCGACAGTGCACGATGACTGGGTGTGTACCGAAGGCTTCGGTACTTTGGGCGGTACACCGGAGTGTGTACCGGAGGTTGCTAACCCGGAGAGGTCTCCGGAGTACTGGATACACTTGTCTGCTTGTCTGTGGTGCGCAGGAACTTCGGAGGCGACGGACAGGTTCGCAGCAGGTGAACCTGGGTCAAGCGGGAGGCTTGATGCCAGGGGAGCAGGGAGCTCCGTCACGGTGGCTGCGAAGGGGGTCCGGGTCGGTCCTCGGGTCGAGGCGTGCCAGGTGAAGGCAAAGAGTGCGGAGCGTGGCTCCGGCTGAAGGTGCTCCGAGACAAAGTCCTCAGAGGTGAGGCACTTCGAAGGTACTCCGAATGGAGTGACTTCGGAGTTGGTTGGAACAAGTCCTCTGCGGAGGCAAGGAGTTCGAAGTGTGCTCCGGAGGGAGACATTCGAAGGTACCCGACGAAGGTCTCAGAAGTCGAGGCGCATCGAAGGCATGGTCCGGGTGAGGCTCGTCGAGGAGTGTGCTCAGGGAGAGACACTGCGACGAAGTGCTCATGGAATGCTTCATGCGGAGGCCTTGGACGAAGGAGGGACTTCGAAGGGTGGTACTCCGAAGGTGGGGCTTCAGAGTGAGGAAGGCTTCGGAGCAAGGCTAGCTCCGGAGCGAGGTTGTCTTGTGGTACTTCGGCCTGCATGGCTTCGGTACACGGACTGACGGAGTTCGAGCTGGGAGTAGCTGCGAAGCCGTGGTGGTCCACTCCGGAGGTGTTGGTGCGAAGGCCCAAGGGCTTTGACGGCTTTGGCTCAAAACCGTCACTGTATCGGAGGCTATCTTCGGCGAAGCGAAGGCCACCAGGCTCAAGGATTCTCGCCGAAGCTACCGCACCCTCGCGTGCGAAGGGAGGCTCCAGAAGGTCAAAGACTGCAAAGGCTGACACTGTCTGCTCTGTAAAAAGCTGACGCTGTCCCCTCTGCAAAGCTGACAGAGAAGCCTCCAGAATAAAGTAGGACTACCTTTTGTACCCCTCTGTTCTGCAGAGACAAAACTGGTGTAAACCATAGGGGTAAAGTAGTCAATTCCTTTGGGTGAACTGTGGGCTATAAATATGGGGGCTCGGTAGGTAACATTTAACACTTTGAGCATTTACTGTTGAGCTCTTGTAGCCACACACTTCGTTGTATTTCATCTTCATTTTCTGTGTTCCTTGTTCAAGCGGCGAAGCCCTGCTTCTGTGTGCTTTTTGCTTGAGCTCGTGTTACATACCTCGCTAGTTATAGTGCACCGAAGCCTGTCTAGGCGAAGGGTGTTTTGTGCGAAGTGTGTTTTTCAGTGTGCTGTCGCTCTGTGTAACTTGAGGCTAGACCTCACAGCTTACTAGCGAAGCCCTGATCGAAGCCCGTTTAGCTTCTTGTGTCGAAGCCCTTAGCGAAGTCTGTTTGTGTGCGTTTAGACCTTCGTGTACGAAGCCCAGCACCAGTTGCTGCAGCCAATTACTTGGTCGAAGTCCTCAGTAGGGTGTCCACTCTTGCGAAGGGTGAAGTGCGAAGCCTGCTTGAAGCACCCTGTGTGCGGAGCCTGCACTGACTTAGCAGAGTAGATTTTCGAAGGGTGTAAGTGGAGCGAAGTCTTCTTGGCTTCGAACATTTGCTCCTTCGAAGCCTGTGTTCGGAGCTGTCGAAGCACCTCCGAACCAGACCTTCGAAGGTAGTGTTCGAAGCCTGTTCCGCAGAAGATAGAACTAAAACCGAAGGCTAGTTTTTAGCCCGAAATTTTAAAAGCTCCCATTCACCCCCCCTCTGGTCGTCGTTTCCGGTCCAACAACCTTCGACACACACTCCGGTGTACCGCCCAAAGTACCGAACCCTTTGGTACGACCAAGTCATCGTGTACTGTCGGACCCCTCCAACAGTCACACTCCACTGTACCATCCGCAGCTATCGAACCCACCGAACCCTTCGATGATATAGCCTCTGAACCCCTTCGGAGGTACCCCTTTGAAACTAGAGGATAAAATATGTCAATCACTCATCACAGACACCAAAACCAACCCTTGGTTTCTCAATCTCACCCTTGATGAGTGCATTGACAACCAAATTCAAGTTCAAGAAAATTTGAAAAATTTCAGCACACAAGTGACCATAAAAACTCAGGAAAGAGCCAAATCATGTCACTTAACAAAAGAATTTCTCGCCCCCTTTTTCAAAAGAGTAAAAACCCCTTCAGAAAATCTCTCCCTTTGCAAGATAAGAACTCCCCCTGAGTTATTTTTCCCCCTTAGGGCCTGTTTGGGAGCTAACAAACCCAGCCCATTCCCTGGGGATGGGCCGGGATTTTAGTTCAAAATCCCGGCCCATCCCCAGGGAATGGGCCGGGATTGTGGGCTCCCAAACTAGCCCTTACTGTAGAGAACTCAAAAATTTCTCCCTCTTTGGCAATGCAAGCAACAAGGAGCATTTAAAAGATGCAAAGCTTCGAAATGGGCAGAATTGCAAAGACATATAAAGCAAAAAATATGCCAAACATGACGACAATTATCATGTGCTCAGCTAAATTTAACATGATCTAAAACATGACAGCATGTGATTTCATCATTTTGAAAGAAAAGAATCACCACTCAATCACGGTAACTAGACAAGTAAAAGCAGGGACTACGCAAAGCTAGTCAATTTCTACTCTAGACAGACAAGTCCAGTTCAAGTGGAGTATTGAAAGCAACCTTGATTGACAATGAATTTATATTTGCTGTTCTTTTCATAATGCTAGGGGTTATTTGTTCATCTACCTTATACTTTCCAATCAAGCCAAGCCTAGGCAAGAAAGCCATCAGAAGCTTAAGGCAGTGATTTTGGCATACACAAAATTATCCCAGTTCATACCAAAGTGCAATGGTAAGCAGTCTAGAATAAAGTAGTGCGACAAACAAACCCACCTGGATCTTTTAACCTTTAGCATTCAAATCATGGATTTTGGATTTTGGATAAGTGAACAAATTGTTTAGTACTTGAAGAATATCCATGAGTAAGCAATATGATTTTTCAAGTTGTAATTGTTGCATCCAGAGAAAAGGATTCTTGCTACCAGGTAGATAAAGGATAGCTAACGCAGTCCTGCCTAAACATGCTAGATTCAAGACTAAGCAGTGAGCATGATTTAATTTTGGAAAGAAAAATCATGCACAAAATGTATCAGAAATATTAAATAGAGTTGAGCTGTCATGATTACATGAATTCAAACAAGGCATATTAGTGCAAAACATGTAAATGCAATTTCACACACAATGAGCATATGCATATCACTGAAAATGTGCTCCCCCTCACAGAATGCCGTAAGGGTGACAAACACCAAGTTCCCCACGTAAGTAGGCGAAACGAGAAGAATCGAGGGGTTTTGTGAAAATATTGGCTAGCTGGTGTTGGGTATCAACATATTGAAGTTCAATATCACCCTTCTCATTATGGTAACGCCCAGATTTAATAAATCCAGACTTTTATTGAAATTCGATAGAAAATCAATAAAAACAAGACGTTCATCACACGACCGCGTATAATACGGCAAGCATTCATGGTTCGTTGACCATATTAGTACAAAAGTGTTAAAGCAAAGAGAAACTAATAAAATAAGGGTCCTAGATGAACGTCTCCTTCCAGTCTCGCCTTGACTGGGTCGCTACTCCAGACCTTCATCCTCCTCATAGTAGATGGGCTCTAGTAGTGTAAGTCAACGGGGGTGAGTACAAACGTACTCAGCAAGCCACCGGATGCAAATATAATGCAGAGTAATAACAAGGAAGGTAGTGGCTAACTTTACAGGAAAGCATATTTGTAAAGCAGTTAACGTGATCAAGTTATTAATACAGAAATTTAAACATGTGTATGCATCATCTTCTAACTTGAGGGGTACAGTCAGCCCACCCTCGCTCAACAGTCCCCTTGAGCCACGTCTGTACAAGTCACCCGCGGGTTGCCCCTTGCCCCCTCAACTATGGTGCTTCAAGTTGGTACGATCCATACCTCCAGTTAGAACTTACCCATTAGACTTGTGGTTAGTACGGAAGTGTTTTGCAATAGATCTCGCAGACCGGTACTTATAGTGCCTCGGGTGCGACCAACCAATTCCCGAGCTTGCACCCGGAACCCACCATACTTATAACGTAGCCAACTCCAACAGAATCTAGAGAGGAGAATAACGGGGAAAATCATATAGGAGAATCCAACTATCTATGACTCGTTTCTTTTATCCTATAGCAGATGTGTCAGTACATTGGACACTAGCTATTATAATATTGTAGAGTGACAAGGAGTTTAGGCTCAATAAGCATGGCTTTGGTTTACACACAAGGACAGGGATCTAATAAATATAATTTAGGGCTTGAGATTAGACTAATGCAATATTATCCTATGAGTTAGCGATAATTTATTAAAACATGGGCTCAATTATGATCAAAATGGGGGTTGTGACTTTCCTTGATCCGCGAATGGTGAAGGTGGAACCTCGGGGTAAAACTCCGGATCTTCGATGGCGTCGTAGTCTTCTTGATACGAGAAATAAACATAACATTCAATAAACAATCCAAAAATCACCAGGACAAGCATACATGTTTTGTTGTATTAAATTAAGGGAATAAAGCCTTAAATTCTACGAAATTATTGCCTAAGTGCTTAAGATTAGTTTTTTTAAGGGGATTTCTGAATTTTATGATTTTTAGAATAAGTAATTACCCCAAGGGTTTTATTTTCCCATTTAAAAATGTACAAGACAACCCTACTATTACTATTGCATTAAGATAGTGAAATGAAGTTATCATGTCCTCTATAATCAATATACAAATTATTAAGGGTTCTTCTGAATTATTTAATGAAATATGAATTTAATCTTAAAGGGGTTTTTACTTTATTATTTAATAAGAATATTTTGTGCAAAATAAACATATTGTTTTTATGGCATAAAATTGTAGAGAATAATAAGACAAATTTTAAAAAATTTGAATGGTCAAATTTGGAGTTAAATTGAGCTAGTTATGAATTTTCTAAGTTTAAACCTTTTTCTGAATTTTTATTTACACTGAAAATGGGTCCTGGTCCACGGTGAGCCAGGCCCACCATGGACCCGCGCACTGTGCACGTGGTCTGGCCCGATCTGGACCGCCCGATCCAGATCCGGCGGCCTCAGAACAATGCGGGATTTTAAAGTGACGTGGATGGCTTAGATTAAAACAAAACGAAGCGGTATGCGTGGACGCGCGAGATTGATCCAGGATTTTAAATAGCGATCTATAGCTCTGATTAAATGGTACTGATTCGGTGCGATCCGAGGGCTTGGATTAAATCCCGTGGGGAGTTAATCCGGACCGCCCAGACACGAGCGCACGGCCGGGGTTCAATCTGGCATGGCATGTGACCATGGCGGAAGGACTCCTTCCCCGGCGATGGTGGCGCACGGGTGTGGTCACGGTGGTGACGGCGTGGGCCCTAGGCTTGATCCGACAGTAGAAATGGACAGGGAAAAGGATGGGGAGCCTGTTCGTACCAGAAAAAGGGGTCTACTACGAGAGGATGAAGCAGTGGCGAGCAGTGGCATCGAGGAAGCTTCGGGTTGATGGCGACGACGGTGCTCCGGTGGTCTTCAAGGCCAACGGGGAGGTGGCCAAGGACGGGCGGGCTATGGCGGTTCTGCAGGCACCCGCGGCAAGGGCGGCGGGGGCCTGGGGCATCGTCGATCGGTGGCCGGAGCTCGAGCAGAGGAAAAAGGTTATTCGGTGTCGCAAGGCATCGGTTGAGAGCGCAAAGGGCTGAAATGAGGCGGGTGGAGTGCGGTGAGTGTAGAGGTCCTTTATAGGGGGTCGCCGGCGGAGAAAAGGAAAGCCGAGAGAAGGAAACCGAGGAGGATTTCCAAGATTTTCCGGCGAGCCTTCCATGTGTGCACAAATCAGAGATTTGGGAATGTTTTCGCCGGGTGACAGAGGGGAACAGATCGCCGGATTATGGCAAACACGATTCGGGCTCCAATTTAAGGCAAGCGGGCTGGCACCAGCGGAATTGGAAAGTGGGGCTCACTAGCGATGGAAGGGGGGAGGGTTTCCATCGGGGAAGAAGAGCCTGACATGTGGGGCTACATGTCAGCGAGTGCTGGCGAGGGCGAACGCGTCGATAGGCAGGCCAGGGTTTGATACTCCAGATATGATGAGTGATTGTCAACGGAAGTGAAAGGAAGAGAAATGAAGACCTGCCGACTCTGAGGCGCGTGTGACTCAGGTACACGAGCAGCGAGCGACAGTCGGGCAGAGGAGCCGCGGAGTCGGGCTGGCCCAATCTGGGTACATGGGCTAGGAGCGGTAGATGATCCACTGGTCTGTTGACTGGGTTTGACTTAGGTACACGGGCAGCAAGCGATTGCTGGGCTGAGGAAGCTGCGGGGTCGGCTCGGCCCAATCCAGGTACCCGGTGCGAAGACGGTGGACGCTTTGTCAGTTTCAGCGCAAAACTAACAACCTATGATTATTTTGTTTTTAGGATATTAATATTTAGTTTTTAAGTTTAGAATATTTTTATTTGAGTCAGGAGATTATTCTAAGAATATTTTAGTAATTTTCGGAATTTATTATAGAGTCAGTGTTACTTTACCCTAGGGGTATATTAGTCTTTTCATGTATTAGGAGTCGCCTATAAATAGGCCCCTATCCCCCTGGGGATAGATGGCTGTTATTTTCAAGATCAATCTATAGTCCATCGGTTAGTCTTTAATCTACACTTATTTCGAGATTGATTTTCATCACCGGCGAAAAAGTTTTTTTGTGCAATCCTTCTCTCCGGCCGGCGGGTGCACCGAGCGGCAGCACAGCTTCCAGCGCGTCGGTAGGCTATAGGAGTTTGCACACACTCTGTGCGGCGGAAATCTTCTCAGGCCGCAACGTGCGTGCACCCCCCAGCGATTCCATCGTACGCAGCACGATAGCAGTTTTCCGCGCATGAAGCCATGCGTGGGGCCCACAGCGGCTGGCAGTCTGCACGTGAGATGGAGCAGTCACACGGCGTGTCACAGTGATCTCCACTCTTCTGCAAGTAGCGGCGGCGGGAGTTCCTAGGCCGGTCATCACGTGATTTTGTTGCAGAAGCTGCTCGCCAGGCTGTTGTGTCCCACGGCGCACGACGACCCAAGCAAGGCAACAGACTGCTTTGCCTTGCCACACTTCGGTGGGGCCCATGGGCAGCCATCATCACGCCTTGAGCCACGCATGCGCAGTAGCCAGCAGCATTACGTCCCCACGGCGGATTTTTTCTTGTTGAGGCAGACGGCGCACGGCAAGGTAAGTTTTCTTTTTAATCTCCTATATTTTAGCTGGTTTGTTAAACCAATATTTATCCATTTTTTAATTACCTAAAAAATATGTTTAGAAATTTCAGGTTAATTTAATTTGCCAAAATAATTTTAGTACTCGCATATTTTTCTTTATATATCTGTTTAATCTGCTTATATAAAAAGTAAAGAAAAATTTATTAGTGGCAGTAGTATTTTTAATTTTAGTCTTTACTTGAAATATTTTTGGTTTATTTCTGAATAAATTTTTGGATGATCCATACTTTATTCAGTTAATTAGTATTTTATTTTTAGACTGCATTCTGAATATTTTATTAAGATATTTAGTTTTTTACGTCATTAAATATTTCTAGCACCCTTTTTTTATTGCTGTAATTCTATTTAGTTTAGCTTTAATATCATTTTTAATTAGGACACCGGTCATCTTTAGGCTAAACCATTTTAATTCCTGCAATTTGCTTTGCTAATATTATTTGTCAGGCTAAGGTTGTTTGGGTGTTGGGATTAGCACATAGTGTAGCAAGAATAATTTTTAGACGCCCATTCACCCCCCTCTGGTCGCTACATTCGGTCGCATACCTTATGAGCCAGAGCTCGGACATATGGGAGATTTGTGTTCATCCTACTTTCACCATAGTGAATATTGCTGCGGATACTGCTGCAGATGTAGTTACACAACATCAAAACAATAGTAAAGCGGTGAACATTTTATTTTCTGGTCTAGGTCCTAGTGAGTTTGAGCGTGTTAGCCATCTCACCACTGCTCGAGAGATCGGGGCTACCCTCCAGGAACACCATGAGGGGACAGCTCAGGTCAAGGCTAGGCTATATCAGACCTATCGGCGTGAGTATGAGAATTTCTCACAGAAGCCAAGTGAGACGGTTGAGGCTTTGTTTAGTCGTTTTCAATCGATCATTAACAAGCTTCGCGTTAACAAGGCCGAGCGTGATCAGCTGGTCTCGGATCATGAACAGGCGCTTAAGGTACTCCATACCTTGGACCCTAAGATCAGGGAGATCAAGGTTTCTTCTATTGTTGAGAGCGCATCTTATGATACCTTGACCGTCGTAGAGCTGTTTAGTAAGCTCAAGGCCTCAGAGGTCGATATCCAGTTGAGATCAAATCTCACTAGTTCTGGGTCAAAGACTCTGGCGCTTGTGACACCGTGTGCTGATCCTAATGCCATGAGTTGTACTGCTTTTTCCTTGATGTCTATCTCCGAGAAACAACTTGATACTCTAGGAGATGATGATATGTGCTTGTTTAACAACCGGGTGCGACGTGTCTATGATAAGAGAATGTTTAAGAGACACGACACAAAATCTTGATGCTTTGAGTATGGTGATACAGGTCATTTCATTGCCGACTACCCCAAGTGGAAGAATTACAAGAAGGGAACTGGTGGTAACTCCTACGACTCCGACAAGTACGACAACTCAACGAAGGGCAAGCCCAAGACGAGATTCTTTCGAAAGGCTTTGAAGGACTATAGGCGTGAGAACAAGAAGCGAGACAAGGCTTTCTTCACCGAGATGGAGAAAAGCTACTCCAAGAGATCCTTGTCCTCCTCCTCATCTTCGAGTTCAAGTTAGGAAGAGATCGTGATCAGGAAGGGGAAGGACAGGGATGATCCGGCGGGCCTCTGTTTCATGGCCTTCAGGGACAAGCCGAAGAGACGGTCACGTGACAGCCGAAGACCCCACAAGAGCTTCTGCTCAATGGCTCTTCGGGAGAAGAAAGAAAAGGACTCCTTTGATGACTCTGACGATGACGACGATGAGAAGGTATCATCCTATGAACAAGAAGTTGTTAATTTACTAGAACAGAACCGTCAGGAGTTGAAGTATCGGGAGAAACTGCTTAGAGGGGCTAAGAAGAGGATAGATGAGCTCGAGAGTGAGCTTGCCACGGTGAATGGCAAGATTGAGAGTTTGTCTTCTTCCCCTTGCTTGGGTGATAGTGGTGAGTGCCCTAACTGTGAGGTGTTGTTGTGTGACCTGACGACTCTTAAGTCCAGGTACACAAAGAGAGTAGATGAGAGAGACGCTTTGTTCACTGAGGTTGAAAGCGCTCAGCAGGAGCTAAAAGATGCTCATGCCACTATTGTCGCACCTTATGTAGACTGCCCATCTCATTTAGCTAGTATAGCTGAGCTGAGTGCCAAGAGTGATGAGCAGTTGAGCGAGTTAGCTGGAGTGAGAGCTGAGTTGGAGCAGACTAAGCTAGAGCTTGAGACCTTGTCAGTTCCACCCACTGTTTGCGAGAACTGCTTGTCCATTAGAATGGAGTTGATCAAGCTAAAAGCTGAGAAGTCTGTCGAAGTTGATAAAGAGTATGAGATCTGCTTGTCTCAGGTGGAGGTGTTAGCTTCCTTGAGAGAGGAGCTAGATGATGTTCAGAACGAGAACTTTTACCTCCATCAGATCCTGAGTTGGATTAGTGCCAGAGAGCCACAGCTCGGTATGATGATCCAGCAGTTCAAGAGACAGGATGGGTTTGGGGTAGGTTACATCTATACCAAGGCTGATTTTGAGAGTGCCATTAGCCGTGCAGTGGAGTGGAGTAAGATGACTCCCGAACAGAGATATCCCAAGACTAACTCCACTGAGTTCTTTAAGGATAGTCAGCCCAAGGATGGAGTGTTCAGAGAACAACCTAAAGCTCCACCTAAGAAGCAGATCTGGGTTCCAAAGCCTAAAACTCTCCACACTTCTCTTGATTCTTTACCTAGACCCTCTCACACCAAAGATGCTACACCCAACACCACCAAGCCTAAGAATCCTAAGCCACAACAACATCCCAAGAAGCCTACCTATCACTCTGAGTTTTGTTAGAGAGACGGGCATCTTGAGGAGTTTTGCTTTAGGAGGAAGCGGGTTGAGCGAGCAGAGAGAGCTCAAGGTGGGCAGGAGCAGTTCTACCAGCAGGGTGGTAGACAGAGAGTTCCTCGACGTAGAGAGAGGCTAGAGGCTAGGCCACGTCGTGTAGGTGGTGGTAGAGGAGACGGTTTTCATGACCGTGCTCAGGAGGGTGGTTTCAGTTCTGGCAGAGTTCCAGATCGTTATGGATACAGTTTTGGACCTTGTGACCGTGATTTTAGGCAGAACAGAGGACCGCGTTTTGAGCCACGTTTTGGTCCAGACTCATATGATTCCTTCTGCTTTCCTACATACGAGCAGATGGCTCGACACTGGTTTAGTACTTTTGCTAGACCTGGTGGTCGACCATTTGCTCCCACTCATGACCATTGATCTTGCAGGACCGAGGACTGGAGGACGTATGGATCATGGACTCAGGATGTTCTCGCCATATGATGGGACACCGCAGATGGTTCTCCAGCCTCACTCCCCCGAGCTCCAAGGAATACATCACTTTCGGGAACAGTGGGCAAGTGATGGTACAAGATATTGGGTCGATTCATATTTCTGATTATTTCTCTTTGAAGAATGTTGCTTTAGTTGGAAATCTGAACTTTAATCTAATTTCTATTTCGCAACTGCTTGAGGATGGTTTAGAAGTGCGCTTTAAGAAGGGCATGTCTTCTGTTGTCGATTCTAGAGGATCTTTAGTTTGCCGGATCTTACCTTTTGGTGAGGTTTTTCGTATTGATTTCTCTAGTTCTTATGGCCCTTCTCGCTGTCTGATGGCCGGATCCTCCTCTGAGCTATGGAAGTGGCATAGAAGGTTAGGCCATTTGAGATTTGATCTGCTTGTCAGATTGAGTTCTATGGATCTTATCTGAGGGTTGCGTAAGCTTAAGATGGAGAAGTATCTAGTGTGTCATCCCTGTCGTCATGGGAAAATGGTTGCCGCTTCTCACGCACCTTTGACTTAGGTGATGACTTCATACCCGGGAGAGCTGTTGCACATGGATACAGTAGGTCCAGCTCGAGTACACTCAGTCGGTAGGAATTGGTACACCCTTGTAATAGTCGACGATTTTTCTCGATTCTCGTGGGTTTACTTTCTAGAGTCTAAGGATGAGACTTTTCAGTATGTTCATGACCTGATTTTGAAGCTGAAGGAGGAGAATTATGGTCTGATGCGAGCAATTCATTTAGACAATGGATCTGAGTTTAAGAACTCTCAATTCATCAGTTTTTGTAGTGATCAAGGTCTTGATCATCAGTTCTCTGCTCCTTACACTCCCCCACAGAACGGCGTTGTGGAACAAAAGAACCGCACGCTTGTCGAGATGGCCAGGACGATGCTTGATGAGCATAAGACTCCTAGGCATTTTTGGGCTGAAGCAATGAGCACAACTTGTTATCTTGCCAATCACATTTTTCTTAGATCTTACTTAGGTAAGACGTCATATGAGTTGCGGTTTGGTAGACAGCCCAAGGTGAGTCACTTGTGAGCTTTTGGATGCAAGTGCTTTGTGCTTAAGAAGGGAGGGCATTTGGACAAGTTTGAGTCTCGTTGCTGGGATGGAGTCTTTCTTGGTTATGCTTTGCATTCACGAGGCTTTTGTGTTTGGAACCTAGACTCTCAGATGCTTGTCGAGACTTGTGAGGTTTCTTTTGATGAGTCTTTTCCCTCGCCGACTCCTTCTTTTGAACTTTCTGGAGATGATGAGCTTGGAGAGTCCAGCTTCGAGGAAGATGATGACACTCCTGCTGATGATGAAGGTGGGCCCTCTGTACCGCCTGTAGACCCCACACCTTCTGAGACTTTGACTGAGGATGAGTACGGACCTCTAATTACTCCTTTTACTTCGATCGAGTCTCCTCAGCCGAGTCCAGAGGTGCCAGGTGTTGACTCCGGTGAGTTGACCTCTTAGCCGAGTCCAGAGGAGCCAGTTGCTGATTCAGGTGAGGTGACTTCAGATCACCTAGGATCTCATGCAGTTTAACATGATCACCCTTCAGAGCTCATCATTGGTGATGTTACGGAGAGATCTTTACGGTCTTCAGCTGGTTCTCTTGCTATGTTTGCTGAGTCGGCTTTTGTTGCTACTTTTGAGCCCCGAGACGTTTCTCATGCTCTTTCTGATTCAAATTGGATAAACGCCATGCAAGAAGAGCTTGAAAACTTTGCTCACAATCGGGTTTGGACACTAGTTGAGCTGCCACCTGGATGCAACACGATAGGCACCAAGTGGGTGTTTAAGAACAAACAAGAAGAAGATGGTGTTGTGGTGCGCAACAAAGCTCGATTAGTGGCATAGGGTTTTTGTCAAAAAGAAGGAATTGATTTTGAAGAGACCTTCGCCCCTGTTGCTCGCCTTGAGTCCATTCGTATTCTTTTGGCCTTTGCTGCTTCTAAAGGTTTTAAGCTTCATCAAATGGATGTCAAGAGTGCTTTTCTAAACGGGTATATAGAGGAGGAGGTCTATGTTAAGCAAAGCCCCGATTTTGAGAACCCTAAATTTCCACGACATGTTTACAAGTTGCAGAAGGCTTTATATGGTCTGAAGCAGGCCCCCAGGGCTTGGTATGATCGCCTGAAGCAGTTCTTGTTGCAGAAAGGTTTTGTGATGGGTTCTGTGGACAAGACTCTTTTCTTGCTTAGAGGTGGCGCAGACTTATTGGTTGCTCAGATTTATGTGGCCGATATTATTTTTGGTAGTTCTACTAATGAGCTTGTATCCAAGTTTTCTGAGCAGATGCATAGCGAGTTTGAGATGAGTCTCATGGGAGAACTCAAGTACTTTATAGGGCTCCAGATCAAGCAGACCAAGGACGGCATTTTCATCCACCAGGGTAAGTACACACGAGATATGCTAAAGAAATTTGACTTTGGCGGAGAGCTAAAGCCACAGATGACCCCAATGGGTACATCTGGAGGTCTGGACAAGGACGAGAACAACGTCAAGGTAAATGAGAGAGAGTATCGAGGGATGATCAGATCGCTGATATACTTGACTGCGACAAGACCAGACATTCAGTTTTCTGTGGGTGTGTGTGCACGTTTTCAGTGTTCGCCACGCGCATCTCACCAGCAGGCTGTGAAGCGTATTTTTAGGTATCTTACTTATGCTCCTGATTTAGGTCTTTATTATTCTGCATCATCGTCTCTTGATTTAGCTGGTTTTTCGGACGCTGATTTTGGTGGGTGCCGGCTGGATCGCAAGTCAACTTCCGGTACTTGCCAGCTTCTTGGTTCTTCACTTGTTTCTTGGTCTTCTAGAAAACAATCCGGAGTTGCGTTTTCTACTACTGAGGCTGAGTATGTAGCTGCTGCTAGCTGCGGTTTTTAGTTGGTTTGGATGATTTCTACTTTGCGGGATTTTGGGTTGGTCTTCCCTGCTAGAGTTCCTTTGTTTTGTGATAGGACCAGTGCAATTAGAGTAGGGAAAAACCCATGTCTTCATTCTAAAACCAAACATATTTATGTGCGCTTTCACTTTCTGAGGGATCAATATGAGAAAGGGGTCATTGATCTTATTCATGTTGATACCCATCAGCAGTTGGCTGATATTTTTACCAAACCGCTAGATCAGTCTACTTTTGACCGTTTGCGAGGGGATTTGGGAGTTTTGTATCCTTTTTAGGATACATTGAGTCTGTTTTTATTTTCTTCTTTATTTTTTATTGAGTCTTTTTGTGTGCGTTCATATTATGCATAGTCATCAATCACATTTTGAGCTTGCTTCTGTTATATGATTAATCTGCTTTACTTTCTCTAGCTAGTATATGTTTTTGATTACCCGTCGATGATCATGTTCTGTTTCAGTTCACTTTCAGTTCACATGTTATGTTTTAAAATTGATAAATGCTCACCATTGCTTCTGGTAACTAGCATGTGTAGGCTGAATACGTTCGCTATCTTTTACATGCCTTGTAGCTAGATCCTTACTTAGATGCAGATATGCAACTTGGACATTTATATGCTTTAAATATGAAAAATGTGCTATAAAAATGTAAAAAATTCAGAAAAATGAAAAATTTATGCAGTTTTATGATTATCAGAAAAGATCCAGGTGGGTTTGCTTTGTCGCATTGCATTGTTCTAGACTGCTTACCATAGCACTTTGGTATGAACTAGGACGGTGTAATATATGCCAAGACCAATGTCTTAAGCTTCTGATGGTCTAGTTCTGGCCTAGGCTTGACTTGGTCGGTTAGCATAAGGTTTGACATGCAAATAACCCCTGGCAGAAATGAAAAATAAAAAGAAAAAGAAAAAGTCTGAAAAATTTAAAAAGATGACAAGTTTGCTGAAGCACTTTGTTTTGGACAATGCTTATCTTGGTAGATACCAGTTAGCTTTTGCATCTCATGCTTTACTTTGCTTGTTAACTAGAAAATGTGGTGATGCTTTTGTTTGCAAAAATCGAAAAATGTGTGCTAATGACTCTCTTTAGATATCATCTGTTGCACTGATCATGTCATGTATCTTAGACAGTATATCTTTTGCTATACCTGTTAGATGTTGTAATTGCAGTCAATCATATATGAGAAGCATGCTTTTTACACTCCACCTGCACCCCATCTGCATTCATGACATATTTTGAGGGGGAGCAGCATTTTAGGGGGAGTTTGTGTCTATGTCTCTTTAGAGTGCATTTAGTCTCACTTGATGAGTCCAATTGTCAACAAGGGGGAAAAATTTTGGAGTACATTTTTTTGCTTTCTCTGGGATTTATTTCAGGGGGAGTTCCTTGTTGGTAATTCTGAGATTTGCACTTGTTTTTGAGTCTTTATTTTTGGTTAACCATAATGACCATTTTCTTGCTTCTGTTTGGCTGTTGGTCATTAGGGTTAAACTTTTATGTTCTTTCTTCTATTTTCTTTTGTCTTTGTTTTCCTGTTTCCACATGTTTTGCAGGTTCCGAAGATGAGCTGAAGAGGGTGTTGACAATGCACCCATCAAGGGGTAGATTGAGAAACCATGATGAAGAACATGGGTTTGATACTCCAGATATGATGAGTGATTGTCAACGGAAGTCAAAGGAAGAAAATGAAGACCTGCCGAGTCTGAGGCGCGTGTGACTCAGGTACACGGGCAGCGAGCGACAGCCAGGCAGAGGAGCCGCGGAGTCGGGCTGGCCCAATCTGGGTACATGGGCTAGGAGCGGCAGATGATCCACTGGTCTGTTGACTGGGTTTGACTCAGGTACACGGGTGGCGAGCGATTGCTGGGCTGAGGAAGCTGTGGGGTCGGGTCAGCCCAATCCGGGTACCCGGTGCGAAGACGGTGGACGCTTTGTCAATTTCGGCGCAAAACTGACAACCTATGATTATTTTGTTTTTAGGATATTAATATTTAGTTTTTAAGTTTAGAATATTTTTATTTGAGTCAGGAGATTTTTCTAAGAATATTTTAGTAATTTTTAGAATTTATTTTAGAGTTAGGGTAAATTTATCTTTTCACGTATTAGGAGTCGCCTATAAATAGGCCCCTATCCCCCTGGGATAGATGACTGTTATTTTCAAGATCAATCTACAATCCATCGGTTAGTCTTTAATCTACACTTATTTCGAGATTGATTTTCATCACCGGCGAAAAAGTTTTTTTGTGCAATCCTTCTCTTCATCCGGTGGGTGCACCGAGCAGCGGCCCCCCGCGTTTCCATCGTACGCAGCACGATAGCAGTTTTCCACGCGTGAAGCCATGCGCGGGGCCCACAGCGGCTGGCAGTCTGCACGCGAGACGGAGCAGTCACATGGCGTGTCACAGTGATCTCCACCCTTTTGCAAGCAGCGGCGACGGGAGTTCCTTGGCCGGTCATCACAGGATGTTGCTGTAGAAGCTGCTCGCCAGGCTGTTGTTTCCCACGGCGCACGGCGACCCAAGCAAGGCAACAGACTGCTTTGCCTTGCCACACTTCGGCGGGGCCCACGGGCAGCCATCATCACGCCTTGAGCCATGCATACGGAGCAGCCAGCAGCATTACGTCCCCACGGCGGATTTTTTCTTGTTGAGGCAGAAGGCGCACGACGAGCTAAGTTTTCTTTTTAAACTCCTATATTTTAGCTGGTTTGTTAAACCAATATTTATCCATTTTTTAATTAGCTAAAAAATATGTTTAGAAATTTCAGGTTAATTTAATCTGCCAAAATATTTTTGGTACTCGCATATTTTTCTTTATATATCTGTTTAATCTGCTTATATAAAAAGTAAAGAAAAATTTATTAGTCGCAGTAGTATTTTTAATTTTAGTCTTTACCTGAAATATTTTTGGTTTATTTCTGAATTAATTTTTGGATGATCCATACTTTATTCAGTTAATTAGTATTTTATTTTTAGACTGCATTCTGAATATTTTATTAAGATATTTAGTTTTTTTTACGTCATTAAATATTTCTAGCACCCTTTTTTTTACTGCAGTAATTCTATTTAGTTTAGCTTTAATATCATTTTTAATTAGGACACCGATCATCTTTAGGCTAAACCATTTTAATTCCTGCAATTTGCTTTGCTAATATTATTTGTCATGCTAAGGTTGTTTGGGTGTTGGGATTAGCACATAGTGTAGCAAGAATAATTTTTAGGCGCCCATTCACCCCCCCTCTAGTCCCTACTTTCGGTCCTACACAGAGGCGGGAGGAGGAGCGCCTGCGGCTGCCATGCGGGACCAGGCGGGCGCGGGTGCGGAGGAGAGAGAGGGGGAGCACGCCGATAGGGTGAGTCCACCCGTCAGTGGGCGCAGGCTTTTGACTGTGCTGGGCCGAGGGGGAATTGGCGGTTGCGGCCCAAAAGTAATTTAAATTGTTTTTCGGATTAAAATAATTCCATAAATTCATATATTCATTTAGAGCTTGAAGCACTGTTGCTAAATTTTGTAAAAATTCCTATAAATATTTCTTGGCTCATAAGTTCCATCATAAATTTTTTAGACTTAAATTTGAATTATTTCTCCTGGTTTTGGTGTAATTCGGTTCTTTCAACCTTTTCTCTTAATTAAATAATCCTTTTTATTTCAGAAAATTTATTTTCCTCATTTTTATTTTATTTTTAAATTTGGGATGTTACAATTATGATCTCTGAGAAAATGATACCGTACATCAATTTGTTTGGTTCTAGAATGCTGAATCGAGTTGTTTGCAATACAAATAGCACTACTGTTTTCACAGAAAAGTGGAACACTCTTATAATCTAACCCAAAATCCCGCAAAGTGGAAACCATCCACAAGATCTGAGAGCAACAGCTAGCTACAGCAACATATTCGGCCTCAACCATTGATTATGCGACACTAGATTGTTTGCGGGAAGACCAGCAAACCAGCGAGGTACCTAGAAAATGACAAGTACCAGAGTTACTTTTTCTATCAATCCTACACTAACAAAATCCGCATCGGAATAACCTCGAAGACACAAAGAGGAAGACGCAGAATACCAAATGCCAAATTCTCGGGTATGCTTTAGATACCTGAGAATGTGCTTTACCACTTGGCAGTGCGAAGCATGGGTCGAAGCTTGAAAATGAGCGCACAGACACACTGCAAAGTGTATGTCTGGCCTCATAGCCGTCAAGTAGAGGAGTGAGCCGATCATGCTCCGAAACTCCTTCTGATCCACGGCTTCTCCATCCTCGTCAGGATCCAATGCTATCGAAGTAGCCAACGGAGTAGCGAGGGGCTTCGCATCAGCCATGTCGAACTTCTTGAGCAGGTCCTTGGTGTACTTCATCTTGTGGATGAATGTACCTTGTTTGCTTCGCTTGATTTGCAAACCAAGGAAAAATGTGAGTTCGCCCATCATGGACATCTCGAACTCCTTGCTCTTGGCATCTGTAAACTCGGCAACCAAAGCATGAGAAGAGCCACCAAAGATGATATCATCCACATAAATCTGAACTAGGAGGAAATCTTTGCCATGCTTGAGAGTGAACGGGGTTCTATCAACTGATCCCATCAAATACCCCCGCTCAAGCAGAAAAGACTTAAGTCTATCATACCATGCCCGAGGGGTCTGCTTGAGTCCATAAAGAGCCTTATGAAGTTTAAGGACTTTATGTGGATATTTGGGGTTTTCAAAGCCAGAGGTTGTTTTACATAAACATCTTCGCCTATGAAGCCATTAAGAAATGCACTTTTGACATCCATTTGATGGAGTTTGAATCCCCAGGATGTCGCAAAGGCAAGCAAAATCCTAATGGCCTCTAGACACGCAACATGTGCAAAAGTCTCAATAAAATAAATCCCTTCTAATTGAGAATAACCCTGAGCTACAAGTCTAGCCTTGTTTCTAACTATAGTACCATCCTCCCCTTATTTGTTTTTGAAAATTCATTTTGTTCCAATGAAATGAACACTAGGTGGAGAATCAACTAAAGTCCAGACTTGGTTTCTCTCAAAATTTTCAAGTTCTTCATGCAAGGCATTGATCCAACTAGAATCAGAAAGTGCATGACTAACATCTAAGGGCTCGAAAGAAGCAACAAAAGCGGAATCAATGAAATGAGCATGAGAACGTGTTACCCTTTGATCAAGCTCACCAATGATCTGCTCGAGAGGATGCATCCTTTGAATATGATGTGGAGCCTCACGGCGGGATGCAGTCTCCCCCTCAACTTGTGCGTTGGAGTGGTCCAAGATGACCGATGTCGAGGTAGTTGCTTCGAGACCTTGTGCCGAAGTGGTTGAAGCGGGGTCGGCTTCGGGGGTCGATGTCGAGGCTAGTAGGGGTTCATCCTCGAAATCCCCGGGATCTTCTTCTTCGAAGATGGTCTGCTCCATGTCGTGTTCATTCGCATGTTCAAAAGTAGAACTAATAGAGGGGGTTGATTCATCAAAAGTCACATCACATGACTCAATGACAGTGATAGTTTCCAAATTGAAAACACGATAAGAATGACCATGTGTAGTGTAACCTAAAAAGATCCCGTCAGAAGAACGCGACTCAAATTTATCCAAATTTCCACGTTTTAGGATAAAGCAACGATAGCCAAAAACTCAAAGATGAGTAACTTTGGGCTATCTCCCCAAATGTAGCTCATAAGATGTCAAGTTCAAAATAGATCGCAAGAAGATTCGGTTTGAGATGTAACATGCAGTGTGCATAGCCTCAGCCTAGAATTTTCTAGGAGTCCTGTGCTCATCGAGCATTGTCCTAGCCATCTCAACCAAAGTGCTGTTCTTTCTCTCAACAACACCGTTCTGTTGAGGAATCCGCGGAGCAGAAAATTGATGTTCTATGCCATGGTCCATGCAAAAGTCAACAAAAGACGGTTCTTAAACTTGGTTCCATTATCACTTCGAATGAATTTTAATGCACTAGGGAGTTCAGTGAAAAGTCTCAAAGCTAAGCTCCGAAAGTGTGAAAACACTTCATCCTTACTGGCAAGAAAGAAGACCCAAGAGTAGCGAGAGAAATTATCGACAATGACTAGCACATACCACTTGCCACCTACAGAACTAACCCGAGAAGGACCTACAGTATCCATATGGAGAAGTTCTCCGAGTTGTTTAGTCATCACCGTGGTGACAGGCGAATGCGAAGCGGCAATCATTTTTCCATGTCAACAGGGAGTGCAAACTAAATTCTTCTCAAACTTGAGCTTGGGCAATCCTCGGATCAGACCTAGGGAACTCAGACGAGCAAGCAACTCAAAGCTCATATACCCTAGTCTCCTACACCACTTCCAAAGCTCAGAAGTTGAATGTGCAACAAGACAATGAGAAGAACCAGATGACTCAGAAAAAACAGCTCCAAAAACTCTCCCAATTCTAAAGATCTTACAGACCACAACACCATCTGAATTGAGTACTTGCAAAGTATCACGATGGAATCGCACTTCGAAGCCCTCATCAAGTAATTGAGATACAGAAAGCAATTTGTATCCCAAATTTTCAACCAAAGCAACATCTTTGAGAGTGAAATTTGAGTTGATTCTTACCACACCTTTACCTTTCACTCTACTCCTTCTATTGTTGCCGAAGGTGATATGTTCCTTTTGCTTGGTTGTGGTGAGGCTGGAGAACCATGCTGCATCTCCAATCATGTGGCACGAACAACTGGAGTCCATGATCCACGTGCCCTCCAAGCCTCGGTCTGGCGGCTACACATAATAATAGAATCTCGATCGCTCAATGCTGGGGTGAGTGAAAACATGACGAGGCATCCAGCACTGAGTTATACAAGTAGTAGGCAAAGTAAAAATAGACAGTCTACGCATAGAAAAATCAGAATGATGCAAAGTGCGAGGTCTACCTACATGTTGTGACCCAAATGCATGACGAGGTCTCCTAACCTATCGAGACACAATGTTACTCACACGGGGTCTACCACCATATGGAACATGGTGAACACCTCGAGGAGCAAAACCTCTCCGGGGAGCCTCAAAAACAGGACATGAGTGAAGCTCAGACTCATGCATACCTAAAGATGGGTAATGAATCTTTTGGAAACTCATCGCCTGAGAGCGTCGCTCATCCTTGATGAGACGAAAACAGAACCCAACCAGATGACCCGCTCGCTGATGGTAGGAACAATGAAACACTCTCCTAGGGGCACTCTCATGGGTCATAGGGGCAATCTTCACATGCTCCTTGGGTTTCTGCTGAATGGATTTCTTGGGAGGAATTTTCTTGGCAGGAGGAATGGTTTTCTTTTGAGTTTGGGTAGGCTTTTTGGCTGATGGAGTGTCTAACCAGGATCTTTCTTTCTCTAAGGTAGTGGGTGAGGTAAAAACAGTTTTGTTCTCACTGTCTGAAGAAATCCTCTCAAAACCCAATCCTAGAGCTAACCCTGCCCTATCAGCACACATCTTGGTCTTGGCCAAGAGCAAGTCCATCCTATCCTTTCCCTCAGTACATTTGTAAACCACAGAAAGAAAGTATTCATTTTCAGTCATGAGGTTTTCAACTCACTCTCTAACGGTGCCTAGCTAGTCCTTAAGGGTTATGCAAGTGTCACACACAGGTTGCACAACTTTAGAACTACCGGCCCTCTCCATTCTAGACTCTAAATCCTGAACATGATTATCACATAAATCAATGCTCTTACGTAATAAAGAACAATTTATGCATTCATTTTCATCATGAGGACTAGAATCAACCACCAAAGTTGCTTTTGTGCAGTCTCAAGCTCAGAAAGAGTTTGAGCATGCATAGAACGCAACTGAGCAAGCTCACCCATGACAACAGTGCAAGATTCACATTTAACATCATTAACTCTATACTTAAGCATGGCATAATCAGTAGAAACAGATTCTAGCCTAAGTCTAAGGTCTTTTCTATCTCTAGCGGCTTGCACAAGCAACCTATCCTGACCAAAACTACTTCATTCAGTTCATCTAATTTAATTGAAAGCTGGTCATAGGATAGTCAAGCTCATCGCTGTTGTGATCGTTGTAGGCCATGAAGCAGAGGCCGGTCAAATCCCGTCCATTCTTGTCCTTCTTCTCGTCTTTCCTTGGGGACTCCTTCTCCTCATCAGAGCTCGACTCCTCAGTTGAGGAAGTGTCGATGTCGCTGAGAGCAGCAACAAAAGCTCTGGAAGCGGCTTTGGCTACCCTCTTAGCCACCTTGCCGCGCTTGCCCTTCACAAAGGGTTTCCTCTCCTTTTTGTGGTATTTGGGGCGCTCACTCTCATCTCTCTTCTTGAGTTTAGGACAGTTAGCCTTGATGTGACAAGTGTCGCCACACTCAAAACAACCACTAAAACCACTTCTCCTCTGATCCCGTCTCTCATGGTGAAAACGGGTGAACCTTCTGGCAATGAGAGCAAGCTCTTAATCATCCAGATTATTCACCTGCTCCTTAGTGACGGAGACCAGGGAGGACAAGGCAAAACCTCCTACAAGAACACAAGTACCAGATGTGCTTGGTTCTACAGTGATGCCACGGCTAGTGCTAGAAACTAGTGCCAATGGCTGTGGCAAGGAGTTTCTGTGCACTACAAGAGATGCCTTGGCAATCTCGATGGACTTTAGCTTGCTGAAGAGCTCATCACAGGTCAATGTGTCATAACCTGCGGACTCCTCAATGCTGGATATATTCACTTCCCATATGCTATGATCAAGAGCATAGAGAAGCTTGATAGCCCTATCATGATCATTGTAAGCAAGCGTCCCGTTGGACCGCAAGTTACTCACTATTGCATCAAAGCGAGAAAACATGGCATCTATAGATTCACTAGGCACCATCACAAACAGCTGATACTGTTGATTGTACGTGCTCTGGCACCTAGCCTTAATCTGTGTAAAGCCCTCATGAAAAATAGTGAGTGTAGTCCAAATCTCCCTAGCTGTCCTTAGGTGCTGAACCCTACCAAACTCACTCCGACTCAAACCAATGAACATTATATTTCTAGCCTTGGAGTTTGCATTATACTGATCCCTTTCTGTTTTAGAGGTGTGAGTTTCAGGGATGGAGTATTGTGAGTCAACAATCTCCCAAATTGCATTTCCTTGGCTTAGCAAGTAAGCCTCAATGCGCACCTTCCAGTATGCAAAATCAGTCCCATCGAATAGGGTATTTTAATAACTCTGTCCATGTCGCCAACAGATCACAAAACCGGTTAAGGTCAACTGGTGATCTTAACCCGCTCTGATACAAATTGTTGGACCGGAAATGGTGACCAAAGGGGGGTGAATGGGAGCTTTTAAAATTTCAGGCTAAAAATAGCCTTCGGTTTTAGTTCTGTCTTCTACGAAACAGGCTTCGAACACAACCTTCAATGTTTTGGTTCAGAGGTATTTCCCAGCTCCGAAACCAGGCTTTGTAAGGAGCAAAAATTCGAAGTTAAGAAGACTTCGCTCCAACCACAAAACCAAACCCTCAATTCTGCTAAGTGAGTGCAGGCTCTGCACACTAGGTGCCTTGAGCAGACTTTGCACTTCACCCTTCACAGGAGGTGGTTCCTTCTGAGGACTTCGACCAAATACTCAGCACTAGTAACTAGTAGTAGGCTTCGTATTCCGAAGAACTAAACTCACACAGAGCACACTGCGCTAAGGACTTCGACAATAGAAGAAACAGGCTTCAATTTAAGCCACGTACAGTGCTTCTCTAGTAATCAAAGAGGACTAGCCTCTAGTTTACACAGAGCGAACACACACTGAGAAAACACACTTCACAACCACAGATCACTTACACACTTCTCCAAAGACACCTCAGTGCACCAGTTCAAAACATGAAGAAGTGGAGCAGAAAGAAATCAAAACTTGCAGTGCAAAACAAGCATACAAGTTCAAGAAGTAGATGAAAACAGAATCAAAGTTTCATTTCTTGAACAGGGAACACAAAATGAACTCACAGACTGAATACATGTGTGGCAGCTAGCACAGGAGTTGCAATAATGGCTGCTCAACAGTGTTACTGTTGCCTAGCTAGCCTCTACTATTTATAGGCACTATTGAGCCCTGTGAACAGACTATTTTACCCCTAGGGTTTACACTGATTTTGTCTCATCAGAACAGGGGATACAGATAGTAGTTTACTTTATTCGGAGGCTTCTTTTGTCAGCATTGCAGAGGAGACAACATCAGCTTTTGCAGAGCAGACACGATCAGCCTTTGTAGTTTTGGAGTCTTCGCGCCATCACCTCCGAGGTGGACCACCACAGCCTCGCAGCTACTCCCAGCTCGAACTCCGTCAGTCTGTGTACCGAAGCCATGCATGGCCGAAATACCTCAAGTCAGCCATACTCCGAAGCCCCACCTTCGGAGTACCACCCTTCGAAGTCCCTTCTTCGTCCAAGGCCTCCGCATGAAGCATTACGTGAGCACTTCGTTGCAGTGTCTCTCCCCAAGCACACTTCTCGACGAACCTTACCCGGACCATGCCTTCGATGCACCTCGACTTCTGAGACCTCCGTCGGGTAAACCTTTAAGTGCCTCCATCTGGAGCACACTTCGAACGCCTTGCCTCATTGCTGAGGACTTTGTCCGCCAAACTCCGAAGTCACTCCATTCGGAGTACCGTTCGAAGTTCCTCACCTCCGAGGACTTCGTCTCTTGGTACCTTCAGTCGGAGACACCTTCCGCACTCTCTGCCTTCGCCTGGCGCACCTTGACCCGAGGACCGACCTCGACCCCACGCAACCTCCATGACCGAGCTCCCCGCTCACCTGGCATCAAGCCTCCCACTTGACCCAGGTTCACTTGCTGCAAACCGTCTGTCGCCTCCGAAGTCACCTGCACAACATAGAGACAGACAAGTGTTTTCAGTACCCCAAAGACCTCTAAGAGTAAACAACCTTCGGCACACACTCCGGTGTACCGCCCAAAGTACTGAACCCTTTGGTATGACCAAGTCATCGTGTACTGTCAGACCCCTCCGACAGTCACAATCCGCTGTACCAGCCGCAGCTATCGAACCGACCGAACCCTTCGGTGATACAACCTCTGAACCCCTTCGGAGGTAACCCTTCGAAACCAGAGGATAAAATCTGTTAATCACTCATCACAGACTCCGAAACCAACCCTTGGTTTCTCAGTTCGCTTCTGAAACAAAAAGTCCAAAGACATGCCCAATCATCCTAATATGGTGTAATAGTACTGAAGGAGGTGTTTTTAGAGTTTCTTTTTCGGACACGAATGTTGCGAAAACGTCACCACCCATAATGTCCGTGAATCAAAAGTTTGCTTCCGGAATAAAAAAGTTCATTAACATGCCCAATCATCCTAATATGGTGTAATAGTACCGTAGGAGGCATTTCTGTAGTTTCCGTTCAGGACACAAATTTTGCGAAAACATTGACACCCATAATGTGCAAGAATAAAAAGTTCGCTTCTAGAACAAAAAGGTTCAAAAATATGGCCAATCATCCTAATATGGTGTAATAGTACAGAAGGAGGTGTTTCTAGAGTTTCCGTTCTTGACACGAATGTTGCGAAAATGTCGCCACCTACAATGTGCAAGAATCAAAAGTTCGCTTCCAGAAACAAAAAGGTTCATTAACATGTCCAATCATCCTAATATGGTGTAATAGTATCGTATGAGATGTTTCTTAAATTTCTGTTCACGACACAATTGTTACGAAAATGTCACCACCCGTAATGCGCAAGAATCAAACGTTTGCTTATATTACAACAATGTTAATTAACATGCCAAATCATCCTAATATGGTGTAATTGTACCGGACGAGGTATTTTTGGAGTTTCTCTTCCGGACACGAATTTTGCAAAAATTTCGCCACCTGTAATGTGCAAGAATCAAAAGTCCGCTTTCGGAACAAAAAGGTTCATTAACATTCCCAATCCTCCTAATATTGTGTAATATTACCTAAGGAGGTGTTTCTAGAGTTTCCATTCTGAACACGATTGTTGCGATAATGTCACCACTCATAATGTGCAATTATCAAAAGTTTGTTTCCGAAACAAAAAAGTTCAAAAACATACCCAATCATCCTAATATGGTGTAATAGTACAGAAGGAGTGTGTTTCTAGAGTTTCTGTTCCGTACACGAATGTTGTGAAAACGTCACCACCCGAAATGTGTGGGAATCAAAAGTTCGCTTCTGGAATAAAAAGGTTCATTAACATGCCCAATCATCCTAATATGGTGTAATAGTACCATATGATGGGGGATTGGTCCCGATCTTCCGCTAGGTAAAGGATAACTTGGGTTGGTGGAGAATCTCGACGTTGGCGATCCAAGGCTCTGGTCCGGCGGATCAAAACCTTGCAATCATTACACCACTGTCTCCGTTGGTTATCAACCACGCAGAACGCGATTGACCTCGCCACGAAGGCTAATTCCTGCAAGCGAACCCAAGAACACAAGCAAGAACAGGAAGGATACAAATCGAATGCCAAATCACAGACAAACGATGAAAGGTGAGGTTTCACAAACGCCTATGCAGCAGCCAATCAGTCCGGTGCAAGAGGCAGGATCTAAACACACAAGTGTAGATGCAAACAAATCAAAACCTAACCCTAAAGGCGGCTGGAAAGAATATATAGGGCGTGAGCAGCCTGTGGAAGGTGAACAGACTCAGACTATGGCCCAACACGGCCCAGTTCTATCATGCAGGACTGTTTCAAACACACAGGTCGACTCGAGACTCCAAATGAGACAAAACCAACGGCAAACGATCCGTCTTCTCCTCAGCTTTCCAAAAAGTCCAAGAACGCACCAATCGGACTTCGTATGAGGAAGTTACGCCCATTTTGGTGCAGGGTGGTTGATGTAGTCCGAACCAGCGAATTCTTGAGTTCAAATCATCCGTGCGACTCCGTCTTCAACTCCAATTCTTCTATTCCATCTCCCATGTTCCTAAGCAACAAAATATCACTAGTATTCAGTAGCATCCCGTCCAAACAAATATTAACATAGTTGCTAAGGAAAGAAATAACCTCATGGTTCAAGCGACGGGCACGGGCGCGTGTGATTGGTCCTTGTAGTTGAATTGTAGGTGGAGGCTCCATGTGTGTATCATGTGAAGTGATGTCCTCATCATCCTCCCCCTCTTGAATTAGAGTCGTCCTCGACTCAAGCTCATCATCATCTCCCAAATAGGGCTTTAAATCTGAAATGTTAAATGTGGGACTAACCCCAAAAGCTGCAGGCAACTCAAGCTTATATGCATTGTCATTTATCTTCTCAAGCACACGGAAAGGACCATCAGCACGGGGCATAAATTTAGACTTTCTGAAATCAGGAAAACGATCCTTGCGCAAGTGCAACCAAACAAGATCACCCGGTTCAAATGTTATCTCTTTTCTACCCTTACTACCATAAGCACGATATTTCTCATTCATTTTCTCTATGTTTGCTTTAGTAGTTTCATGCATCTTCAGCAATAATTCAGCACGTGTAGCAGCATCAAAATTCAATTTTTCAGATGGTGGCAATGGTAGCAAATCAATAGGAGCACGCGGATTAAAGCCATAGACCACTTGAAACGGACTCACCTTAGTAGTGGAGTGTACTGACCTATTATATGCAAACTCAATAGGAGGTAGAGACTCTTTCCAAAGCTTCAAGTTGGTCTTCAAGACAGCCCTCAACATGGTGGACAATGTACGGTTGACGACCTCCGTTTGTCCATCCGTTTGGGGGTGACAAGTAGTAGAAAACAGCAGCTTCGTCCCCAACTTATGCCACAACGTCCTCCAAAAATGACTTAAAAATTTAGCATCACGATCTGAAACGATGGTATTGGGAACTCCATGCAAGCGTACGACCTCTCTGAAAAACAAATCAGCAACATTTGTAGCGTCGTCGCTATTGTGACAAGGTATAAAATGCGCCATTTTAGAGAAACGATCTACCACCACAAAAATACTATCTCTCCCCCTCCTAGTTCTAGGTAATCCTAACACAAAATCCATAGAAATATCCTCCCAAGGTACACTAGGAACGGGCAGAGGCATATAAAGACCATGTGGGTTTCGACGGGACTTAGCTTTATTGCAAGTAGTGCATCGTGCCACATAGCGCTCAACATCGCGTCTCATCCGAGGCCAATAGAAGTGTGTGGATAGCACATCTTCGGTTTTCTTTGATCCAAAACGACCCATCAAACCACCACCATGTGCTTCCTGCAATAACAACAAGCGAAGAGAGCTAGCCGGCACACATAACTTGTTAGCACGAAAAAGATATCCATTATTCAGCACATATTTGTTCCAAGCACGGTCGTCTGTACAATTTGCAAAAGCATCCTTGAAATCCAAATCAGTAGCATACATGTCCTTCAATGTTTCTAAACCAAAGATCTTATAATCGAGTTGAGAAAGCAATGTATAACGTCTAGATAAAGCATCGGCAATCACATTATCTTTCCCTTTCTTATGCTTAATGATATATGGAAAAGTCTCAATAAATTCTACCCATTTAGCATGTAGTTTATTCAGATTTGCTTGACTACGTATATGCTTCAATGCTTCATGATCCGAATGAATAATAAACTCCTTAGGCAAAAGGTAATGTTGCCAAGTTTCAAGCACACGCACTAAGGCATATAATTCCTTGTCATAGGTAGAATAATTCAACTGTGGACCATGTAATTTCTCACTAAAATAGGCCACGGGTTTACCTCCTTGTAGCAGCACACCTCCTAATCCAAAATCACTAGCATCACATTCTAACTCAAAAGGCTTACTGAAGTCGGGTAGCTGAAGTAGGGGTGCATGTGTAAGACGATCCTTGAGTGTGGCAAAAGCTTGTTCTTGTGCTGGCTCCCAAGTAAAAGTAACTCCCTTCTTGGTCAACTCATGTAAAGGACCGGCTATGGTGCTGAAATCTTTCACAAAACACCGGTAGAAACCTACAAGACCAAGAAAACTACGTACCTGTGTGATAGTTTGGGGTTGCGGCCAGCTGTTGATTGCTTCTACCTTTGCCGCGTCAGCCTCAATACCCTGTGAAGTGACAACATATCCAAGAAACACAACTCGATCTGTGCAAAACGTGCACTTCTCAAGGTTACCAAACATTCTAGCCTCACGGAGGACAGAAAAAACAGCACGTAGGTGTTCAACATGTTCAGTGAGAGACTTGCTATAAACCAAGATATCATCAAAGTATACAACCACAAAGCGTCCTATAAAGTGTCGTAGGACTTCATTCATCAAGCGCATGAAGGTACTAGGTGCATTAGTAAGTCCAAAAGGCATGACAAGCCACTCATATAATCCAAACTTTGTTTTAAAAGCAGTTTTCCATTCATCACCTAGTTTCATGCGAATTTGGTGGTAGCCACTATGGAGATCGATCTTAGTAAATATAATGGCACCACTAAGCTCATCAAGCATGTCATCCAATCTAGGAATAGGGTGTCGATATAGAATGGTGATATTATTAATAGCACGACAATCAACACACATGCGCCAACTACCATCTTTCTTAGGCACCAAAAGAACGGGTACTGCACAAGGACTAAGGCTTTCATGGATGTACCCACGATCAAGAAGGTCCTGTACTTGACGCTCAATTTCTTTTGTCTCCTCTGGATTGGTACGGTACGCTGCACGATTAGGAAGAGACGCTCCCGGGATCAAATCAATTTGGTGCTCGATGCCGCGTATCGGTGGAAGCCCGGGTGGTATTTTAGCAGGAAAAACATCGTTAAACTCCTGCAAAAGGTCAGTGACTGCAACAGGAACAGAGCTAGGAATGTTCGCAAGTGAAAACAACACGTTTGTGCAAATCAAGCCGTATAGCAAGGGAGTATCATCACAAATTTCAGCAAGGTCAGTTTTAGTTGCAAGCATGACATGTCCTTTCAGATTAATAACTTGTGATGAAGAAGGAGAAGCAATTTTATCTTTCTGTTGCCTCAAAAGCGTCTTAGCTACTTGCTGATTTTCAGAAGGTTGTTTGCTCTTTTGTGCATCCCTAGCATGTTTTTCTTGTTCAAATTTTACAATTTCAGCAGGAGTCATAGGAAGCAATGTAACTTTCTTTCCTTTATTCATAAATGTATACTTATTGCTCCTACCATGGTGTGTAGCATCCGTATCATACTCCCAAGGTCTACCAAGTAACAGAGAACATGCTTGCATTGGTACTACATCAAAATCAGCAACTCCTAAGTATGTACCAATGGCAAATTTGATCTGAGCAGTTTGTGTTACCTTGACCTTACCTCTATTGTTGAACCATTGCACATGGTAAGGGTGTGGATGCGCACGTGTGGGAAGTTGAAGCTTCGTTACCATGTCGTGGCTCACCAAATTGTTGCAACTACCGCTGTCGATGATGACACGTACACGGCGGTCATTGACGAGGAAGAAGGTCTGAAACAGATTGTTCCGTTGTGCCCGGTCGTCCTGCTCCATGTGAGTGCTTAAAACACGTTGTACAATAAGTGCTTCATGGTCGGCATAGGTATCCGATGCAAAAACAGCGTCATCGTCGGATGTATCATCATCTCCTGCAATGTTAGCAGCAAGTGCATATTCATCTTCAACATCACTAGCACTTACGTAGCCACCGTCTTCCGTAGCAATATAAGCCCGCTGACTAGGGCAGTCCTTCATAACGTGGCCGAATCCTTTGCATCGGTGACACTGGATCGCTGCAGAACGTGCGGTAGAGGCCGCCGAGGAGGTGGGCTTGGCTGGCACCTTGGATGCTGTAGTCTTGGAACTCTCAACCTGGGCTGTAGATGTAGAAGGTGCTGGTGTAGCCGCCGGTCGAGAAGGGGGTGCGGGTGGTCGTTGCTGCTGCCCACTTGAGCGTGAAGTAGCACCACCAATGTTGGTCCTCATGCTGCGTTGTGGTTGTTGACGACCCTGCAATTCTTTTTCTGCAAGCATAGCAAGGTGGAAAAGACGAGTGATAGTATTGTATTCTTTATAATCAATGATATCCTGAATTTCACGTCTTAAACCACCATAAAAATGGGCCATTTTATCCTCGTTGTCCTCCTCAATTTCAGCACGCATGCAACCTATTTGCAACTCCTGATAATACTCCTCTACCGATTTATTTCCTTGGTTTAGGCGCTGCAATTTTTTTCTCAAATCACGTTTATATGAAGGAGGGACCCATCTACCACGCATTTGCCGTTTTAACATATCCCAAGTTTGTGGTTCATTGCCAACCTGAACTATTTCAGTCCACCAAAAAGAGCATATCTAGTGAAGTCACTAGTAGCTAAGCGCACGCGGTGGATAGCAGGAACCATGTGAGCATTAAATTTTTGTTCGACTGACATCTCCCAATCTAAATATGCATCTGGATCATAGGTGCCAGCGAAATGAGGTACTGAAAATTTTACCTTAGAGTAGGGATCATGATCATTGTTCCTGTTGTTGTCATTGTTACCTCGTGGATGGCGGTTGCGGTGGCCTCCCATACCTTGACGGTTGAACTGAAAGCGATGACGTGCAGCCTCGTTAGGGTCAATGCCATTGTTAGCGGCATAGGATAGGTTGTCTTCCTCTCCAATATGGTCATCTTCCTCTTCAACATGGTCATCGTTGGCTCGTGCAGCAGGCAAACGTGTTTCCAAGGCAGTCATTCGGTCCACTAGGTCAGCCACAGTACGCGCGAGACGTTCGATGGAATGTTGGGTCTGCCGCTGAGACTCTAGTAGAGCACGTCGTGACACAGTCATTAAAATCAGATGGAGGGGTACCGCTGTTATCTGCCATGTTAGTGAAAGACAACACAACAAAGAATAATCCTTATGGAAAACAGCTAGGTGGGTGGTGGGTGTGTGGTGGAAGCAATCCGTCAAGCACCTTACCCACGCTTGCAAGTGTTCTTACCACGCCGCAGCTCGGTCACCGGCCTATAGGTGATGAACCAAGTGGAGGGTGGTGTACAATTGCAAGAAATGAACCTGTCCTGACCAAGAGAAAGGTGTAGCTTGGAAGGCAAAGTGAGTAGCAAGGATTAGCGATAATAATAACAGTTAAACCAAGTTCAATAAGTATTCCCTAGTACTCGTCAAAGTTGCTGGCCTTAGTGCTCCCAAAGTGAAAATTCAAGCAATAGAGGGGAAACTATGTGTCCAAAACTCAAATGGAAGCAAAAAAATAGGCCAGATTCAACTCTCTGCAGATCGGACAAGGGATCAGACAAGCAAAATCTGTTACTGCCGCTGATAATTCTGTTACTGCCGCTGATCGGACAAGAGTTCGGACAAGGGATCGGACAAGAGATCGGACAAGCAGAATCTGTTACTGCCGCTGATAACTTTGTTACTACCGCTGCATCTCTTTTTTTTTATTTGATTTTTTTCTCTTCTTTTTTTTCACTCTATTTTTTTGAACAAGGATGACCAGAGATGCAACCACAAAAATTGGCACCTACAACTGAGGTGGGATGTGGCTCACAAAAATTCAACAAGTTCGCTGACCGGCGAGCAAAAACTTTGACCAATTTTTTTTTCTTTATCTTCCTGATTTTTTTTGGCGATTTTGGTGAGGGCTAACAGGCGAAAAGTTATGCCTGTTTTACTGAAGGGGGGTCAGAAAGACTCGATGTGGAAAACGAATAGGGTTGCGGAAGGGGGGGGTCGGTGGGGAAATTTTTGAGACACAAGAACAACTACTACTCAAACAACACAGAGGGATGACTAAACCAGCAACAAGACTCGACCAAGAACACGAACTCAACAAAGTTAAAACTAAAATTAAAATCGCAAGGCACAAAGGGGTTCTCGGTGGGGAATTTTTTTGGTGCGGTTTTCTGGACTCTAGGTAAAAACAAAAGCAGATCGAGATTACCTAACGGGAAATCTGAGCTCTGATACAAACTGATGGGGGATTGGTCCCGATCTTCCGCTAGGTAAAGGATAACTTGGGTTGGTGGAGAATCTCGACGTTGACGATCCAAGGCTCCGGTCCGGCGGATCAAAACCTTGCAATTGTTACACCACTGTCTCCGTTGGTTATCAACCACGCAGAACGCGATTGACCTCGCCACGAAGGCTAATTCCTGCAAGCGAACCCAAGAACACAAGCAAGAACAGGAAGGATACAAATCGAATGCCAAATCACAGACAAACGATGAAAGGTGAGGTTTCACAAACGCCTATGCAGCAGCCAATCGGTCCGGTGCAAGAGGCGGGATCTAAACACACAAGTGTAGATGCAAACAAAGCAAAACCTAACCCTAAAGGCAGCTGGAAAGAATATATAGGGCGTGGGCAGCCTGTGGAAGGCGAACAGACACAGTAGAAGGCGAACAGACTCAGACTATGGCCCAACACGGCCCAGTTCTGTCACGCAGGACTGTTTCAAACACACAGGTCGACTCGAGACTCCAAATGAGACGAAACCAACGGCAAACGATCCTTCTTCTCCTCAGCTTTCCAAAAAGTCCAAGAACGCGCCAATTGGACTTCGTATGAGGAAGTTACGCCCATTTTGGTGCAGGGTGGTTGATGTAGTCCGAACCAACGAATTCTTGACTTCAAATCATCCGTGCGACTCCGTCTTCAACTCCAATTCTTCTATTCCATCTCCCATGTTCCTAAGCAACAAAATATCACTAGTATTCAGTAGCATCCCGTCCAAACAAATATTAACATAGTTGCTAAGGAAGGAAATAACCTCATGGTTCAAGCGACGGGCACGAGCGCGTGTGATTGGTCCTTGTAGTTGAATTGTCACTACAACAAAACAGGAAATTTTCGTCAGCAATTTTAATTTTCGTCGGCTTTCGAAAAAGCCGACAAAAGTTAATTCACTTCCGTCGGCCTACAAGAGCCGACGGAAGATAAATTAACTTCCGTCGGCTTTCACTATGGCCGACGGAAGTTAATTAACTTCCGTCGGCTTTAGCTGTGGCCGACGGAAGATATTTCTCCGCGACATGTTTTCCAGCCCGCGCCCTGTTCCCCCCACGGCCCACCCATTTTTCCCCACTGCACCTAGGTTTTCCTCCCTTCCGCACCTCTCGCCGCCTCCGCACCTCTCTCCACCCTCCGCTCGCCGCTCGCCGCCCGCCACCCCACCACCTCCTCCGCCTCCACCACCACCTCCGCACCTCTCTCCATTCCTCCGCGCGCTGGCGCCGCCGGTCCGTGGCCCTTGCCTCCTCCGTGTTCCCCCCGCTCCACGGCCTCCGCCTTCTGGTGGGCTCCTCCCGTGTCCTCTGTCTGGCCGCCGGCGCCGGCCATGCCGTCGACGCGCTCCACGCCGAGGGGGTCCGTCACGTCACCAGGATCGACCTCGTTGACTTCCCGCCGCTCGTTCGCCGCGCTGACCCCCACCACCTTCCCTTCTCGGACGGCTCATTCGACCTAGTCTTCTCCAACGACCCCGCGGGGGTCTCCGGCGCCCTCTTTCCATCCCGGATCGCCGCGGATGCTGAGCGCACCGTCCGCGTAGGAGGCGCTATCGCGCTCGCCGTCGACCGGCACCTCGACCCGGCAGCCGTCGCCACGCTCTTCAAGAGGTCCCGCATCGTTTTGCTGAGGGATGTCACCTTGGATGGCTCTCAGGTTAGGATGCTCATCTTCTAGACTAATGGCACTACCTCTAACTCGATTTGATTCGTTTATCATTTGATGCCATGCTCTGCTAAATGTTGTTTATGTTCATGTTGTAGTTCCAACTCAATATAATCTGGCAGTTCTAAGATCCTTGCATAGATTAAACTCTGATTTGTGTAAATTAAAGCATTGAAATTGCAAGATTGTCTCATGCTAGTTGATGTGCTTGAGGAATCCGCGGCAAAATGCTAAATCAGATGCCAACTTTGCCCATTTTGTCATCTAACTTGTGCTGAAACCTGAAAGTGCCACTTCACAGAGGATAATGGAATGCATTGTGAATAATAACACAATCTGAAATTCTGGTAACAACTGTTGTTTTATGTGCTTCAAATGCAAATATAATGCTTGTGACTATCTTTTGTATGTTTTGTTTAACATTTCCCTATTTGTCTTTACTATTTACGCTTTAGAGATGAATGCCTCCCCGTCTCCCCGACTATCTTTAGGTTGTTAGATTAGTGTCCACTTGGTTTTCTTGAGGTTGTGATACATTTCCATATCATCTTTATCCTGGCCTGAAGAGTACTTTACCCTGTTTATGCTAAATATTGCATTCTGTGGCTTGGTTGCTATCTTCTTAATTTTGTTATTCTTAAAATTACCTGTATTGACACATAATTATATTATTTTGAAATTTTAGTGTGAAACTGGTATACCCCTTGGCTGATACAATGAAGCTTTTATTTGTTCTTAATAGATGGCTTTGATTAATTTTGTTTCACTAATTACATTAACTTTGTATCTACAGAGCTCACAAGCAGCACCACAACGTTTGATTTTTACTCCTTGAGACCTCTCAAATGTTACTAATCTGATGTTCATTTGATTTCATGATTAATCAGTAAACAGATTGGTTCTGACTTTGTTGTATTCCGGCCTAGTAATTTCTCTTGCCGTGTTAATCTGCATGCATTGTGTACGATCCTAATTTTTGACCACCAAACCTCTTGTTTCCTTGTGTCTTGCTTGCTATCCTGAGTACACATGCAAATTAATTCGACTGCAGTTTGTGGATCATTCAACATGTGTTTTGATTATTTTTAAGAAATTTGAGTCTATGTGCCACTGAAGTCATATCTGCATGAGAAACTGCATGTTGTTATAAAACACTGGATCATTATAGGCTGAGGTAAAACACTAGAGTGTTATCTTTAACATGGAATAATTTTTGGTTATCATCTGAGTCGTGTCTCTAGACAAGTAATTTTCTTATTTAAGAACCTGTAGTTGTCTTTTATAAAAATCATGTAAGCAAACATGGTGAAAGTTATCGCCTTTAAAAGACTCACATTGTCACTTTCACAGTATAATTTTTACTGATCAGAGCAGCAAAATTGCAAATTTTCTTTTTTTTGGATTTTTTAGTTAACTTCCGTCGGCCAACATTAGCCGACGGAAGTTATTGGCCAGTCGACAGAAAAAAGAAAACACAAAAAAAAATTATTTTCGTCGGCTAGAATTTGGCCGACGGAAGTTACCGATTTCCTGGTAACTTCCGTCGGCTAGGTTTGGCCGACGGAAGTTAGCTAACTTCCGTCGGCGGCTGACGGAAGTTAGCTAACTTCCGTCTACCCGCTTCCGTCGGCCAAATGCCGACGGAAGTTAGCATTTTGCCGACGGAAGTTAGCTTCTTCCGTCGGGAAATGACTAACTTCCATCGGCTTTGGCCGACGGAAGTTTCCTGGATTGTTGTAGTGTGTAGGTGGAGGCTCCATGTGTGTATCATGTGAAGTGATGTCCTCATCACCATAGGAGGCATTTCTGTAGTTTCCGTTCAGGACACATATGTTGCGAAAACATCAACACCCATAATGTGCAAGAAATAAAAGTTTGCTTCTAGAACAAAAAGGTTCAAAAACATGGCCAATCATCCTAATATTGTGTAGTAGTATTCAAGGAGGTGTTTTTCGAGTTTCTGTTCAGGACACGAATGTTGCAAAAACATCACCACCCGTAATGTGCGAGAATCAAAAGTTCGCTTCCGGAACAAAAAGGTTAATTAACATGCCCAATCATCCTAATATGGTGTAATAGTATCATACGAGGTGTTTCTTGAGGTACTGTTCATGATACTAATGTTGCGAAAACGTCACCACCCGTAATGTGCGAGAATCAAAAGTTTTCTTATATAACAACAATGTCCATTAACATGCCCAATCATCCTATTATGGTGTAATTGTACCATATGAGGTGTTTTTGGAATTTTCGTTCCGGACACGAATTTTGCAAAAATGTCGCCACTAGAAATGTGCAACAATCAAAAGTACGCTTCCAGAACAAAACGGTTCATTAACATGCCCAATCATCCTAATATGGTGTAATAGTATAGAAGGAGGTGTTTCTAGAGTTTCCATTCCGAACACGATTGTTGCGAAAACGTCACCACTCGTAATGTGCAATTATCTAAAGGTCGCTTCCGAAACAAAAAAGTCCGAAAACAAGCCCAATCATCCTAATATGGTGTAATAGTACCAAAGGAGGTGTTTTTAGAGTTTCTGTTTCGGACACGAATGTTGCAAAAATGTCACCACCCGTAATGTTCGAGAACCAGAAGTTTGCTTCCGGAATAAAAAGGTTCATTAACATGCCCAATCATCCTAATATGGTGTAATAGTACAGTAGGAGGCTTTTATGTAGTTTCCGTTAAGGACACAAATGTTGCGAAAACATTGACACCCATAATGTGCAAGAAGTAAAAGTTCGCTTCTAGAACAAAAAGGTTCAAAAACATGGCCAGTCATCCTAATATGGTGCAATAGTATTGAAGTAGGTGTTTCTAGAGTTTCCTTTCCAGACACGAATGTTGCGAAAATGTCGCCACCCATAATGTGCAAGAATCAAAAGTTCGCTTCCGAAAAAAAGGTTCATTAACATGCCCAATCATCCTAATATGGTGTAATAATATCGTACGAGATGTTTCTTGAGTTTCTGTTCACGACACTAATGTTGCGATAAAGTCACCACCCGTAATGCGCAAGAATCAAAAGTTTGCTTATAGAACAACAATGTTAATTAATTAACATGCCCAATCATCATAATATTGTGTAATTGTACCGGACGAGGTATTTTTGGAGTTTCAGTTCCGGACACGAATTTTGCAAAAACTTCGCCACCTATAATGAGCAAGAATCAAATGTTCGCTTTCGGAATAAAAGGTTCATTAACATGCCCAATCCTCCTAATATGGTGTAATATTAACTAAGGAGGTGTTTCTGGAGTTTCCATTCTGAACACGATTGTTGCGATTACGTCACCACTCATAATGTGCAATTATCAAAAGTTTGTTTCTGAAACAAAAAAGTTGAAAAACATACCCAATCATCCTAATATGGTGTAATAGTACCGAAGGAGGTGTTTCTAGAGTTTCTGTTCCGTACACGAATGTTGTGAAAACGTCACCACCCGAAATGTGTGGGAATCAAAAGTTCGCTTTCGGAATAAAAAGGTTCATTAACATGCCCAATCATCCTAATATGGTGTAATAGTACCATAGGAGGCAATTCTATAGTTTCCGTTGAGGACACAAATGTTGCGAAAACATCGACACCCATAATGTGCAAGAAGTAAAAGTTCGATTCTAGAACAAAAAGGTTCAAAAACATGGCCAGTCATCCTAATATGGTGCAATAGTATTGAAGTAGGTGAATCTAGAGTTTCTTTTCCAGACACGAATGTTGCGAAAATGTCACCACCCGTAATGTGCAAGAATCAAAAGTTCGCTTCCGAAAAAAAGGTTCATTAACATGCCCAATCATCCTAATATGGCGTAATATTATCGTACGAGATGTTTCTTGACTTTCTGTTCACGACACTAATGTTGCGATAACGTCACCAATCGTAATGCGCAAGAATCAAAAGTTTGCTTATAGAACAACAATGTTAATTAACATGCCCAATCATCATAATATTGTGTCATTGTACTGGACGAGGTATTTTTGGAGTTTCTGTTCCGGACATGAATTTTGCAAAAACTTCGCCACCTGTAATGTGCAAGAATCAAAAGTTCGCTTTCGGAATAAAAAGGTTCATTAACACGCCCAATCCTCCTTATATGGTGTAATATTACCTAAGGACGTGTTTCTGGAGTTTCTATTGTGAACACGATTGTTGCGATAATGTCACCACTCATAATGTGCAATTATCAAAAGTTTGTTTCTGAAACAAAAAAGTTGAAAAACATACCCAATCATCCTAATATGGTGTAATAGTACCGAAGGAGGTGTTTCTAGAGTTTCTGTTCCGTACACGAATGTTGTGAAAACGTCACCACCTGAAATGTGTGGGAATCAAAAGTTCGCTTTCGGAATAAAAACGTTCATTAACATGCCCAATCATCCTAATATGGTGTAATAGTACCATAGGAGGCAATTCTATAGTTTCCGTTGAGGACACAAATGTTGCGAAAACATCGACACCCATAATGTGCAAGAAGTAAAAGTTCGATTCTAGAACAAAAAGGTTCAAAAACATGGCCAGTCATCCTAATATGGTGCAATAGTATTGAAGTAGGTGAATCTAGAGTTTCCTTTCCAGACACGAATGTTGCGAAAATATCACCACCCGTAATGTTCGAGAATCAAAAGTTTGCTTCCGGAATAAAAAGGTTCATTAACATGCCCAATCATCCTAATATGGTGTAATAGTACCGTAGGAGGCTTTTATGTAGTTTCCGTTAAGGACACAAATGTTGCGAAAACATCGACACCCATAATGTGCAAGAAGTAAAACTCGCTTCTAGAACAAAAAGGTTCAAAAACATGGCCAGTCATCCTAATATGGTGCAATAGTATTGAAGTAGGTGTTTCTAGAGTTTCCTTTCCATACACGAATGTTGCGAAAATGTCGCCACCCGTAATGTGCAAGAAACAAAAGTTCGCTTCCGAAAAAAGGTTCATTGACATGCCCAATCATCCTAATATGGTGTAATAGTATTGTTGGCGCAAAAGATTACGCTAACAGGTTCTTTGAGATCAAGAACGGACAACAGTGAGTTCGTGTTTAAGGACTATCTCGAGCCTCCGAATTGGATAATAGCTCAAGTAGTCTGAATGTGTGTATTGAATAATTGAGTATCCGATCCCTTTTACAGGGTAGGAGGGGGGGTATTTATAGGCAAAAATATCTAAGGAAAAGACCTATTTACCCCTAGATTACAACCGACATAGTGGAAATTATTTGGTACCCTGAGTAGGGTTAAAAGGGTAAAGTTATCCGGGGCAGACAGATAAGCCAAACATCTTATCAATCTTGTCGCTCTGCTTCGGAGCCTTGTATCCTGCGGAGGGCTTCTTCGGCCTTCAGATCGAGGCACCCTTCGGCTTAACGCCTCCACCTTCGAGTAAGAGCCCATCAGCTCCGAAGCTTAGTAAGTCTTTGAGTTATTAATCTCTAAGTTCTGGAAGTGAAGCAATTTCCCCCAACAGTAGCCCCTCGAATACGCCTCTCCGAATTTATCATGTACAGATGGGAGGCATTATACGCAAGGAATATTTTCATATTCTGAGACTTAGAGAAATTTTGAACACATTATAGTCTTTTGGGGGATCTCGGATCGAAAGCATTTTGACCCCGACTCCGAGCTCTCAACGCTGTGTGAACGCTCCGTGGTAAAGAGAACCGCTCTGAAGCCCAAACGCCGTGGGGAGCCATTTGACTATAGCCGTTATGACGCAAGTAGCCGTTATGCCCTGTAAAAGGTAACGGTCGAAATTTACGGCAGTCCCTCGCCGCTCCACTTTCTGGACCCACCTGCCAGCGGCGGAAGTCGAACCTGCAGTGTGAATGTGATCGAAGCGTAGCAACCAGCGGACGGTTATAAAAAGAGGACTAGAAGTTACCCAAAGCTTTTTACCGTACCCAGCATCTGCAATTCATTCTCTTCAACCTCCAATTCTCACAACCTTCCAAACCACCGAGCAATGGCGAGAACTAGCCACACCGTTCCGACAGCGGTGAGCACTCTGGCGCAGAGGCAAGCATGGGCCACCTCGGCTGCGGCAGCGAAGGCGGGAGCTCCGGGCGACGCCTGGCCCAAGAACCCTCGGGAGCTCCACCCGCCATCCAAGAAGAAGATTTCTCAGAGCTTCCTCATCGGCCAGTCTACGAGCACCGCCGAGTCCATTGAAGAGGCCGTGGAAGGAAAGCTTGGGACCAGACTGAGGACTCGAGTCCCCGAGTCAGAATCAACCCCGAGGCCACGAAGCGGAGAAGTTGTGGTTTTCGAGGCATTCTTCGAAGCGGGCTTGGGACTTCTGGCCATCAACTTCTTGGTGGAGGTGCTAGACCTGTTCCACATCACATTACCTCAATTATCTCCCAATGCTATCGCCTGCCTAGCTGTCTTCGAGTGGGCGCTCCGGGCCGAAGGGTGCGAAGGACGGTCGGAGGTCTTCGCCGCCACCCACGAAGCTATCTGCCACCCGAAGCCGCGGGACAGGCCCGGGGGCTCCAAGGTGATAACAGCCTTCGGCAGCGTCAACCTCCAGTTGCGGAGGGAGCACGCTCAACACTTTCCCGCGAAGGCCATCAACGATCGATGGTACACCAACTGGATCCTTCAGTGGTTCTACGCCGAAGTCGGAGAGGACTCCCCCTCGTAGGGCCTCTCTAGGAGATCTGGTTCTGGAAGGAGGCGGAGATTGCTCCGAACCCTAGCTTGTTCTCCACGCGGCTAGGACTGCTGACCTCGGTGGCACGCCGTATGAGTATGCGCGACCTCACCGAAGAGTTCATTGCTCTTCGGATTCCACCTCTCGGGGCCAACTGGCCGATAGTGTTTCAACAGGCCTCGGAGGGTGATCTCCGAACCCTAGGCAAGACTTCAACTCCTGCAGTAATGTGTTAGATGATGAAAATAACATACTTATAATAAGTTACCCTTTTTTCCAGCGGCTCCACTGGCGCTATCTCCGAAGGATATAGCTCGGGCCACCGAACGGGTCCTCAGAGCCCCTACGGTGGCCGAAAGACAGAAGAGGCTAGAGCTGGTGGGGAGCTGGGAGCACTCCAACAAAGTGTGGGGAGCCCTAGGGATGTTGCCCCCTCCTCTACTAGATTTCACCTCGACCGGAGCAGCCCCTCGAAAACAGAAAGCCGTCGCCGAGCCCCCGAAGAAAGCCAGCAAGACGCCGCCTAAGATGAAGAAGGTGGCAAAGATCCCTCCGCAGCTGGCTCCTGCTTCGTCTGCTTTGTCCTTGGACATTCGGAGCTCAGCCTCGGAGGAGTCTGAGGACTCCAACGCCCAGCTGGTGAAGACCCTCGAGAATTATCTCTTGGAGGGCGATGAAGATGCGACGGGGGTCCCAGCCAAAACTTCTGCTCGGGAGGTTGCGGAGGTAGATCCGGCACGCACACCCGTGCCCACTGCTGCAAACCTAGAGCTAAACCCTGTCACCCCCAACTCGCCTCTAGCCGAGGTGGTCACGGTGGAGGTCGAGGCTCCAGCGGAAAACACGCCGGAGAGGACTTCGGGGGATGACATCGACGATATCCTCCGGATGTACGAAGTTCTGGAGGATCCAACGATTTTGCCTCACAGTGCCTCCGGAGGTATACTTCAAAGCTTTTACCTTAGTCGACACCTGCAACAATCTTTGCTCGTAAATGCTTATTAAATATCTTGACACTGTAGATACCTCAAATGGTGACGAAGCCCCGGCTGCACCCGAAGTCCCAACTTCTTTAGGGGTCTTGGTTCCGATGGTCACTTTGACTTCCTTGGATGCTCTGGTCCCGGTGGCGGGGGCCGTGCCTGCCGATGCGGCTCCGGTGACCGAGGTCGCCCCTGCTGATGTGGCTCCGGTCAAAGGGGTAGCCGCTGAAGAAAGGGCCACCTCCACCTTAGCCGACGCGCCTGCCTTCGTGCCGGGGAGGGGCAAAAGTATGTCTAGCCTCGGGCTCCCCCCCGTCCCAACGACAACCTCAGCTATCAACTCAGAGGAGGAGGCCATGGCAGATGATCGCCAAGCTTTGTCTTGGCTTCCTTTGCTGGCTCCATTTCTGGAGCACCGGACAGGCCTCCAAGCGCTCCTGTAGCCTTTGGCGGAGAAGAGCCAGGACATTGCCAATACGGACCTGGTCTCTGCTCTGAGCGAAGCTAGGGCTCCGGCGCTCAATATGGCCCTCGAAAGGGCTGCCCTTCAGGTATGAAAAGCACCACAACCACTTCTAATTAGTAATTGTAAATACTTGGTACTTACTTGTTCTTTTTTCTTTACAGCAATTCGTCCTTGCTAGAGCGGCAGCGACTTCCATTGAAGTCGAAACCAATCGGCTCAAAAGGAAGGTTACCACCCTCCAAACCGCCCTCAAAGGCTCCGATGAAAGGTCCCTTCGGTTGGAGGAGGAAGCCCTAGAAGAATGGAGGGCTAGGGTCACGGCCGACGAAGCCCTCCGAATAGCGAGGCAAGACAGCGACGCGCTCCGGACTTCAGCCCAAGAGGCTGAAGCCGAGTGCGTAGTTCTTCGAGCGGAGGTTGAAAGGCTCTAGCAATCGGCAGCCACTTCGAGTGCCCAGCTGGTGGAGCTCCAAGGAGCCCTTAATCAAGTTATGGCCCAGAAGAGCTCCCTGCTGCTCCAAGTGTCCGAAGTGTCTGCTACTGCTGCGGGGCTGGAAGCAGCAGAGAAGAAGAACGCCAGCACGGCAGAACGTACCTTGGACGCCCTTCAGGGTACCATGGAATATTTTGGCACTATGTGCCCTTAGTCTTCTGCGGCGGCCAGCGAATGCCTCGACCAGAAACTGAAGAGGATCCAAGTGGCGGCATCTTTGATGATGAACTGCGGTGTCCGGTACGGAGAGATCTCTGGTTAGTGTGCCGGCATTGGAGTTCTTCGCCACCTCGAAGCCCTTCAGATCCCCCTTGCTCTAGTCGGGGGTTCTACCCCCGGAAGCTTTGCCTCCGAAGACCTGCTGCACCCCTCTTCGGACGTAGCCTTGGCCTGGGAAGCCTTCCGGTCGACCTGGAAGACGGACCACAAGGTTGCAGCCAAAGCTTGGATCGACGAGGCCCATCGGCAGAAGCAGGCACAGACAAGGCCACCGCTTCCAGCCTCGCCAGCTCCGGCACCTCCTGCTCCACCAACCGACCCACAGGTCTAGCTCTTAGGGACGTTGTGCATACAAAATCTTGTAAAGCCCCTTGCATTAATGAAAAGTTATAAACGAAGAGCTTGTTTGGGTGTTTTGTTCTTTTAGGTTTTGTCACGCCCTTCGAATCCTAACCTCGAAATACTGGATTTCACCGAAGGGCTCCGGAAGGAATGGGCAAGCCTCGAGAGCTTAACACCCTACCGCCGCTCTCGCTTCTCTATTCCTCATAGAGACAAAGGGTAGATAACCCTCGAAGTTTGTCAAGAGGTCTTAACTTATATCGAGGAATAGGAGAAAGAGAAGGCATCCTCGTCTTCCGTACGCATGGATTGGTCTGACTCGGAGTACCAGGCCGAAGACCCTTCGGAGGCTAACTCCGAAAGACTTCTGACTTGGGCCGAGCTTCAAGAGGAGCAAAAGAAACTGTGAGCCTCGAAGAAGAAGAGAAGCGCTCGAACGAAAAGGACCAATCTGGTGGCTTCGAGCTCCGAAGGATAGAGTAGCCGGAGGGGTAGCTCCAGAGGACGACAGGGTCTTCGATTCTTCCTAGGCTTGGACCAAAACTTCTCCTGATGTATAAGTACGATGAATTAATGTGAATTGCCCCGAAAGTATCTTGTTTGCTCTTTTACCCTCCTACCCCTCCTTGTGGGTGGTGGATCCTTTGTAGTGCAAATAGATTCGCCGAACACAATGATGCGCTGAACAACCCGATGCTTCGTATCACACTTAATTTTGTAGAGTTTTCTTCGAACATACTTGTCGCTTAGGACTTTTGATTTTTTTTATTTTCTAAAATGTCTCGTTGGCCGGGGCCTCGAAACCTTATTACTTGGTCACCTTCGACTCTTTTACAGATTGCTCGAACCCGTAGGTCCGAGATCTGTTTATCTTTAAAGTCCTTGGACTCTTCTACGGATCCTAACAAGACGAAACCTAGAATCCGTAGGGTGGCCGCCTTTGGCTCTTTTACAAATACTTCGTACCCGGAGGTCGGAAATATGTTTTTTTAAATCCTTAGACTCTTCTACGGATCCTAACAAGCCAGAGCCTGGAATCCGCAGGATGCCCACCTTCGGCTCTTTTACAGATACTTCGTACCCGGAGGTCGGAAATCTATTTTTTTAAAGTCCTTAGACTCTTCTACGGATCCTAACAAGCCGCAGCCTGGAATCCGCGGGATGGCCACCTTCGGCTCTTTTACAGATACTTCATACCCGGAGGTCGGAAATCTGTTTTTTTAAGTCCTTAGACTCTTCTATAGATCCTAACAAGCCGGAGCCTAGAATCCGTAGGCTCGCAACAAAGCCCCTGAACCGATGGTTCGCAGGCTGTTGCCTGGGTCTTGGGAAAGATGCTTGACTCCACAAGCATCTCCGTCCTCCCGATGCGTCCATCAGGAGTAAGGGATATTTGAAGAGCAAACAAAATTTGACCCTTCACTTTATTTAGAAAAGGAAAGCTTTACAACTGATTACAAGGAGCCCCTAAGCGTAATAATGCTTAAGGTGCTCCACATGCCATGCATGTTTCAACTCTTCCCCTTCTAAATTAGCTAATTTAAACGATCCGGGGCATCCTGAGCGTAGGATAACATATGGTCCTTCCCATTTATTTCCTAGCTTCCCCGAAGCTATTACACTTTGCAAAACTAGATTACCAGGTCTAAGCTCATTCAGCTTTATCTTCGGGTCATACCATGTTTTTGTTTGGCCTTGGTACTTGGTCAGATTGGCGACAGCTCGAAGTCTTGTTTCTTCTGACAAGTCCAGCGAAGTGTTTCTTTCCTCTTCATCTCCGGGCTGCACTACACGAAGGGATCCACCTCTGAGCTCCGTAGGAGTCATGGCCTCTTCTCCGAATAACAGTCTAAATGGGGTAAAGCCTGTGGACCTGGCTTGAGTGGATCGCATGGACCACAAGATCTTGGGAAGTTCTTAGACCCACAGCCCCTTGGCCAACCCAACAATTCGTCGATTCAGACCGGAGAGGATGTTCCTGTTGGCCCGCTCAACAGCTCCATTGGACTGTGGATGGCGCACTGCAGCGAAGCACAACTTAATGCCCAGTTCTTCACAAAATTCTTTGAATGTGTCAGCTTCGAACTAGGTTCCATTATCCACTGTCAACTCCCTTGGCACTCCGAACCTGCATATAATGTTTTGCCAGAAAATTTTTTGCACATTCCTCGAAGTGATAGCAGTCAATGGCTCCGCTTCAACCCACTTTGAAAAATATTCGATTGCTACTACAGCAAACTTCAAGCTGCCTTTTGCCATTGGAAAAGGGCCTATGAGGTCCATGCCCCACCGAGCCATTGGCCATACTGGGGCAATAACTTGAAGTTGAACTGGCGGACGGTGGCTTCGTCTGCCCATCCATTGGCATCCTTGGCATGTTCTAACCAACTCCTCTGCATCTCTCACAATTGTTGGCCAGTAAAGCCCCTGCCGAAGTGTCTTGCCTGCTAGAGCACGAGGGGCCAGATGACTTCCGCACAAACCTTCGTGAATCTCTCGAAGTATGTGTTGGCCTTCGGGTTGGGAGATGCACCGGAATAGAGGGGAACACACGCCAGCTTTGTACAATATTCTGTTGACAAGCTTGTAGTTTCGAGCCCTTGCTTGCAATCTTCGGTCATCCGGACCTTCTGAAGAATCTATGCCACCTTGCAATATAATCGTAATTGGAGCCCACCAATCTGTAGCCGTAATGCATAGTATTTCTGCGGAGGGTAATTGACTAGCTGCAGGCTTCATTAGTTCTTCGTAGAAAGCACCCTCCGGAAGGTCTACCGCTCCGGCTGCAGCTTTTGACAGAATATCTGCGAGTTGATTATCTGCCCGAGGGATGCTCCGAACAGAGAATCCTTTGAATGCTGCTTCAGCCTTGCGGATTTCTTCAAGGTATTGCGCTAGATGCAGGTTCTTTGCTTGAAAGCTCTTATCGACATGACATGCGACGACTTGGGAATCTGTCTTAATTATTATCCTTGCAGCTCCAAGTGCTTTTGCCTTTCGGAGGCCTAGCAGGACCCCTTCGTATTCTGCGATATTATTGGTGGTCTTGAAGTTGAGCCTCGCAGAATACATGGCCTTTTCCCTAACGGTGATATGATGACTGCACCAGCTCCGGCACCAGATGCCTGATAAGCTCTGTCAGAAAATATTGTCCATAAACCTTCGGAGGGCTCCTCCGGAGCCCAAACTGTAGATGGAGTCCACTCTGCTACGAAGTCAGCTATGATTTGGGATTTGATAGCTATTCTTGCTGTGAAGGAGATTCCGAAGGGGGCCAGCTCGACAGCCCATTTTCCAATCCTACCCGTAGAGTCTTTGCTTCGGAGCATATCACCAAGAGGATACGAGGTAGGAACGATTAGGTTATGCACCAAAAAATAATGCCTTAGCTTTCGCGAGGCCATTACTAGGGCATAAGCAAATTTCTTGAGCTCGGAGTATCTTATCTTGGCTCCGGACAAAGCTTCTGAAACAAAATAAATTGGGTTCTGCATCAGCTTTCCCTTAAGCTCAACTTCCCGGACCAGTACTGCACTTACTGCGGAGCTTGTTGCTGCAAGATAAAAGAGGAGTGTTTCTTCTGGGAGGGGCACAGTAAGTGTTGACAGGCTTCCGAGGTATGCTTTTATATCATCAAAGCTCTTCTTGCACTCCGGTGTACAACTGAAGCTTTTGGACCCCTTTAGGGCTTTGAAAATTGGGAGGCTTCGCTCCGCTGACCTGGCAAGGAATCTGCTAAGGGCTGCGAGCCTTCGCCTTCCTGCTATCTTCTGGACCTGTTTCAAATTACCTGGTGGAGCCATTCTTTACAGTGCACTTATCTGCGTTGGGCTAGCTTCGATTCCCCTGCTCGAAACTAAGTACCCTAGCAGTTTTCCTGCTTGTGCTCCAATATACATTTTTCAGGGTTGAGGCGGACTCCACATGCTCAGAGGCTCTCAAACATTTCAGCTAGGTCTAGACTATGTTGGTGCTTTTGAGCACTTTTTATTACAATGTCATCCATATAAGTTTCGACATTTCGGCCTATTTGATGACCTAGAGCCTTAGCTATTAAACGTGAAAAAGTGGCTCCGGCATTCCGCAAGCCAAAAGGCATTCTTACATAACAAAATACTCCGGAAGGAGTTATGAAGCTTGTCTTGGCTTCGTCTTCGCGCTTCAGCTAGACTTGATGATACCCGAAGTAAGCATTGAGGAAGCTTAGCAATTCAGAGCCGGATGTGGAGTCCACCAGTTGGTCTATTAAGGGCATCGGGTAGGGGTCTCGCGGGCATGCTTTATTTAATGAAGTAAAGTCAATACACATGCGCCACTTGTTCGAGTCCTTCTTCCTTACAAAAACAGGGTTAGCCAACCACTCGGTATGAGATACCTCCCTGATGATGCCAACCCTTAAAAATTTTTCTACTTTGGCTTTGGTGAGGCTTGCTCTCTCTACAGACAACTTGTGGAGCCCCTAGCGCATTGGCCTGGCCTTCGGGTTGACGAGCAGGCTGTGCTCGATGATGCTCCGATCAACCCCTGTGATGTCTTCGTCGGTCCAGGCAAAGACGTCCAGATTTTGCTTGACGACTTCCCCCAATGAGGCAGTTATCTCCGGGGATAGCCCTTTGCCGAACTGTACTGGATATTCTTTGCCATCTTTTGAAATTATCTTCGTCTCGATGTCACCTTCCGGGCTTGGCTTGAGGGAGAGCCCCTTTGAAGAGTTCGAAGCTTTCGGCATTTCTTCCATGCCTTCCACCATGTTGTGCACTTGCCGGGGATCCAGCGGTTGTCCATGCCCATACTCCATTCTCCGGGCTATAGCTTGGTCTCCTGAGATAGTAAGCACTCCACCTTGCGTGGGCATTTTGAGACAAAGATAATTGTGGTACGCTATAGCCCCGAACTAGTTCAGCATTCCTCGCCCGAAGATTGCGTTGTAAGCATAGGGGGCGTCGACAACGTCGAAGATCACCTCTTCTATCCTAGCCAAAGGCCCCTCTCCGAAAGCAACCTCGATGCCTATTTGGCCGAGGGCATCGAGAGGCGGTCCTGAAAACCCTTGTAGTGGCCGGGCCGCTGGAAGTAGATGCTTCCGAGATATGCACATTTGATCGAAGGCCTGGACGAAGAGTATGTCTGCGGAGCTCCCGCCGTCCACCAGGATCCTTCAGACTTCCACCCCTGCTATGTCTGCAGAAATAACCAAGGGGTCAGCATGGGGAAACTTTACCCCCGCAGCATCGCTGGCAGTAAACGAGATGGGCACATGAGACCAATGTGGCATCCCCTCCACGGAGCTCGAAGTCCCAATGTGCCCCACCTCGCGAACATATTCACGCCGCTGCCTTTTGGACATGTTTCCAAGGGTCCCCCCTCCGGAGATGGGCAGGACCACTGTTTGCCGTGGTCTTGTGGGTCTTCCTGCATCGGTGGTGGCATAATCTTGGCCACCGGAAGTCGCATGTCACGGTCTTCGGGGACACCGGCTCGGGCCACAATTTGCATAGGCTCCGACCGTGCCACTGGTGGGGCTCAATCCGAAGTACCCCGCCCGGTACTTCGCCCTAGGTAGTCGCCCCGAAGGGCCAACACTTCCTTGCAATCCTTCGTGTCATGGCTTCTATTGTCGCCATGCACACAGTAGAAAAAACTCTGGCGCCTGCCAGGTGCTCTCTCTTGAGGCTTTGGTGCTCCAGCCTTGAAGTTCTGCGCCTGCTGATAATTGGCAGGTGCCTTTGGAATGGAGGGTGCAATGCTTAGCACCTCCGAACGGAAATGTTTCTTCCCTCACCTATGCTCATTGAAGCGGCTATCTTGAGGGGGTTGTAGAGGAGCCGAGGCTTCTGGCTCCGTCTAAACTTCTCGGAGGGCAGGTGCGGGTGCTCCGGCTCGCCGAAGACAGCCTTCCTCCGCCTTGGCATACTATTCGAAGTATGCCATCAGCTGCGCCACAGATGTCACCAGCTTCCGATGGAGCTTGCCGAGGAGGTCGGGGTTTAGCACCCCTTCACGGGCGGCGTCGACTACCGAAGAGGTAGACAGGCCCATAATCTGTGACTTGGTGTGGGCGAAGCGCGTGAAGTACTGCCGGAGTGTTTCTCCTGCCCGCTGCTTCACCTGGAACAAACTTCCTGTGGACATCGGGGCCACAAAGGTACCCTGGATGTTGCTTACAAACTTCTTCTTCAACTGCTCCCAAGAACTGATCGATCCTGGCTTCAGGGACCAGAACCATCGAAGCGCCACGCCTTCGAGAGCGAGGGGGAAACACTTCGCCATAGTGTTGCGCACCCCTCTGCTTGCTTCTATTGCCAGGGCATATGAGAGGGCGAACTCTCCGGGGTCTGATCCATCGGAGTACTTGTGCAACTTCGAGGCCTTGAATCTGGGATCGAAGGGCACTCTTTGCAAATCCGAATGTAGCGGAGATTCATCATCGAAAGATGCATTCCCAGCCCCCTCCGGGACTTGGGCAGCTTCTGGGAGATTGCGAGCACCACCATCTTGGGGCCCTTCTGGAGTCTCGGTGGAGGCTTGAGTGCAGAGGCGATCGGCGGCCTCTTGCCTCCACCTAGCCACTTCCTCCTGAAGCCTTGCTAGTTGAGTAGCTTCGGTTCAAGGAAGGTCTTCGTCTTCATCGGAGGGCAGGTTCGGGTCCTGGGAACTGACATAATCAGTCCGAAGCACCGTAGGAGGAGCTCGGGGACCCCTGGGCACTCGACGCCCAGCGGCATCCTCGGGAATCATTGGAGCGGTTGAGGGTCCGGCTCCGGTTGTCCGAGGGGACCTTCGGAGAGGACCCGAGGCTTGGCTTTGTTTCGGAGGCATAGCTAGTCATGGAGAGGTCTGAAGACTGGGGACTTCGATTGATCCGGGAAGGTGAGCGAGGGCCTTCGAACCGCACTAAGAAGCCCCTTACCGAAGGGTGCGCGGAATCTTGAGACTTCGAGGCTCCCTCCATAAGTGCTCTTCGAAGTGCAGTCAGCAGTAGAGAACAAGCTTCTACAACTTGGATCCCCACGGATGGCGCCAACTGTTGGCGCAAAAGATTACGGTAACAGGTTCTTTGAGATCAAGAACGGACAATAGTGAGTTTGGGTTTAAGGACTATCTCGAGCCTCCGAATTGGATAATAGCTCAAGTAGTCCGAATGTGTGTATTGAATAATTGAGTATCCGATCCCTTTTACAGGGTAGGAGAGGGGGTTATTTATAGGCAAAAATATCTAAGGAAAAGACCTATTTACCCCTAGATTACAACCGACATAGTGGAAATTATTTGGTACCCTGAGTAGGGTTAAAAGGGTAAAGTTATCCGGGGCAGACGGATAAGACAAACATCTTATCAATCCTGTCGCTCTGCTTCGGAGCCTTGTATCTTGCGGAGGGCTTCTTCGGACTTCAGATCGAGGCACCCTTCGGCTTAATGCCTCCACCTTCGAGTAAGAGCCCATCAGCTCTGAAGCTTAGTAAGTCTTTGAGTTATTAATCTCTAAGTTCTGAAAGTGAAGCAATTTCCCCCAACAAGTATCGTACGAGATGTTTCTTGAGTTTCTGTTCATGACACTAATGTTGCGATAACGTCACAACCCGTAATGCGCAAGAATCAAAAGTTTGCTTATAGAACAACAATGTTAACATGCCCAATTATTATAATATGGTATAATTGTACCGGACGAGGTATTTTTGGAGTTTCTGTTCCGAACACGAATTTTGCAAAAACTTCGCCACCTGTAATGTGCAAGAATCAAAAGTTCGCTTTCGGAATAAAAAGGTTCATTGACATGCCCAATCCTCCTAATATGGTGTAATATTACCTAAGGAGGTGTTTCTGGAGTTTCCATTCTGACCACGATTGTTGCGAAAACGTCACCACTCATAATGTGCAATTATCAAAAGTTTGTTTCTGAAACAAAAAAGTTGAAAAACATACCCAATCATCCTAATATGGTGTAATAGTTCCGAAGGAGGTGTTTCTAGAGTTTCTGTTCCGTACATGAATGTTGTGAAAACGTCCCCACCCAAAATGTGTGAGAATCAAAAGTTCGCTTCCGGAATAAAAAGGTTCATTAACATGCCCAATCATCCTAATATGGTGTAATAGTACCATAGGAGGCAATTCTATAGTTTCCGTTCACGACACAAATGTTGCGAAAACATCGACACCCATAATGTGCAAGAAATAAAAGTTTGCTTCTAGAACAAAAAGGTTCAAAACATGGCCAATCATCCTAATATGGTATAATAGAACTAAAGGAGGTGTTTTTCGAGTTACTGTTTAGGACACGAATGTTGCGAAAACGCCACCACCCGTAATGTGCGAGAATCAAAAGTTCACTTCCGGAACAAAAAGGTTAATTAACATGCCTAATCATCCTAATATGGTGTAATAGTATCATACGAGGTGTTTCTTGAGGTACCGTTCATGACAATAATGTTGCGAAAACGTCACCACCCGTAATGCGCAAGAATCAAAAGTTTGCTTATAGAACAACAATGTTCATTAACATGCCCAATCATCCTATTATGGTGTAATTGTACCATATGAGGTGTTTTGGAGTTTTTGTTTCGGACACGAATGTTGCGAAAATGTCGCCACCAGAAATGTGCAACAATCAAAAGTACGCTTCCTGAACAGAAAGGTTCGTTAACATGCCCAATCATCCTAATATGGTGTAATAGTACCGAAAGAGGTGTATCTGGAGTTTCCATTCCGAACATGATTGTGGCGAAAACGTCACCACTCATAATGTGAAATTATCTAAAGTCCGCTTCCGAAACAAAAAAGTCCAAAAACATGCCCAATCATCCTAATATGGTGTAATAGTACCAAAGGAGGTGTTTTTAGAGTTTCTGTTTCGGACACGAATGTTGCGAAAATGTCACCACCCGTAATGTTCGAGAAACAAAAGTCCGCTTCCAGAATAAAAAGGTTCATTAACATGCCCAGTCATCCTAATATGGTGTAATAGTACCGTAGGAGGCTTTTATGTAGTTTGCGTTAAGGACACAAATGTTGCGAAAATATCGACACCCATAATGTGCAAGAAGTAAAAGTTCGCTTCTAGAACAAAAAGGTTCAAAAACATGACCAGTCATCCTAATATGGTGCAATAGTATTGAAGTAGGTGTTTCTAGAGTTTCCTTTCCAGCCACGAATGTTGCGAAAATGTCGCCACCCGTAATGTGCAAGAATCAAAAGTTGGCTTCTGAAAAAAAGGTTCATTGACTTGCCCAATCATCCTAATATGGTGTAATAGTATCGTACGAGGTGTTTCTTGAGTTTCCGTTCACGACACTATTGTTGCGGAAACATCACCACCCATAATGCGCAAGAATCAAAAGTTTGCTTATAGAACAACAATGTTCATTAACATGCCCAATCATACTAATATGGTGTAATTGTACCGTACGAGGTTTTTTTGGAGTTTCCGTTTCGGACACGAATTTTGCGAAAACGTTGCCACCTGTAATTTGCAAGAATCAAAAGTTCGCTTTCGGAACAAAAAGGTTCATTAACATGCCCAATCCTCCTAATATGGTGTACTAGTACCGAAGGAGGTGTTTCTGGAGTTTCCATTCCTAACACGATTGTTGTGAAAACATCACCACTCATAATGTGCATTTATCTAAAGTTCGCTTCAGAAACAAAAAAGTCCAAAAACATGCCCAATCATCCCGTTGGCGCAAAAGTTACGCCAACAGGTTCTCGGTAATCAAGAACGAACAAACAGGAAGTTTGTGCTTTAGGACTAGCTCAAGCCTCCGTAAAGGATAATAGCTCAAGTGGTCCGAATGTGTGTGGTTGAACAACTTGTTCTGCCCCCCTTTTTTACAAGGTACAATGGGGGGTATTTATAGGGGAAAAACCATAAGGAAAAGGCCTATTTTCCCCTAGATTACAACCGCCATAATGGAAACTATTCATTGTTATACATAGGGTTATACATGGTAAAGTACGGCAAGGTAGATGGATAAACAAGACATCCAATCAATCATATCCTTCGGCTTCGAAGTCTCCATCCTTCCTTCGGAGAGTTCTCCAGGGCTTCGCATCGTGGTGCCCTCCGATCTTGACGACGCATACTTCGAACAACAGCTTGCCAACATCGGGGCCATTATCAGCCTTCGGAAGGTTTTACGCCTTAAGCCTGGAAAGTGTAATAATTTCCCCCAACAGTAGCCCCTCGAACACGTCTTCGTGTATTAAACTTGCTTTAGAAAGAAGGCGGTATTCGGAAGGAATATTTTAAATTTCCGATGCTTAAGAAGGAGTGAGAGATGCCGAGACTTAGCCGAAGACTTTAAGCTTAACGTATTCGAGCTCTCCCCTTCGGGTTCCAGATACAGTGGGAACACATACTGGAAAGAAGTATGACTTCGGAGTGCGAACGTCGTAGGGTGCCGTTAGAAGTAGCCGTTACAGCGCAAGTAGCCGTTACTCTCTCGTGGAAAAGGTAACGGTCGATTTTTACAGCGGTTATGCGCCATTCCGATTACTGGACCCACGCGTCGGTGGCGGAAGCCGAACCTGCAATGTGAATACCATCGAAGAGTAGTACTAGTTGTGCAGTTATAAAAGGGGGAGGTAAAGATCAACCGAGATTTTTTACCGCATTCATCACCTGCTATCCATCTTTCTCCCAATCCTCCAGCCTCCTTGAGCACTTGAGCACGATGGCGAGAACTAGCCACACCACCCCAACGGCGGCCAATACTTTGGCGCAAAGGCAGGCGTGGGCTGCATCGGTAGTAGCGGCAATGGCGGGGGATCCGAGTGGGGCTTGGCCGAAGAACCCTCGGGTGCTCCACCCGCCTTCCAAGAAGAAGATTGCGCAAAGCTTCATCATCGGCCAATCCTTGAGCACTGCTGAGTCCATAGAAGAAGCAGTGGAAGGAAAGCTGGGAACTGGAATGAGGACCCGAGTTCCTAGGACAGAATCAACTCCACGACCGCGGAGCGGAGAGGTGGTGGTCTTCGAAGCATTTTTCGAAGCGGTTCTGGGACTGCCAGCTGTGGATTTCCTGGCAGAGGTGTTGGACTTGTTCCACATAACCCTGCCTCAGCTGTCCCCCAACGCGATCGTCCGTTTGGCTGTCTTCGAATGGGCGCTTCGGGCGGAGGGATGCGAAGGCCGCTCCAAAATCTTCGCAGCGACCCACGAGGCCATTTGCCAACCGAAGCCTCAAGACGGGCCAGGGGACTCCAAGGTGACGATAGCCTTCGGCAGCGTCAACTTCCAGCTGCGGAGGGAGCATGCCCTCCACTTCCCTGCCAAAGCCATAAACGGCCGGTGGTACATGAACTGGATACTTCGGTGGTTCTACGCCGAAGTCGGAGAGGACTCCCCTCTCTCGGGTCCTCTCCAGGAGATCTAGTTCTAGAAGGAGGCAGACATCTCCCCGAACCCTAGCTTGCTTACGACGAGGCTAGGGTTGCTTGCTTCGGTGGCCCGTCGCATGAGCATGCGCGACCTGGCCGAGGAGTTCATCGGTCTTCGGATCCCTCCCCTCGGAGCCAACTGGCCGATCGTAATCCCACAAGCCTCGGAGGGGGACCTCCGAAACTTAGGTACACCTTCTTCGTGCTGCGTCATATTATATGAACAAGTTAATTATACTCATACTTCTATACCTCTTTCTTTCAGCAGCGCCTCTGGCATTGGCTCCGGAAGACATAGTTCGGGCCACCGAACGAATTCTCGGAGCCCCTTCGGTGGCCGAGAGGCAGAGAAGGCTGGAGTTGGTGGGGAGTTGGGAGCGATCCAACAGGGTGTGGAGAGCCCTCGGCATGGAGCCCCCGCAGCTTCCTGACTTCGCCCCAACTGGAGCGGCTGGCCGCAAGAGGAAAGCCGCGGCCGAGCCCTCCAAGAAAGCCGGCTAGCAGCCGCTTCAGAAGAAGGCAGCGAAGCAACCTCCACACTTGACGTCTGCTTCATCTTCTTCGTCGCCAGACGCGCGGAGCCCATCCTCCGAAGGGGTAGAAGACTCCGATGGTGAGACGGTGGCGGCCTTCGAAGCCTACCTCCTGGTTGACGAAGATATGGGGGGAGTCCCTCCAAACACCTCCGCCAGGGAGGGGGTTAGCGCAACTCCAATGGCTCCTCCCGCACCAATCGCCGTGCAGGTGGAGTCAGACTCTACTCCCGACTTGCCCACACTCGAGGCGGTCCCTGCGGAGGTCGCGACTCCGACAGAGAATACCGAGGGCAGGACCTCGGGGGATGACTTCGCCAACATCCTCCAGATGTACGAAGTCTTGGAGGATCCAACGATCCTTCCTCAGGAGACTCTCAGAGGTATTTTTCCGAAGCTCCTCCCTTTTTTGTCAATACTCGCCTGCTATTTGTAAAACATGCTCAATAATCTTGCTATCGAAGTAGGGACCTCTTCGGGTATCGATGCTTTGGTGGCGCCCGAAGTACCCGCTTCTTCGGAGACGGCTATTCGAGCGGACCCTTCTGCTCCTCTGGGGGCTCCGAGCCTGGTGGCAGAGAACGTGTCCTTCGGGGCGGACGACGTGCTTGCCGGGACGGAGTTGGCTCCTGCCACAGCCACCTCGACCACCGAAGTCACCTCCGGTAATGTGGTTCCAACCGAAGAGGTGGTGGTCGGGGGTCGGAGTGCTCTTGCTTCTCCCCCCTTCGTGCCGGGGAGGGGTAAGAGCATTGCTAGCCTCGGCCTTCTTCCTTGCCAGGCCGCACCCTCCATCGGCAATTCGGAGGACGAGGCCGCAGCGGACAACGCCCAAGCTTTGTCTTGGCTTCCTCTGCTGGCTCCTTTCGTGGAGCACCGGAGCGGCCTTCGAAGACTCATGGAGCCCCTGGCTGAGAGAAGCCAAGACATTGCTAATTCGGAGTTGATCTCCGTCTTGAGCGAGGCTAGGGTTTCGACACTCAACACGGCCCTCGAAAGGGCTGCCCTTCAGGTATGAAAAAGACACCATAGTTGCTTCGTATTAATGGTCATAACTTCTTTAGTGCTCACCTAGTTCTTTTTGCAGCAATTTTCCCTTGCTAGAGCGGCAGCGACTTCCAACGAGGTCGAGATTAATCGACTCAACCGGAAGGTCACTACCCTCCAGACGGCCCTTAACGACTCCACCGAGAGATCCTTCAGGCTGGAGGAAGAAGTTTTGGAGGAACGAAAGGCTAGGGCAGCATCTGACGAAGCCCTCGGAGCCCTCCGTTCGTCAGCCCAGGAAGTTGAGGCCGAACGCATTGTCCTCCGTGCGGAGGTTGAAAAGCTCCGTCAGGAGGCAGCTACCTCGAGCGCACAGCTGGTGGAGCTTCAAGGGGGTCTTAGCCAGGCGATGGCCCTCAAGAGTTCTTTGATGCTCCGGGTGGCCGCAGTGGACGCGACTGTTGCGAACCTGGAAGCGGCGGAGAGGAAAAACTCCAGTACTCCTGATCGTACCTTGGAAGCCCTTCAGGGTACGCTGGAGTACTTCGGCACTATGTGCCCTTCGTCCTCCGCCGCAGCCCACGAGCCACTCGACCGGAAGCTGACGAGGATACAGGTTGCTTCGTCGCTGATGAAGAACTCCGGCATTCGGTACGGGGAGATCTCCGGACAGTGTGCTGGCATCGGGGTTCTTCGTCATCTTGAATCTCTTCGGATCCCCTTGGCTCGGTCGGAGGCTCGTCCCCTGGAGGCTTCGCGGATGATGACTTGCTGCGGCCATCTTCGGAGGTGGCTTCGGCTTGGGAAGCCTTCCGGTCAACCTGTAAGACGGACCATAAGGTTGCTGCTAAGGCCTGGATCGACGAGGCTCGCCGGCAGAAGCAAGCTCAAACGAAGCCACCATTCCCTGCTTTGCCAGCCCCTCCGGTTCCTGCTCCGCCATCCGACCCGCAGGTCTAGCCGCTTAGGACTGCTGTGTACCTGAGGCCTTGTAAACCTTGTTTTATTAATGAAAAAGTTATAAACAGTACTTGTCTTGGGTGTTCTTCTCTTTTTTAGGTTTTGTCATGCCCTTCGAGCCCTGACTTCGAACTTCTGGAAACTACCGGCGAGCTTCGAAAAGAGTGGGCAGTCCTCGAGAGTTTGAGACCTTATCGCCGTTCCCGCTTCTTTGTTCCTCGCGGAGATGGGGGGGAGGTTACCCATGAAGTTCGAAGGGACATTTTATCTTATATTAAAGAGGAAGAGAAGACGGAGGGGTCTTCATCTTCCGAATCTATTGACTGGTCCGATTCAGAGTACCGCGTTGACAACCCCGCGGAAGCAGACTCTGAGAAGCTCCTGACTTGGGCTGAGCTTCAAGAGGCACAAAAGAACTTGCGGGCTTCGAAGAAGAAGAGAAGCACTCGGACTAAAAGGACGACTTCGGCGGCTTCGAGCTCCGAAGGGAATCTTAGCCGTAGGGGTAGCTCCAGGGGCCAAAAGGGTCTCCGGTTTTATTTAGGTTTAGATGAAATTTCTCTTAATGTACTATTATAATGATTTTATGCTTCGAAAGTATGCTGTGTGACTCGTACCCTCCGACCTCCCCTTCTGGGTGGCGGAGCCTTTATCATAGAGAAGGGTTCGCTGGGCACAATGATTGTCGAACACCTGCATGCTTTTGCGGACTAAAATTTTGCTCGTTTTTTTTTGAAGTCTTCAAACTCTTCTATGGGTCCTAACAAGCCGGAGCCTGGAATCCGTAGGTTTGCCACCTTCAGCTCTTTTACAGATACTTCGAACCCGGAGGTCGAAAATCTGTTTTCTTTAAAGTCCTTAGACTCTTCTACGGATCCTAACAAGCCGGAGCCTGGAATCCGTAGGTTGGCCACCTTCGGCTCTTTTACAGATACTTCGAACCCGGAGGTCGAGAATCTGTTTTCTTTAAAGTCCTTAGACTTTTCTACGGATCCTAACAAGCCGGAGCCTGGAATCCGTAGGTTGGCCACCTTCGGCTCTTTTACAGATACTTCGAACCCGGAGGCCGAAAATCTGTTTTCTTTAAAGTCCTTAGACTCTTCTACGGATCCTAACAAGCCGGAGCCTGGAATCCGTAGGTTGGAGGTGGAGCCGTTGAACCAATGGATCGAAGGCAGCCTCCTGGGTTTTGTGAAAAGTGCTTGGCTCTGCCAGTATCGCCGTCGTCCCAATGCGTCCATTAGGAGTAAGGGATATTCGAAGAGCAAAACAGAATTCAACCCTTATCTTTATTGATAAGAAGGAAAATTTTACAAAGGATTACAAGGAGCCCCTAAGCATAATACCGCTTAAGGTGCTCCGCATGCCAGGCATGCTTCAACTCTTCCCCTTCTAGATTAGCTAATTTAAACGATCCGGGGCGTCCTGAGCGTAAGATAACATATGGTCCTTCCCATTTGTTTCCTAGCTTCCCCGGAGCTACTACACTTCGCAATACTAGATGACCTGTTTTTAATTCATTTAGCCTAACCTTCGGGTTATACCAGATTTTGGTGTGCTCTTGGTACTTAGTCAGGTTGGCTACAGCTCGGAGCCTTGTTTCTTCGGACAAATCTAACAAAGTGCTCCGGTCATCTTCGACCTCAGGCTGAATTACCCGAAGCGATTCACCTCTAATCTCCGTAGGAGTCATGGCCTCATCTCCAAAGAGTAATCGGAATGGTGTGAAACCTGTTGATCTGGTTTGAGTGGTTCGGATGGACCACAAGATTTTGGGAAGCTCTTCGACCCACAGCCCCTTGGCCAATCCTACGATCCGGCGATTTAACCCGGAGAGAATGTTACTGTTGGCTCGCTCGATGGCTCCGTTTGACTGCGGATGTCGGACTACTGCGAAGCATAGCTTAATGCCCAGTTCTTCACAAAATGTTTGGAAGGTATCAGCTTCGAACTGGGTTCCATTATCCACCGTCAGCTCCCTGGGAACTCCGAACCTGCAAATAACATTCTGCTAGAAGAATTTTTGCACGCTCCTCGAGGTGATAGCGGTTAATGGCTCCGCTTCAACCCATTTTGAGAAATACTCGATTGCCACTACCGCAAATTTCAAACCACCTTTTGCCACTGGGAAAGGACCTATGAGGTCCATGCCCCATCTGGCCATCGGCCATACTGGGGCAATAGCCTGAAGTTGGGTTGGAGGGCGATGACTCCTCCTGCCCATCCACTGGCAGCCTTGGCATGTTCGGACCAGCTCCTCTGCATCTCTTACTATGGTCGGCCAATAAAACCCTTGCCGAAGTGTTTTGCCTGCTAACGCCCGAGGGGCTAAATGTCCTCCGCACAAGCCTTCGTGAATGCTCCGAAGTATATCCTGACCTTCGGGTTGTGTGATGCATCGAAGTAAGGGTGAACACACTCCGGCCTTGTACATCACTCCATCGATGAGCTTGTAATTTCGTGCCCTTGCTCGCAGTCTTCGAGCTTCTGGGGCTTCGGAAGGCTCCATGCTATCTTGCAATATGCTCATTATTGGAGCTCTCCAATCTTGACTTGGGATGCACAGCACCTCCACAGAGGCTATTTGAACAGCCGTTGGCTGTGCTAGCTCTTCAAAGAAAGCACCTTCCGGGAGGTCTCCTGCGCCTGCTGCAGCTTTTGCAAGAATATCTGCCAGTTGATTGTCTGCTCGAGGAATACTTCGAATTGTAAATCCTTTGAATGCTGCTTCGGCCTTGCGAATTTCCTCGAGGTATTGGGCCAAATGTGGGTTTTTTGCTTGAAAACTATTATCAACATGCCCCGCGACGACTTGGGAATCTGTCTTGATCAGTATTCTTGCGGCTCCGAGCGCTTTAGCCTTTCGAAGGCCTAGGAGGATTCCTTCATACTCGGCGATGTTATTAGTGGTTCTGAAGTTAAGCCTTGCGGAATACATGGCCTTCTGCCCTGATGGTGATATGATAACAGCCCCTGCTCCAGCACCTGATGCTTGATAAGCTCCGTCAGAGAATATTGTCCAAAAACCTTCGGAGGGCTCTTCGGGGGTCCATACTGCAGACGGGGTCCATTCTGCTATGAAATCAGCTATAACTTGAGATTTGATAGCTGTCCTTGCTGTGAAAGAGATTCCAAAGGGTGCTAGTTCGACCGCCCATTTTCCGATCCTGCCCGTGGAGTCTTTGTTCCGGAGCATATCTCCAAGGGGATACGATGTAGGGACGATGAGGTTGTGTGCCAAGAAATAATGCCTTAGCTTCCGCGAGGCCATTACTAGGGCATACGCAAACTTCTCGAGCTCGGAGTATCTGACCTTGGCTCCGGATAATGCTTTCGACACAAAGTAAACTGGGTTCTGGACCAGTTTCCCTTTAAGCTCAACCTCTCGGACTAGCACTGCACTTACTGCCGAACCTGTTGCTGCTAGATACAAAAGCAATGTCTCGTCTGGAAGGGGAACAGTTAAAGTTGATAATGTGTCGAGGTATGTTTTTATCTCTTCGAAACTTTTCTGGCACTCCGGCATCCAGTTGAAGCTTTCGGAGCTCTTTAGCGCCTTGAAAATTGGGAGGCTCCATTTTGCCGATCTGGACAGGAACCTGCTGAGTGCTGCGAGCCTTCCTGCAAGCTTCTGTACTTGTTTCAAATTCTCTGGCGGAGCCATTCTTTGCAGCGCACTTATTTGTGTTGGGCTAGCTTCGATTCCTCTGCTCGAAACTAAGTACCCTAGCAGCTTTCCTGCTTGTGCCCCGCATATACACTTTTCGGGGTTGAGGCGTACTCCACATGCTCGGAGGCTCTCAAATGTTTCAGCTAGATCTAAGCTATGCTGGTGCCTTTGAGCACTTTTTATCACAATATCGTCCATATAGGCTTCGACATTGCGGCCTATCTGATGACCTAGAGCCTTAGCTATTAAGCGAGAAAAGGTGGCTCCGGCATTCCGTAAACCAAAAGGCATTCTTACATAACAGAATACTCCGGAAGGAGTTATAAAGCTTGTCTTGGCTTCGTCTTCGTGCTTCAGCCATACTTGATGGTACCCGGAATAAGCGTCGAGGAAGCTTAATAATTCGGAGCCAGCTGTGGAATCTATCAATTGATCTATTCGGGGCATTGGGTAGGGGTCTCGCGGGCATGCTTTATTCAACGAAGTGAAGTCAATACACATGCGCCACTTCTTCGAGTCCTTTTTCTTTACAAAAACAGGGTTAGCCAACCACTCAGTATGGGCTACCTCCCTGATAATGCCAGCCTTTAACAATTTTTCTACTTCGGCCTTGGCTAGGCTTGCTCTTTCTGCTGACAGCTTGCGGAGCCCCTAGCGCACCGGCTTGGCCTTCGGGTTGACGAGCAGACTATGCTCGATGATGCTTCGATCGACCCCGGTGATGTCTTCGTCAGTCCAAGCAAATATGTCTAGATTTTTCCTGATGACTTCTTCTAACGAGGCAGTTATTTCTGGAGATAGCCCCTTGCCAAATTTCACTGGGTACTCTTTGCCGTATTCCGAGATTATTCTTGCCTCGACATCACCCTCCGGGCTTGGCTTGAGCGAAGATCCCTTCGGAGGGTTCAAGGCCTCCGGTACTTGCTCGGCGCTTTCCGCCACATTATGCACTTGTCGGGGGTCCAATGGCTGCCCATGGCCATACTCTATCCTTCTGGCTACAACTTGGTCTCCTGAAATAGTAAGCACTCCACCTTGCGTGGGCATTTTGAGACAAAGGTAATTGTGATGTGCTATAGCCCCGAATTGGTTCAACATCCCTCGACAGAAGATAGCATTGTAGGCGTAAGGGGCATCCACCACATCGAAGATCACCTCTTCTACTCGGGCCAGAGGCCCCTCTCCGAAGGCAACCTCGAGGCCTATTTGGCCGAGGGCATCGAGAGGCGGTCCTGAGAACCCTTGAAGCGGCCGGGCTGCTGGAAGCAGATGCTTCCGAGGTATGCACATCTGGTCGAAGGCCTGGACGAAGAGTATGTCTGCGGAGCTCCCGCCATCTACCAGGATCCTTCGAACATCTGCTCCTGCTATATTAGCAGAGATGACTAATAGGTCAGCATGGGGAAACTTCACCCCTGCGGCGTCGCTGGCTGTGAACGAGATGGGCACACGGGACCATTCTGGCATCCCTTCGGCGGAACTTGAGGTCCCAATGTGCCCGACCTCGCAGACGTACTCACGGCGCTGTCTCTTGGACATGCTTCCGAGGGTCCCCCCTCCGGAGATGGGCAGGACCACTCTCTTGCCGCGGTCTTGTGGGTCTTCTTGCTTTGGTGGTGGCATAATACTGGCCACCGGTAGCCGTATGGGGGCTTCGAGGGCACCGGCTCATGCCACAGTTTGAACAGGATCTGAGGGTGCCGCCGGTGGAGCTCGATCCGAAGTACCTCGCCCGGTATTTTGCTCAAGCTAGTCGCCCCGAAGGGCTAATACTGCCTTGCAATCCTTCGTGTCATGGCTTCTGTTGTCGCCATGCACGCAACAGAAAAAACTCTGGCGCCTTCCAGGCATCCTTTCCTGAGGCTTTGGCGGCCCCGCCTTGAAATTTCTTACCTGCTGGAAATTGGCAGGTGCCTTCGAGGCCGAAGGTGCAATGTTTAGCACCTCCGAGCGGAAATGCTTCTTCCCTCGCTTGTACTCGTTGGAACGGTTGTCTTGTGGAGGTTGCAGTGTAGCGGATGCCTCAGGCTCCCTTTTGACCTCCCGGAGGGTGGGTAATGTTGCTTCAACTCGCCGAAGACATCCGTCCTCCGCCTTGGCATACTGTTCGAAGTACGCCATGAGCTGTGCCACGGACGTTACCGGCTTCCGATGGAGTTTGCTGAGGAGGTCGGGGTTCAGCACCCCTTCGCGGGCAGCATCAACTACCGAGGAGGTAGAGAGGCCCTTGATCTGTGACTTGGTGTGGGCGAAGCGTGTGAAGTACTCCCAGAGGGTTTCTCCCACCCGCTGCTTTACCTGAAACAAACTTCCTGTGGACATTGGGGCCACGAAGGTACCTTGGAAGTTTCTCACAAATTTCTTTTTGAGCTGTTCCCATGAACTGATCGATCCTGGCTTTAGGGACCAGAACCAGCGGAGCGCCACGCCTTCGAGAGCGAGGGGGAAGCATTTTGCCATGGTGCTTCGCACCTCTCCACTTGCTTCTATTGCCAGGGCGTAAGAGCGGGCGAATTCTCCGGGGTCCGACCCCCGGAGTATTTGTGCAGCTTTGAGGCCTTGAACCTGGGGTCGAAAGGCACTCTCTGCAGATCAGGGTGTAACGGAGACTCATTATCGAAGGATGCATTCTCGGCTTCCTCCGGGACTTGTATAACTTCTGGGGGATAGCGGGCTCCATCGTCTTGAGGCCCCCTTGGAGTTTCGGTGGAAGCTTGAGTGCGGAGGCGATCGGCTGCCTTCTGCCTCCACCTGGATACCTCCTCCTGAAGCCTGGCTAGCTGCGTAGCCTCGGTTTCGGGAGGGCCTTCGTCTTCGTCGGAGGGCACTTCTGGATCCCGGCTCGCTGCGTAGTCGGTCTGAAGCACCGTAGGAGGAGGCAGAGGACCCCGGGCCACTCGACGCCCAGCGGTCTCTGCAAGAATCGCCGGATTAGCTGAGGGTCCGGCTCCATTGGTCCGAGGGGACCTTCGAAGAGGACCCGAAGCTTGACCATGCTTCGGAGGCATAGCTAGCCGTTAATATGTCTTGGAGATGGAGGACTTCGAACGACTCGAGGGGTCGAGAGAAGGCCTTCGAGCTGCACTAAGAAGCCCTTAACTGAAGGGTGCGCGGAGTCTTGGGACTCCGAGGCTCCCTCCGTAAGTGCTCTTCGGAGTGCAGTCAGCAGTAGAGAACAAGCTTTTAGAACTTGGATCCCCACGGACGGCGCCAACTGTTGGCGCAAAAGTTACGCCAACAGGTTCTCGGTAATCAAGAATGAACAAACAGGAAGTTTGTGCTTTAGGACTAGCTCAAGCCTCCGTAAAGGATAATAGCTCAAGTGGTCCGAATGTGTGTGGTTGAACAACTTGTTCTGCCCCCCTTTTTTACAAGGTACAATGGGGGGTATTTATAGGGGAAAAACCATAAGGAAAAGGCCTATTTGCCCCTAGATTACAACCGCCATAATGGAAACTATTCATTGTTATACATAGGGTTATACATGGTAAAGTACGGCAGGGTAGATGGATAAACAAGACATCCAATCAATCATATCCTTCGGCTTCGAAGTCTCCATCCTTCCTTCGGAGAGTTCTCCAGGGCTTCGCACCGTGGTGCCCTCCGATCTTGACGACGCATACTTCGAACAACAGCTTGCCAACATCGGGGCCATTATCAGCCTTCGGAAGGTTTTACGCCTTAAGCCTGGAAAGTGGAATAATTTCCCCCAACACATCCTAATATGGTGTAATAGTATCGAAGGAGGTGTTTTTAGAGTTTCTGTTTCGGACACGAATGTTGTGAAAACGTCACCACCCGTAATGTTCGAGAATCAAAAGTTTGCTTATAGAACAACAATGTTCATTAACATGAACAATCATCCTATTATGGTGTAATTGTACCATACGAGATGTTTTTGGAGTTTTCGTTCATGACACTAATGTTGCAAAAACGTCACCACCCGTAATGTGCGAGAATCAAAAGTTTGCTTATAGAACAACAGTGTTCATTAACATGCCAAATCATCCTATTATGGTGTAATTGTACCATATGAGGTGTTTTTGGAGTTTTTGTTCTGGACACGAATTTTGCGAAAATGTCGCCACCAGAAATGTGCAACAATCAAAAGTATGCTTCCAGAACAAAAAGGTTCATTAACATGCCCAATCATCCTAATATGGAGTAATAGTATCGAAGGAGGTGTTTCTGGAGTTTCCATTCCGAACACGATTGTTGCGAAAACGTCACCACTCATAATGTGCAATTATCTAAAGTTCGCTTCTAAAACAAAAAAGTCCAAAAACATGCCCAATCATCCTAATATGGTGTAATAGTACCAAAGGAGGTGTTTTTAGAGTTTCTGTTTCGAACACGAATGTTGCGAAAATGTCACCACCCTTAATGTTCGAGAATCAAAAGTTCGCTTCCGGAATAAAAAGTTTCATTAACATGCCCAATCATCCTAATATTGTGAAATAGTACCGTAGGAGGCTTTTATGTAGTTTTCGTTAAGGACACAAATGTTGCGAAAACATCGACACCCATAATGTGCAAGAATTATAAGTTTGCTTCTAGAACAAAAAGGTTCAAAAACATGGCCAGTCATCCTAATATGGTGCAATAGTATTGAAGTTGGTGTTTATAGAGTTTCCTTTCCAGACATGAATGTTGCGAAAATTTCACCACCCGTAATGTGCAAGAATCAAAAGTTCGCTTCCGAAAAAAGGTTCATTAACATGCCCAATCATCCTAATATGGTGTAATAGTATCGTACGAGGTGTTTCTTGAGTTCACGACACAAATGTTGCGAAAACGTCACCACCCGTAATGCGCAAGAATCAAAAGTTTGTTTACAGAACAACAATGTTAATTAACATGCCCAATCATCCAAATATGGTGTAATTGTACCAGACGAGGTATTTTTGGAGTTTATGTTCCGGACACGAATTTTGCAAAAACTTCGCCACCTGTAATGTGCAAGAATCAAAAGTTCGCTTTCGGAACAAAAAGGTTCATTAACATGCCCAATCCTTCTAATATGGTGTATTATTACCTAAGGAGGTGTTTCTGGAGTTTCTATTCTGAACACGATTGTTGCGATAACGTCTCCACTCATAATGTGCAATTGTCAAAAGTTTGTTTCCGAAACAAAAAAGTTCAAAAACATACCCAATCATCCTAATATGGTGTAATAGTACCGAAGGAGGTGTTTCTAGAGTTTCTGTTCCGTACACGAATGTTGTGAAAACGTCACCACCCAAAATGTGTGAGAATCAAAAGTTCGCTTCTGGAATAAAAATGTTCATTAACATGCCCAATCATCCTAATATGGTGTAATAGTACCGTAGGAGGCATTTCAATAGTTTCCGTTCAGGACCGAAATGTTGCGAAAACATAGACACCCATAATGTGCAAGAAATAAAAGTTCGCTTCTAGAACAAAAAGGTTCAAAAACATGGCCAATCATCCTAATATGGTGTAATAGTACTAAAGGAGGTGTTTTTCTAGTTTATGTTTAGGACACGAATGTTGCGAAAACGTCACCACCCGTAATGTGCGAGAATCAAAAGTTCGCTTTCAGAACAAAAAGGTTAATTAACATGCCCAATCATCGTAATATGGTGTAATAGTATCATACGAGGTGTTTCTTGAGGTACCGTTCATGACACTAATGTTGCGAAAACGTCACCACCCGTAATCTGCGAGAATCAAAAGTTTTCTTATAGAACAACAATGTCCATTAACATTCCCAATCATCCTATTATGGTGTAATTGTACCATATGAGGTGTTTTTGGAGTTTTCGTTCCGGACACGAATTTTGCGAAAACGTCGCCACCAGTAATGTGCAACAATCAAAAGTACGCTTCCAGAACAAAAAGGTTCATTAACATGTCCAGTCATCCTAATATGGTGTAATAGTATCGAAGGAGGTGTTTCTAGTGTTTCCATTCCGAACTCGATTGTTGCGAAAACGTCACCACTCATAATGTGCATCTAAAGTTCACTTCCGAAACAAAATGTCACCACCCGTAATGTTCGAGAATCAAAAGTCCGCTTCTGGAATTAAAAGGTTCATTAACATGCCCAATCATCCAAATATGGTGTAATAGTACCGTAGGAGGCTTTTATGTAGTTTCCATTAAGGACACAAATGTTGCGAAAACATCGACACCCATAATGTGCAAGAAGTAAAAGTTTGCTTCTAGAACAAAAAGGTTCAAAAACATGGTCAATCATCCTAATATGGTGCAATAGTATTGAAGTAGGTATTTCTCGAGTTTCCTTTCCAGACACGAATGTTGCGAAAATGTTGCCACCCGTAATGTGCAAGAATCAAAGTTCGCTTCCAAAAAAAAGGTTCATTAACATGCCCAATCATCCTAATATGGTTTAATAGTATCGTACGAGATGTTTCTTGAGTTTCTGTTCACGACACTAATGTTGCGATAACGTCACCACCCGTAATGCGCAAGAATAAAAAGTTTGCTTATAGACCAACAATGTTAATTAACATGCCCAATCATCATAATATGGTGTAATTGTACCGGACGAGGTATTTTTGGAGTTTCTGTTCCGGACATGAATTTTGCAAAAACTTCGCCACCTGTAATGTGCAAGAATCAAAAGTTCACTTTTGGAATAAAAAGGATCATTAACATGCCCAATCCTCCTAATATGGTGTAATATTACATAAGGAGGTGTTTCTAGAGTTCCAATTGTGAACACGATTGTTGCGATAACATCACCACTCATAATGTGCAATTATCAAAAGTTTGTTTCTGAAACAAAAAGTTGAAAAACATACCCAATCATCCTAATATGGTGTAATAGTACTGAAGGAGGTGTTTCTAGAGTTTCTGTTTCATACACGAATGTTGTGAAAACGTCACCACCCGAAATGTGTGGGAATCAAAAGTTCGCTTCTGGAATAAAAAGGTTCATTAACATGCCCAATCATCCTAATATGGTGTAATAGTACCAAAGGAGGCATTTCTGTAGTTTCCGTTCAGTACACATATGTTGCGAAAACATCGACACCCATAATGTGCAAGAAATAAAAGTTCAGTTCTACAACAAAAAGGTTCAAAAACATGAACAATCATCCTAATATGGTGTAATAGTACTGAAGGAGGTGTTTTTCGAGTTTCCGTTCAGGACACGAATGTTGCGAAAACGTCACCACCCGTAATGTGCGAGAATCAAAAGTTCACTTCCGGAACAAAAAGGTTAATTAACATGCCCAATCATCCTAATATGGTGTAATAGTATCGTACGAGATGTTTCTTGAGTATCTCTTCACGACACTAATGTTGCGATAACATCACGACCCGTAATGCGGAAGAATAAAAAGTTTGCTTATAGAACAACAATGTTAATTAACATGCCCAATCATCATAATATGGTGTAATTGTACCGGACGAGATATTTTTGGAGTTTCTGTTCCGAACACGAATTTTGCAAAAACTTCGCCACCTGTAATGTGCAACAATCAAAAGTTCGCTTTCGCAATAAAAAAGGTTAATTAACAGGCCCAATCATCCTGATATGGTGTAATAGTACCGAAGGAGGTGTTTCTGGAGTTTCCATTCCGAACACGCTTGTTGTGAAAACGTCACCACTCATAATGTGCAATTATCTAAAGTACGCTTACAAAACAAAAAAGTCCAAAAACATGCCCAATCATCCTAATGTGGTGTAATAATAGCGAAGGAAGTGTTTTTAGAGTTTCTGTTTCGGACACGAATGTTGCGAAAAAGTCACCATTCGTAATGTTCGAGAATCAAAAGTTTGCTTCCGGAATAAAAAGGTTCATTAACATGCCCAATCATCCTAATATGGTGTAATAGTACCGTAGGAGGCTTTTATGTAGTTTCCATTAAGGACACAAATGTTGCGAAAACATCGACACCCATAATGTGCAAGAAGTAAAAGTTCGCTTCTAGAACAAAAAGGTTCAAAAACATGGCCAGTCATCCTAATATGGTGCAATAGTATTGAAGTAGGTGTTTCTAGAGTTTCCTTTCCAGACACGAATGTTGCGAAAATGTCGCCACCCGTAATGTGCAAGAATCAAAGTTCACTTCCAAAAAAAGGTTCATTAACATGCCCAATCATCCTAATATGGTTTAATAGTATCGTACGAGATGTTTCTTGAGTTTCCGTTCACGACACTAATGTTGTAATAACGTCACCACCCGTAATGCGCAAGAATCAAAAGTTTGCTTATAGAACAACAATGTTAATTAACATGCCCAATCATCATAATATGGTGTAATTGTACCGGACGAGGTATTTTTGGAGTTTCTGTTCCAGACACGAATTTTGCAAAAACTTCGCCACCTGTAATGTGCAAGAATCAAAAGTTCACTTTTGGAATAAAAAGGTTCATTAACATGCCCAATCCTCCTAATATGGTGTAATATTACCTAAGGAGGTGTTTCTGGAGTTCCCATTGTGAACACGATTGTTGCGATAACGTCACCACTCATAATGTGCAATTATCAAAAGTTTGTTTCTGAAACAAAAAAGTTGAAAAACATACCCAATCATCCTAATATGGTGTAATAGTACTGAAGGAGGTGTTTCTAGAGTTTCTGTTCCGTACACGATTTTTGTGAAAACGTCACCACCCGAAATGTGTGGGAATCAAAAGTTCGCTTCTGGAATAAAAAGGTTCATTAACATGCCCAATCATCCAAATATGGTGTAATAGTACCGAAGGAGGCATTTCTGTAGTTTCCGTTCAGTACACATATGTTGCGAAAACATCGACACCCATAATGTGCAAGAAATAAAAGTTCAGTTCTACAACAAAAAGGTTCAAAAACATGGCCAATCATCCTAATATGGTGTAATAGTACTGAAGGAGGTGTTTTTCGTGTTTCTGTTCAGGACACGAATGTTGCGAAAACGTCACCACCCGTAATGTGCGAGAATCGAAAGTTCGCTTCCGGAACAAAAAGGTTAATTAACATGCCCAATCATCCTAATATGGTGTAATAGTATCATACGAGGTGTTTCTTGAGGTACCGTTCATGACACTAATGTTGCGAAAACATCACCACCCGTAATGTGCGAGAATCAAAAGTTTGCTTATAGAACAACAATGTCCATTAACATGCCCAATCATCCTATTATGGTGTCATTGTACCATATGAGGTGTTTTTGGAGTTTTCATTTCGGACACGAATTTTGCAAAAATGTCGCCACCAGAAATGTGCAACAATCAAAAGTACGCTTCCAGAACAAAAAGGTTCATTAACATATGCCCAATCATCCTAATTTGGTGTAATAGTACCGAAGGAGGTGTTTCTGGAGTTTCCATTCCGAACACGCTTGTTGTGAAAACGTCACCACTCATAATGTGCAATTATCTAAAGTACACTTACAAAACAAAAAAGTCCAAAAACATGCCCAATCATCCTAATGTGGTGTAATAATACCGAAGGAAGTGTTTTTAGAGTTTCTGTTTCGGACACGAATGTTGCGAAAAAGTCACCATTCGTAATGTTCGAGAATCAAAAGTTTGCTTCCGGAATAAAAAGGTTCATTCACTACTACAAAGCGACGCTGTAGCGGCGGGCAAAATCGACCTATAGTGGCGGGCATCCAGTCCGCCACTACTACCGCTGGTTAGCAGTGGCGGTCAGGGCGCCCGCCACCACTGTGTCAACAGCAGTGGCGGGCGCGCTGACCTCATCGGCCCGCCACTGCTATTATCAATATCAGTGGCGGGCAGATGATGTCAGCGCGCCTGCCACCACTATGTCAACAGCAGTGGCGGGCGCGCTGACCTCATCTGCCCGCCACTGCCATTATCAATAGCAGTGGCGGGCAGATGATGTCAGCACACCCGCCACCACTGTGTCAACAGCAGTAACGGGCAAGCTACCTCATCTGCCCGCCACTGCTGTGTATAAGCCATAACACAGAATGTTGTGATCCCACAAACCAAAACACAGAAATTATATGCTTCACACAACCATCCACATACACAGCAGCAAAACATCCACATATCCACATACATAGCAGCAAAACATCCACATATCCACATACACATCCACAACAACAACACATCAACACAACAACCATCCATCTCATCAATTTTCAAAAATTTACAAAGTTTACATTCTTCCGGTTTATGTTTCACAATAACCATCCATCAACACAATTCATTGTTTCACAAATACATGCTCATGCGGTTTATGTTTTCTTGGAAGGCTAACTCATATGTTAATTGGTTCGCCTTTTCATTCTTCCGGCCCAATCATACAGAGTTGGATGCTTAGCCACTTCACTCTCAGGATCGAAAAATACTCCAAGCTCATGAAGAATCTCATGCATCGTGAAGCGGCACATCCTTGATACGATTTCGTACATTTGTGATTCAGAGAGTTGGCTCTTCTGGGCAATGGTTGATGGACCTGACGACTGCATACGTAAAATATAAGTACATACGCTGCAAGTTATATTAGATTAACACACAAGAAATCAACTTACTTCTTTAGTATCCTCAGATACTGTCCGCCCAAACTTTCCTAAGTTATTTCTCATGAAATCACAAGTATAGTAGCCACAATGCACGGAACCAAGAGATTGTTTGTGACACTTCAAAATAGACAAAGTTAGAACGATATATAGTTTGGCTTTATCAATTGAATTAACAAATTTAAAAATATAATATTACCGGATAGTTGGTTCTGATAAGCATTTCTTTCGGCCTCTGTGGATCATGTGGGCCACCTAACTTTTCCACGTAGTATCTATATGCACTCTGAATAACATTTAATATATCTTGATATTCTTTTTTGGGTTTGTCGAGCGAGTCGATCACATAAACCCTTGAGCTCTTTGGGTATAGCAGAAGTGCAATCCAATGATCACTATCGAAAGAAGTAATATATGATTATGTTAGTTTCATAATCGATAAAACGTGATTAAGTGGATATAGTGGGTATACTTACTTAAAGTTATATGCCCCACTTATCATTTCTCTGTCCTTCCATTGATACATGCACCGCGCAATATACAACGCGGCACAATTCCTTTTGTTCTTCTTAAGTTTGTCTTCGTCTTTATTGAACATCTTTCTTTGAAATTTTTTCTTACCCGCAGTCCAGTACTTGCTATCGTTCTGGTTTAGTGTCGGGTTCAGCGCACTTTGGCTTATTAATGACGGGTTTAAGTACCCATACAATTTAGACTCGTCACCGCGTGAATTACAACTGCATATGTTATAAAACAATAGTCAATATAAGACATTATTTATTTTCGCTTTGTATTGACAAAGTATAAAGTACTTACATGCACCAGAGCATCATGCTTGTGATGTCGGTTCACTTCAGACGAAACATCCGATGGAAGTCGTCGAAAAATAGTGCAAGCTTAAACTCTGGGCAGTTGAATATTTCTTGTGGAACCTTCAGTTCTATTTGTGTTACTCCTAACGAAGACGCTTCGAGGTACCAGTCATGAAATGTTTTCATCGTCCAAGGCATACAATTAAGTACTCCTTGGGGTAATAATGGTTTGCCTGGTTCGTATTCGATATAATCCTCATCTCCGTAGGTCCTCTTATCAATAGAAAGTGAACCCGCATGCTTTTGTACTGGAGCCTTTATGGGAGCCGCTTCGGGCATAGAACGTGTTTGCCCCATGGTAGTAAAAAGTTTATGCATCTCAGATTTCAGCGCAGAACACTGCCCAGCTTGAACAGTTATCTTGTGGATTGCTGGCTTTGGGCATGCATCTTGTTTTTCAGGCTCGGCAGCAACTAGCACTGGCACTTTTGTTATGGGCTTGGCCACCGGCACTTGAGGATCAGCCGGAACTGGCACTTGAGGCTCAGTCGGAACTAGCACTGGCATTTGATCTGGCTCTGGTACATTTGTGTTGGGCTCATCAGTGGGCTCAAGCACTGGCACTGGCTTTGTCACTTGAGGATCAGGCTCAGTCACTTTCGATTCTATCAAGTCTGCCACTTTATTGGGCACTGGCTCTTCCTCTGCCTTTTCCTCTATTTCACGCTCATCAACAGGTGATAATGATCCTATATTTTGCACATCCTGAGATGAAAGATATGTTGGGGGTTGTGATGAGACAATAGGTGATTTACTTAGAGAACTTGTCTGCAGTAATTTGATATCTCGGCTCGCCCATAGGACAAAGTTATTTAGAGCATCTCCGATTGTCTCAATCCCCTCATCAGGCATTGGAAGATCCAAGGGGTCATTAATAAATCTGTCGTTGGTGATCTCATTGACCTGAACCTTGGTATAGTCAGCAGGAATAGGCCGATTATGAAATAAATCCCCAGGCATAGCAATGCCTCGTGCAGCCTCTTGGGAATGCCCTTTGTGCCCTATCGGTACATGCATGCTGCATGGTGTGTCCTCTTTAATATAATTTACAGGAAATTTGTCTTGTACTGAGCCAACACTGCTTGCTACGTCGAGTCGTACCTCTGGCACAATTATTTGTCCAGCTGCAGCCTGCATTATGTTTGGATTCTCGTTAATAAATTCAAAAAAGTGTCGCTCCCACTCTGCACGGCGCTCTGCGGCGTCGTCTGTGCGTGCTTGACGCTTCTTGTATGTGGCACCCTCCTGTTTCTTGAAAGTATTTTTCCAGGGTGCTATAGAAGAGACACCTCGGGTGCGCCCTCGATGTTCCTCGTTTCCGAGAGCAGATGTAAGCTGGTCATTACATCCCTCGGGCTTGAACTTTCCAGTCTTCTCCAACTCAGCAATTTCCTGTGCTTTCTGGAATACTTCACTAGTCCGTGAGTCGGAGAGCATATATTGGCCCTCGGGTGTTTTTTAGCTCAACCTAGGAGCCATCTCTTAGTGCGCTGATCAGCACCTGAAAACTGTTCAGGTAACCCAGTCGCACGGTCCTCCTCCTCCTTTCTACTCCACTCATCCTCCTTGGCCTTATAACCACCTGGCCCAAGTTTATGGGGGAACTTATTCTTCTTATTAAGTTCTTTGAACATGATGCTCTCTTGTTTGGCTTCTTCCGAGCAATGCTGCATTTTGAATTCGTTCCATTCATTTGGCATTATAAAGCCGTAGTCGTTGAGTGGCGACTCATCTTTATGAAGGTATTGTGTGTTCAGTTTAGTCCTAAATGTACGGAGAGCCTTCCCGATAGTCTTCAATGTGGCAGCTTTAGCGTCTTCTAAGCGGTCTTCCGGGAATTTATAATGCGCTTTTATATGCTGCCACAATTCGTTCTTTGTAGCTTCAGGGACAGTCTTCCAATTTTTCCAAACTATCTTACATCGCTCCCTGGCGAGACATCCACAGTCGTTACGCCACTTCGCTGTGATTTCTTTTGGCTTCTTTGGAGCCCCATCAACATGCACTTCTTCAACCTCATAGATAGCTCAACATCTGTTCGCTCAGCTGACTCAATAGCTGGGACAATAGTTGTTCTTTTCTCGACTTGGAATAATCGACGCTTGCTTCCTCGCTTTGGACGATCCTACGATGATAGACAATGTGAGCTTCAGGAATGTAATCCTCGGTTAGAAGCTACTCTGACTTGTTACTAACGTAATAATTACCTCCGCTTGAGCTTCAGGAATGTAATCCTCGTCGGCGTCTTCTCTCGTTCTCTTCTTCCTAGGCTCCATTGGATGTTCATTCTCCGGAGAGTGGTACGAAGATTCGCTATCGGAGGATCCTTCAGATGAACCCTCTTTATTTGTTTTTGCGGGAGACTCGTAGATGAGCTCCTCGATGGAACGTCCTTCTTCCGCCATAGATAAACTATTCATATTAAGAGGCTAATGTATCAGAATTTTGGTTATGCAAAAAAGGTCTGATGTCATATTAATCCTAAAGTTAGGATGTTGTGTTGTTCTCTCTCTCTAGTGTTGTTGAGGCCTCAGCATATTTTGTGTTGTTTTTCAAAATGTTCATGTCTGCCATGGAACCATGTGCACATCCATTCCCTGTCAGCAACACGAGAAAGAAGAAGCTGTTGATAGGAATGGATGTGTCACATGGTTTGATGACATACATGAGATAACTCAATAACAATTTGCATCATAGGCCCCTAAAAGGAATTGTGGAATCTAATGTTGGCCTTCAGCTGGATGAACTTGACGATTAGTATATAGTAACCTTAGAAATAATAGCAGTAGTAAACTGATCACAGTGTTGTTTAGGCCTCAGCATATTTTGTGTAGCTTTTCAAAATGTTCATGGCTGCCATGGAACCATGAGCACATCCATTCCCTGTCAGCAACACGAGAAAGAAGAAATTGTTGACAGGAATGGATGTGTCTCATGGCTTGATGACATACATGAGATAACTAAATAACAATTTGCATCATAGGCCTCTAAAAGGAATTGCAGAATCTAATGTTGGCCTTCAGCCAGATGCATGAACTTGAGGATTAGTATATAGTAGCCTTAGAAATAATAGCGGTAGTAAACTGATCATATTGTTGTTTAGGCCTCAGCATATTTTGTGTAGCTTTTCAAAATGTTCATGGCTGCCATGGAACCATGAACACATCCATTCCCTGTCAGCAACACGAGAAAGAAGAAATTATTGACAGGAATGGATGTGTCTCATGGCTTGATGACATACATGAGATAACTAAATAACAATTTGCATCATAGGCCACTAAAAGGAATTGCAGAATCTAATGTTGGCCTCCAGCCAGATGCATGAACTTGATGATTAGTATATAGTAGCCTTAGAAATAATAGCGGTAGTAAACTGATCACAGTGTTGTTTAGGCCTCAGCATATTTTGTGTTGCTTTTCAAAATGTTCATGGCTGCCATGGAACCGTGAGCACGTCCATTCCCTGTCAGCAACACGAGAAAGAAGTTGTTGACAGGAATGGACGTTTCACACGGCTTGATGACATACATGAGATAACTCAATAACAATTTGCATCATAGGCCTCTAAAAGGAATTGCAGAATCTAATGTTGGCCTTCAGCCAGATGAACTTGAGGATTAGTATAAGTAGCCTTAGAAATAATAGCAGTAGTAAACTGATCACAGTGTTGTTTAGGCCTCAGCATATTTTGTGTAGCTTTTCAAAATGTTCATGGCTGCCATGGAACCGTGAGCACATCCATTCCCTGTCAGCAACACGAGAAAGAAGAAGTTGTTGACAGGAATGGATGTGTCTCACGGCTTGATGACATACATGAGATAACTCAATTACTATTTGCATCATAGGCCTCTAAAATGAATTGCAGAATCTAATGTTGGTCTTCAACCGGATGCATGAACTTGAGGATTAGTATATAGTAGCCTTAGAAATAATAGCAGTAGTAAACTGATCACAATGTTGTTGAGGCCTCAGCATATTTTGTTGCCATGGAACATTAGAGGGAAAAACAACACAAAATATGCTGAGGTATCAACAAAACTAAAGAGAGAGAACAACACAATCTCCTAACTTGAGAATTAATATAGTGGCTTCGGAAGTAATAGCTGACTACTGTAGCCAAGAAGAGTTTTCATACATTTCCACCTTTGACACTGTGATCAGTTTACTACTGCTATTACTCTAGAGTACTAGCAGTAGTAAACTGATCACAGTGTCAAAGGTGGAAAATGTATGAACACTCTTCTTGGCTACAGTAGTGAGCTATTACTTCTGAAGCTACTATATTAATCCTCAAGTTAGGAGATTGTGTTGTTCTCTCTCTCTTGTGTTGTTGAGGCCTCAGGCATATTTTGTGTTGTTTTTCAAATATGTTCATGGCTGCCATGGAACCGTGAGCACATCCATTCCCTGTCAGCAACACGAGAAAGAAGAAGTTGTTGACAGGAATGGATGTGTCGCACGGCTTGATGACATACATGAGATAACTCAATTACTATTTGCATCATAGGCCTCTAAAAGTTGTTCTAAAAAAGTGGTAATGTGGTATGCAATATTTCTCATGGCATAACTTAGATATAGAAGACTTCACTCAAGAACTAGAGGGGGGTGAATAGGCGCCTCGACAAAATTCTTTCGAATTAGATGGCCCTTTCAAAACACCCAACGCTCCTCTAAAAAAGTGGTAATGTGGTATGCAATGATTTCAAGGGTAGCCGAGGGTGGCGTGGGCTTTGGGAGCGACGTGCGGAGTTTGGCGGCGACGGCCTTCGGGGACGACGACGACGGGCTCCGAGGGCGGCGTGGGCTCCGGGAGCGGCGGCAATGGGCAGAGTTCGGCGCACGGGAGTTAGAAATGAAACTAGGTTTTCGGACGGCGGGAGCAAAAACTTTTATATAGGTGGATTAGCAGTGGCGGGCATGCTGATGTCATCCTGCCCGCCACTGCTATTTTCCCTTAGTAGCAATTCATTTGAATATAGCTCCATTTGAATAGCAATTCACATTTAGAAAGTACAATGGAGATGCTCTAAGGACAATAAACCCTAGAAACCTAACTTAGCTTGTGTTGGCCTACCTCTCTCAAGAATACACTCAAGAACATAAGAACACTCAAGAACTAGAGGGGGGTGAATAGGCGCCTCGACAAAATTCTTTCGAATTAGATGGCCCTTTCAAAACACCCAACGCTCCTCCAAACTTAATCACAGATTTAGCTCCAATGAGTCAAATTAAAGACTATATCACAAACTTAGATATAGAAGACTTCACCCAAAATAAATGCCAAAATCAATGCCACTTCACAGTACCAAAATCAATTCCCAAAAAGTGGTAATGTGGTATGACATACATGAGATAACTCAATGCCAAAATCAGTGTTAATCACATAGAGTACCACTTCACAGTGGATGAATGGTGCAATCAGGAATCATTTTCAGCTTTTTGACCATATTCAGAATAAACTGCAAAATTTACCAACTAAAACAGTTTATATTAATATGATTGAAGATGGGCTAACACACATATAAGTTCAGGAAGAACATAGTTAGGACAATCCTCTTTTCAAGGTCAAAAACTCACAACACAATCAAACAAACTTTCAACACACTTCAATCACACTTAAGTAAATCTAGAGACTAAAAGCAGTAGGTAAATATAGAGACTAAAAGCAGTAGGTACAAAGTTTAGCAACCTGAACGGGGACGGCGACATGCGCTCGGGGAAGGGATGGCGGTGATGGCTCCAAGACGGCAGCGCGGGGTCTGGGGACAGCGACGTGGGCTCCGGTCACAGGCGGAGCTCGGGGCGACGGCGGTGACGGGTTTTGAGGGTGGCAGCGCGGGCTCTAGGATGGGGATGGTGGCGTGCGTTGGGGACGGGTTCCGAGGGTGGCGGCGCGGGCTCCTGGACAGGGATGGCGGTGTGCGACGGCTCCGAGGCGGCGGCGATGGGTTCGGGTACACCGACGCGGGCTCCGGTGACAGCCTTTGAGGATGACTGCGATGGCTCCGAGGTGGTGGCGAGGGGTCCGGGGACACCAACGGCTTCGGGGATGACAACGACAACGGCGGCGCGGGCTCTAGAAGCGGCAGCAACTGGCGGGAGAAGATTAGGGCTTAGGGTTTTCAGACGGTGGGAGTGAAAAATTTATATAGGCGTATTAGTAGTGGCGGGCACATGCTGATGTCAGCATGCCCGCCACTGATATTTATCGTAGTAGTGGCGGGCAAAGACATAGTAGTGGCGGGCCACTGACGTCACCGACCGCCACTACTAGGGTTTAGTCTGGGCGGGTGGAAAAAAGTATAGTAGTGGCGGGCATACGCTGATGTCAGCATGCGACCGCCACTACTAAAAGGATAGTAGTGGCGGGCTGGTGACGTCATCCTGCCCGCCACTACTAATCCGACGCTGGTGGGGTTATATAGCATACGTTGCCACTCATGTCGAGAAACACTTAGTAGCGCAGTGGTGCGGGGGTTGCTTGGGTGCCATGCGGTTCGAGGTTCGAACCTTGCTGCCTTCAGGCGGTTTGAGGTTCGAACCTTGCTGCTAGCATCCAAACATTTTTTTTACATTTCTATTCTATTTTTATGACTTTTTTATTCATGTTTAAATTCTAGTTTGAACTTGATTTTTTTAAAACAAAAATACATCATAACTTATCAAATTTAAAAAATTGGTATTATTCTGCCTCACTTTACTTTTTCTCCCTTAGTTTACTGTTTTTATTTCATTAAGTGTGTTTTTATGATCAAAGTCAAAATAAGTTCAATTTGAACTACAAGACATGAAATAATTCACCAAAATTTATAGAAAACCATATTCATGTTTTGACTCTATAATTAGTTATTATCTAGTAAATTTAAAACCATCATAAAAAAGGTAGGTTTCCACAACACTCGATCGACAACTTGTATTTTTATAGTTTTTAATCCTCAAAAAATAAAATAAAGTCTAAAAAAGATGAGACTTGTCATGTTGTTATGATATGATCGATCCATAGATGTTGTCATAAAAAATAAAATTGTTTCGAGAAAATAATCATGTAGGGCGTTAAGAAACCTAAGATTCTCCGGGGATGAATTAGGGTTTAGAGATGAAATGACTCAGGTTTGAAAGCAAAACCTATAGTTGATTCTTCCTTTGAACTTGAAACTTTTTGTACAATAAAAATACAACACCAATATTCTAATTGCAAAAATTGGTATTTTTCATTAACAGAAATTGGTATTTAAATGCAAAAAAGTCCACGTAGAGGTAGGGATTATCTAGCATACACTGCACAAATAGCCGAGAAATACTTTGTAGCGCAGTGGTGCGGGGGGTTCTTTGGTGCCATGCGGTTTGAGGTTCGAACCTTGCTGCCGACAGGCGGTTTGAGGTTCGAACCTTGCTGCTGGCGCCAAATCAACATTTTTTTTCTGTTTTGTACTTTTTTAAATTTTCAGCACTTTTTTATTGATGTTTTAATCCTCGTTGAACATGAATTTTTTCTAACAATAAAAATACATCATAATTTATCAAATTTAAAAAGTTGGTATTTTACTGCCTCAGTGTACGTCACTCGACTTAGTGGTGGCGGGCCGATGACATCATGCGACCGCCACTACTAAAAGGATAGCAGTGGCGGGCTGGTGACGTCAGCCTGCCCGCCACTACTAATCCGCCACCGCTGGTGGGGTTATCTAGCATACGTTGCCACTCATGTCGAGAAACACTTAGTAGCGCAGTGGTGCGGGGGTTGCTTTGGTGCCATGCGGTTCGAGGTTCGAACCTTGCTGCCGGCAGGCGGTTTGAGGTTCGAACCTTGCTGCTAGCATCCAAACATTTTTTTTACATTTTCATGACTTTTTTATTCATGTTTAAATTCTAGTTTGAACTTGATTTTTTAACAATAAAAATACATCATAACTTATCAAATTTAAAAATTTGGTATTTTTCTGCCTCACTTTACTTTTTTTATTTCATTAATAAACATGTACAATAAAAATACATCATAACTTATCTATAGTTTATTCTTCCTATGAAATTGAAACTTTTTGTACAATAAAAATACAACACCAATATTCTAATTGCAAAAATTGATATTTTTCTCCCTTAGTTTACTGTTTTTATTTTCATTAAGTGTGTTTTTATTACATGTTGTTACTATATGATCGAGACTTTGTAGCGCGGTGGTGCGGGGGCTCGCTTGACATATCATGTTTATTTGAAAGCAAGTAAACAAACACAAGTCCAGGCTGGGGAAACCAGCTTACACATCGAAACGCACTACTGGTCAAACCCAAAAGAAAGATATGGTTTGGAGCTTCTTCTTCTTCCTCGGCACAAACCCAACCTATTTCTGGTTAAACAGATTAAAAGCCTCAACTTGCCAATCCTCAACCAAATCGGCATCATCAGGCAGTCTGAACTGCTCTCCATGTTCCTGAACAAGAAAATACACGCGGCGACGATAGTGAGGACAACTTATTATCAATGATTGAATTGGATGATAAAAATATAAAATTTGCATAAAAAGAGGATCTTGCCTCCCTCCTCTTGCTGCCGCATTGCTCTACATGCTTCCCTTTTCCACCGCTAGCCTCGGCATGTTTCCCTCTACCACCGATTGTCTCATCATTCTTCCGTCTGCCAACACTTACCCTATCTGGTTGCGGCGATCGCGAGTCGTCCTCCGAGTCGGAGTCCATTATGAGAATCACTTTCTTCGCCAAACAACTGCAAACTATACCATCATGTACCTTATGTTTACCGCATTTGCAAACCTCACACACGCCACTTGATGTAGAGTCTGAGGATCCACTGTTTGTTGGTTCAATCTTAGGAGGAGCCATCTGCATTTTTTTTGTCACATTGTTATAGTGGAAATTTTTTTTCTCAGAAATTTTTTATAGTACATTAAAAAACATTATTGTTATAGTGGAAATTTTTTTCTCAGAAATTTTTTACAGTAGATTAAAAAACATTATTGTTATAGTGCATTCTACTAGTAATATTATACTAAATTATATTACCACGCATAAATTAATATAACAATCCTCCATCATTTTAACCCTAAGCTCGAATAAAATAAGACCAAAGATATAGGTTAATAATCATTTACTGATCGACTGGATGGCGGCGACGGGCGGCGCCGACGGGCTCCGAGGAAGGCGGCGACGGGCGGAGGGCAGCGGCGACGTGCTCCGGGACGTCGACGGCGGCGACGGGAGGAGGGGGGCGACACGGGAGTTTAGGGTTTAGAAAATGAAACTAGGTTTTCGGACGGCGGGAGTGGAAAGTATATATAGGTGTCTTAGTAGTGGCGGCATGATGACGTCATCCAGCCCGCTACTACTATGTCGGATAGCAGTGGCGGTCTGGTGACATCATGCGACCGCCACTACTAAATCGGATAGCAGTGGCGGTCTGGTGACGTCATCCTGCCCGCCACTACTGCTTCTGGTGTGGTTATCTAGCATACGTTGCCACTCATTTCGAGAAACACTTAGTAGCGCAGTGGTGCGGGGGTTGCTTTGGTGCCATGCGGTTCGAGGTTCGAACCTTGCTGCCCGCAGGCGGTTTGAGGTTCGAACCTTGCTGCTAGGCATCCAAACATGTTTTTTACATTTCTATTCTAATTTTCAATACTTTTTATTCATGTTTTCTCTTAGTAGTGATTATATATATAGCATATAATACTCTTCCTACAATGACGTGAAACACTTAGTAGCGCAGTGGGGCCATGCGGTTCGAGGTTTGAACCTTACTGTTGGCATAATTGATGTTTAATTAAATCCTCATTTGATCTTGAAAATGTTTTAATAATAAATGACATAATTGATTTTACAACTAAACATAAATGATCTAGCCTTGAACTAATTTTCCATCGCCATTGGTGCGTAGATAAGGAATCACACTGCCAAATGACAGTTTTGCTTCAACCACATTGATCCTTGATATGTCAACGAAAAACGGCACCTCATCAAACTGATTGTATTCTTCTTCGTCTTCGACTCCATCAACTCCAACAATTCTTTGTTTTCCTAGAGCAACGATGTATTTTTTCTCATCTTTAGGATCAAGTATGTAAAATACTTGTGCCACGGATTGAGCGAGTATCCAAGGGTCATCTTATAAGCCACCTTATTAAGGTCAACTATCGTAAACCCGTAATCATCCACCTCCACACCTTCTGGATGTCTGACCCACTGACACTTAAATACAGGGATTTCTATAGAGTTCCCGTAGTTAAGTTCCCATATTTCTTCGATGTATCCATAGTAAGCATTCTTTTGTCCAGTGCTATCTTCTGCTTCTCCTCTGACACCACTATTTTGGCGCTGACTCTTTTGATCCTTTGCTTTGGTATAGAATGTGAAACCATTGATGTCATACGCTTGCCATGTTTTAACCATGCTCAATGGACCGTAAGACAATTTATTTATCATCATCTCTTCGTCGGTTTCTCCGATCGAAAGGTTTAGATCCCTCAGCCATGATATGAAATAAATTTTGTGTTCTTTCATAATCCATTGTTCATCGCGATCTTCATTCTTTTCACGAAGCTCTTGCAGGTGTTGTTCAACATATGGTCTCATAATCGCCAACTGATGCATTACACTGTAATGTGATTCTCTTATTCTTTGGTAACTATTGTCTCGTATGATTTTCCTGCCTTTAGTTCCTTTACCGGTGAGTCTTCCATGGTGCCGCGACACGGGAACTCCTATTGGTCTTCCATCTCTTATGTAATCTGCGTAGCACTCAATGACTTCCTCAGTCGTGTAGCCCTCTATCATGGAACCCTCTGGATAAGCACGATTTCGTACGTAACCCTTGAAGATAACCATTAGACGCTCGTACGCATACATATTGTGCAGGTACGTTGGACCGAGAACAAAGATTTGGTCTGCTATATGTATCATATAGTGCTCCATAATATCAAAATATGAAGGAGGAAAGCACATCTCAAGCTGACACATAGTCTCCCTCATTTGTTTACGTAATTCATTTAACTCTTCAGTGTCGATCACCTTCTTTGATATGACATTGAAGAAGTGACACATGTGTGTTATCACCATCTTCAGAAATGAATGTTTGACTCCTCTTACTGCGATGGCGAGGAATAGCCCAAGCATAACATGACAATCATGAGTGTTGTAGCCGCTCATCCTCAAATCTGCTACGGAGATAATATTCTTTATATTCGTTGAGAATCCTGTTGGAACTCTAATTCCATGTAGACACCTGCAGATTGATCTTTTCTCGTCAATTGTGAGGTTATAGCTAGCAGCCGGAAGGAAAAATTTTCCATTGGCCCTTTCCTGTGGGTGAAGCTCGGGTCTAATTCCGAGAGTTTGAAGGTCCCTTCGTACTTTGAGTCCATCTTTTGATTTGCCCGGTATGTCTAACAAAATACCGATAGTGCTTTCGAAGACATTCTTCTCAATGTGCATTGTATCGATAGCATGACCAATCTCCAACTCCTTCCAATAGGGCAAATATCTAAAGAAGATCGACTTCTTTTTAAATGGAGCGTCCTTTGAAATTTTTTCAGATTTCATCCTCTTCTTTCCGAAAACAACTTTGATATTCTTTACCATTTCGAATAGAAATTTGCCATCTCGATTTCGTGGAGGCTGTCCAAGCTCGATTGTACCGTCGAAATGGTTCCTATTTCTTCGATATTTGTGGTTTTTTGGTAAAAATCTGCGGTGTCGCATATATATCGTCTTAACGAATGATGGAAGATGCATAGATTCTGTCTGGTCCACACACACTACACATGTTGTCTTTCCTTTAACCTGTCCTGTTAGGGACATGTGTCCTGGGTCGTCAGCTATGGTGCAAAAGATTATGGCTCTTAGATTGAAGTGCTCTTTCTTGTGCTCATCCCACACACAGACACCATGTTGCCATAGACGTTTCATATCCTCCATCAAAGGTTCTAGAAAGATATCAATGTCATTGCCAGGTTGTTTTGGACCAGAAATTAGAGTAGTGAGCATAAGGTATTTTCTTTTATGGCACAACCATGATGGAATGTTGAACAAGCATAGAAAGACTGGCCACGTACTATGTGGGTTCCTCATCTCACCGAAGGGATTCATTCCATCCGTGCTAAGCCCCATCCTGATATTTCTAGGATCGTCCGAGAAATCTGGATGGGCCAGGTCAAATGATTTCCACTGCCTAGCATCCGCAGGGTGCCGAAGTTTTCCGTCCTTCTTTCGCCCAGCGAAATGCCAGATTAATAGTTCAGCATCTCTAGGATTAGAGAACATACGTTTCAAGCGATCAATCACTGGTAGGTACCACATTACTAAGGCTGGAACTTTCCTCTCCATCTATTTTCCAGGATGGTCTTCAATAACATTTTTATTCCTCTTCTGCAACCTCTTATTATTCTTCTTCTGGTGGTCATTGTAGTCCTCCACACAGTCATTTGGACGTTTGTATCGACTCGCGTTGCACTGCGGACATCTCTCTAACAATCCATACTCTTTTCGATATAGGATACAGTGGTTCGGGCATGCATGAATCTTCTGAACGCCCAAAGTCAACGGACAAATCATCTTCTTTGCTTGGTACATATCAGATGGTAAACCATTGTGTTTTGGCAAAACCTTTTTTAGGAGTTGTAAAAGATCTGAAAAACTAGTGTCAGACCATCCATTGCTGGCCTTAGTTTCATAAGCTCAAGAATTGTGTACAACACAGTATACTGCTTATCGCATCCGTGGCGTTCCTCGTAAAGAAGGTTTTTTAATGCTTTGTCAAGTGCTTCAAAGTTATCGTATCCTTTGGTTGTAGTTCTCTGCAACAACACCTCAGGCGCAACATTTCGCATCAGTTCCTCCACATCAAAGGCGTCATCATCATCATGTTGATCAACATCATCATGTGTTATGTCGGATGTATGATCACAACCTCTTCTATGTTGATGAATGATGAGCATCTTGCGGCACATCAGAATCTTCAGGAGGATTTTGGCCCATCTCACCGTGTTTCGTCCATATATAATAGTTCTTCACGAAACCATTTTTCAACAAGTGGAATCGTATGGTTTCACGATCAGAACACGGATACATCGCTTCGTTTTTACAAACTTTACAAGGACAATATATTGCCTCTTCACTCTGACGGGAAGCATATTGTGCGGCAGCTTCAGTAAATTCAGTTACTCTGTTAAAATATGCCACCACATCTCCGTCGTTGGACGAGTACATCCAGGACCTGTGCTCCATCTAAAACATATATTATTTGAAAAAATATTAATAAAATCATTATTGTTAATTTTAGTAATTTACAAATTGAAAATATATTCATTTATTATCGCTCATAACAACATTAATTAAAAATCCTCAATGCTTTAATTAAAACTACTTATTAAGCAGAAAAAATTATTAAATAAATTAACTATATTGGTTTCTCTCTCTCTCCAAACAACATAACTCTAGATCTATAATCATAAATCAAATTAAAAAAGAGATTAAAATGATGTAAATCAATATACAAGTGATGAATAATTGTGAGGAGGGTCATATTTGTTCATTTGGGAGAAGGTAACACTGTAAATGGAAGATTATTTGAAAATTTCTATTCACAAACCCTAAATTAGAAAAACGCTAATAACTCATTGTATACATGATTAAATACAAAATAAATGTGAGATTCGGCATGGATTTACCTCCTAGAATGAAAACCTTCAAAAGAAACGAAAACAAAGCCTCCCCCCTCTTTATCTAGATTTTTGTCGCCATTGTACGGACAAAATAAAATGCGAACTCCAGTAGAGCTCGGGGAGGAAGAAGCTGCGCATTTATAGCTAGAATAGTAGTAGCGGTCGCAAGTGATGTCATCATTACTTTAGTGGCGGCCATCTTAGCAGCGGCGGGCAGCACCAGCGCCCGCCACTGCTATTGGTAAATTAGTGGCGGTCCGGGCTGACGTCAGCACCGACCGCCACTACTTTACCAACAATAGTGGCGGGCGCTGGTGCTGCCGTCAGCACCAGCAACTCTAGTGGCGGGCATCTAATGGCCCGCCACTACAGTGGTTTTGCCCAACGCCACTACAGTGACGGTTTGTAGTAGTGATTAACATGCCCAATCATCCTAATATGGTGTAATAGTACCGTAGGAGGCTTTTATGTAGTTTGCATTAAGGACACAAATGTTGCGAAAACATCGACACCCATAATGTGCAAGAAGTAAAAGTTCGCTTCTAGAACAAAAAGGTTCAAAAACATGGCCAGTCATCCTAATATGGTGTAATAGTATTGAAGTAGGTGTTTCTAGAGTTTCCTTTCCAGACACGAATGTTGCAAAAATGTCGCCACCCGTAATGTGCAAGAATCAAAGTTCGCTTCCAAAAAAAGGTTCATTAACATGCCCAATCATCCTAATATGGTTTAATAGTATCGTACGAGATGTTTCTTGAGTTTCTGTTCACGACACTAATGTTGCGATAACGTCACCACCCGTAATGCGCAAGAATCAAAAGTTTGCTTATAGAACAACAATGTTAATTAACATGCCCAATCATCATAATATGGTGTAATTGTACCGGACGAGGTATTTTTGGAGTTTCTATTCCAGACACGAATTTTGCAAAAACTTCGCCACCTGTAATGTGCAAGAATCAAAAGTTCACTTTTGGAATAAAAAGGTTCATTAACATGCCCAATCCTCCTAATATGGTGTAATATTACCTAAGGAGGTGTTTCTGGAGTTCCCATTGTGAACACGATTGTTGCGATAACGTCACCACTCATAATGTGCAATTATCAAAAGTTTGTTTCTGAAACAAAAAAGTTGAAAAACATACCCAATCATTCTAATATGGTGTAATAGTACTGAAGGAGGTGTTTCTAGAGTTTCTGTTCCGTACACGAATGTTGTGAAAACGTCACCACCCGAAATGTGTGGGAATCAAAAGTTCGCTTCTGGAATAAAAAGGTTCATTAACATGCCCAATCATCCTAATATGGTGTAATAGTACCGAAGGAGGCATTTCTGTAGTTTCCGTTCAGTACACATATGTTGCGAAAACATCGACACCCATAATGTGCAAGAAATAAAAGTTCAGTTCTACAACAAAAAGGTTCAAAAACATGGCCAATCATCCTAATATGGTGTAATAGTACTGAAGGAGGTGTTTTTCGTGTTTCTGTTCAGGACACGAATGTTGCGAAAACGTCACCACCCGTAATGTGCGAGAATCAAAAGTTCGCTTCCGGAACAAAAAGGTTAATTAACATGCCCAATCATCCTAATATGGCGTAATAGTATAATACGAGGTGTTTCTTGAGGTACCGTTCATGACACTAATGTTGCGAAAACGTCACCACCCGTAATGTGTGAGAATCAAAAGTTTGCTTATAGAACAACAATGTCCATTAACATGCCCAATCATCCTATTATGGTGTCATTGTACCATATGAGGTGTTTTTGGAGTTTTCGTTCCGGACACGAATTTTGCAAAAATGTCGCCACCAAAAATGTGCAACAATCAAAAGTACGCTTCCAGAACAAAAAGGTTCATTAACATGCCCAATCATCCTAATATGGTGTAATAGTACCGAAGGAGGTGTTTCTGGAGTTTCCATTCCGAACACGATTTTGCGAAAACGTCACCACTCATAATGTGCAATTATCTAAAGTTCGCTTCCGAAACAAAAAAGTCTGAAAACCTGCCCAATCATCCTAATATGGTGTAATAGTACCAAAGGAGGTGTTTTTAGAATTTCTGTTTCGGGCACGAATGTTGCGAAAATGTCACCACCCGTAATGTTCGAGAATCAAAAGTTTGCTTCCGGAATAGAAAGGTTCATTAACATGCCCAATCATCCTAATATGGTGTAATTGTACCAGACGAGGTATTTTTCGAGTTACTATTCCAGACATGAATTTTGCAAAAACTTCGCCACTTGTAATGTGCAAGAATCAAAAGTTCGCTTTTGGAATAAAAAGGTTAATTAACATGCCCAATCCTCCAAATATGGTGTAATATTACCTAAGGAGGTGTTTCTGGAGTTTCCATTCTGAAAACGATTGTTGCGATAACGTCACCACTCATAATGTGCAATTATCAAAAGTTTGTTTTTGAAACAAAAAAGTTGAAAAACATACCCAATCATCCTAATATGGTGTAATAGTACCGAAGGAGGTGTTTCTAGAGTTTACGTCACCACCCGAAATGTGTGGGAATCAAAAGTTTGCTTCTAGAATAAAAAGGTTCATTAACATGCCCAATCATCCTAATATGGTGTAATAGTACCGTAGGAGGCATTTCTGTAGTTTCCGTTCAGGACACATATGTTGCGAAAACATCGACACCCATAATGTGCTAGAAATAAAAGTTTGCTTCTAGAACAAAAAGGTTCAAAAACATAGCCAATCATCCTAATATGGTGTAGTAGTACTGAAGGAGGTGTTTTTCGAGTTTCTGTTCAGGACACGAATGTTGCGAAAACATCGACACCCATAATGTGCAAGAAATAAAAGTTCGCTTCTAGAACAAAAAGATTCAAAAACATGGCCAATCATCCTAATATGGTGTAATAGTACCGAAGGAGGTGTTTCTGGAGTTTCCATTCCGAACACGATTGTTGTGAAAACGTCACCACTCATATTCTGCAATTATCTAAAGTACGCTTACAAAACAAAAAAGTCCAAAAACATGCCCAATCATCCTAATGTGGTGTAATAATAACGAAGGAAGTGTTTTTAGAGTTTCTATTTCGGACACGAATGTTGCGAAAAAGTCACCATTCGTAATGTTCGAGAATCAAAAGTTTGCTTCCGGAATAAAAAGGTTCATTAACATGCCCAATCATCCTAATATGGTGTAATAGTACCGTAGGAGGCTTTTATGTAGTTTCCATTAAGGACACAAATGTTGCGAAAACATCAACACCCATAATGTGCAAGAAGTAAAAGTTCGCTTCTAGAACAAAAAGGTTCAAAAACATGGCCAGTCATCCTAATATGGTGCAATAGTATTGAAGTAGGTGTTTCTAGAGTTTCCTTTCCAGACACGAATGTTGCGAAAATGTCGCCACCCGTAATGTGCAAGAATCAAAGTTCGCTTCCAAAAAAAGGTTCATTAACATGCCCAATCATCCTAATATGGTTTAATAGTATCGTACGAGATGTTTCTTGAGTTTCTGTTCACGACACTAATGTTGCGATAACGTCACCACCCGTAATGCGCAAGAATCAAAAGTTTGCTTATAGAACAACAATGTTAATTAACATGCCCAATCATCATAATATGGTGTAATTGTACCGGACGAGGTATTTTTGGAGTTTCTGTTCCAGACACGAATTTTGCAAAAACTTCGCCACCTGTAATGTGCAAGAATCAAAAGTTCACTTTTGGAATAAAAAGGTTCATTAACATGCCCAATCCTCCTAATATGGTGTAATATTACCTAAGGAGGTGTTTCTGGAGTTCCCATTGAGGAGCCATGCTGAATAGCGTGGGCCTCATCGCTCCAGATGTGATGAGTCATTGTCAACGATAGTCAAAGAGGACTGGAGAAGAGAAGAGATCTGCTGTTTCATGGGCCGCGTGTGACTCAGGTACACGGGCAGCGAGCGACTGTCGGGCAGAGAAGGCTGCGAAGTCGGGTTGGCCCAATCCGGGTACATGGGCCAGAAGCAGTAGAAGACCCACTGGGCTGTTGACCAGGACTGACTCAGGTACACAGGCGGTGAGCGATTGCCGGGCTGAGAGAGCTGCGGAGTCGGGCCGGCCCAATCCGGGTACCTGGTGCAAAGCCGGTGGAGGCTTTGTCAGTTTCGGCGCAAAACTGACAACCGTTGATCTTGTATCCGACTGTCCAGAAGAGAAGCCGTAGTCGCTGCGAAAACTTAGCTTCCGGATAAGTCATCTGTAACTCTAGGCCCACAGTCAGTCAGTCGTGTCTGTAAATATTCCTAAGGACAATAGAGTCTTTTTCTTTATTTTTGAGTCTGTAAAAACCCTAAGGGGCTGGTAGAATATTCCTAGTGTTGGGAGCCTATAAATAGGACCCCAATCCCTAGGGTTTGGACTACCCTTTTGGCTGAAATCAAATCCACTCTATTGGGTCATTTTGTCTCTCACGCACTCTCTCCTCTCCTGTTCCCTGCTTGCGCCGCCAGGAAGTTCTTGCTTCTGTGTTTATTGCCTTCCATTTATTGTTGCAGTAAATGCCCTATTTCTTTGCGTGCTGCATCTGCAAAGGTTTTAAATGGCTTCATTTCATTAGCATAGCAAGTTTTCCCGTGATTTTTGAGGCTTTGGAGGCTTCAGCTGGGTGTGTTCTTCACTCTAGTAGTACTAGTTCTTGCTGTTGCAAGTAGTACTACCTCCCTGCAGCTACAGTGCTCTGTGCAGCTTTTCACCTTCTACTGCACAGCTTTTTGATCGAAGCAGACAGGCTCTGTCACCTTTTGGCTGTGTTTCGGGCGAAGCCCTTCTCTGTTCGAAGCCACTCAGCTCCGTGAGGCAGGCTTCGATCTAACATCTTCGAAGGCTTCGCTCGATCTTCGATCTTCGGTGTGCGTTCTGTGTTGCTTAGCTTCGAAGTATTTTTCAGAACGGACAGCATCGCTTACTTCGAACGACAGTGCGAAGGGGCTTCGGCTCTAGCTGTTCAAAGTCCATACCTCGATAGATTTCGAAGTTGGGTTCGAAGCTTATAGTTCCGCTAGGCTTCGCACTGACTTTTGTGTGGCGTGTCACCCTTCGCTTCTCTTTTCGAAGCTTGCTCTTTTCGGAGGTAGAGTCTAGGCTTCACACTTAGTTTTCTGTCGTGTGACAGGCTTCACTTCTTTGTTCGAAGGTTGCCCGTGTGTGCGTGTTGTGTTCGAAGCTTTCTGTTCGAAGGTTTTGCTTCGAAGCATTTGGTTCGAAGCTGTGTTCGAAGTTTTGTTTTCGAAGTGCACACTTCGAAGCAGGCTCCGACATTTGTCATACTTCGCTTCGAAGCATACCTCGCTTCCTGCCACTTCGAACTAGACTAGAACCAAACACCTTCGGCATCTTCGACATGCTTCGCAACTGAACTCCGAAGCAGGCTCCGTCACCAATCTCCGAAGTAGACCTCGACGTGCGAAGGGGGCTTCGCCAAGTTCCGAACAGGAGACGAAAATTGGACAGTAACTTCTCTTTTCATTTTATATATACTTAGATCATTTGATTGAGAAGATTAGGCCTGTTACACCATGTTTATCTGCCTAGTTGCACTTATTTAATTAGTCTCAGTTATAATCATTTACTTCTAGGTTAGAAACCTTTAGACTTAGGCCTTTTGTTTAGTTTCTGCTGCTTAGTCTTTTGAGGTGCGTTGGGTATTTGGGAACAGGCCATTGATTCGAAAGAATTTTTTTAAGGCGCCAATTCACCCCCCCCTCTGGTCGCTACTTTCGGTCCTACAAGTGGTATCAGAGCTTGGTTAGGGTTTTTCCATACCTTAACCGGTTCTAAACCCCAGTAGTGACTATGACGTCTCCTGGCAAGGTCCCGTCCTTGGAAGCCTATGGCTATAATTATTGGAAGACTCGCATGCGAGCCTATCTCATGAGCCAGGGTTCGGACATATGGGACATTTGTGTTCACACCACGTTTGTCATTTTGCCAGTTACTGAGCAAGGTACTGCTGGTATCATTGCTCAGCATCTGAGCAACAGTAAGGCTGTGGACATTCTATTTTCTGGCTTAGGTCCCACTGAGTTTGAGCGTGTGAGTCATCTCTCCACTGCGAGAGAGATCTGGGCTACCCTCAAGGCACACCATGAGGGAACAGCATAGGTCAAGGCTCGGCTCTATCAGACCTACCGGCGTGAATATGAGAATTTCACACAGAAGCCTGGTGAATCTGTTGAGGCTTTGTTTGGTCGTTTTCAGTCGATCATAAACAAGCTTCGGGACAACAAGGCTGAGGGTGCTCAGTTAGTCTCAGATCATGAGCAGGCGCTCAAGGTTCTCCATACCTTGGACCCAAAGATCTGGGAGATTAAAGTATCTTCTATCGTTGAGAGCACTTCTTACGATACCTTGACCATTTCTGAGTTGTTTAGCAAGCTGAAGGCCACTGAGGTAGATATCCAGTTGAGATCAAATCTCACTGGTTCTGGATCAAAATCCCTGGCCCTTTCTACACCTTCTGTTGATCCCACTGTTGTGAGCTGTGCTGGGTTCTCTTTGATGTCTATCACTGAGGACCAGCTTGAGTCTTTGAGAGATGATGATTTGTGTCTTTTTAACAACCGGTTGCGTCGTGTCTATGATAAGAGAATGTTCAAAAGACACGGCACAAAGACCGGATGCTTTGAGTGTGGTGATCCAGGACACTTCATCGCCGACTGCCCCAAGCGCAATGGCCACAAGAAGGGCACCGGTGGTGGCTTCCACGACTCAGGCAAGCACGACAGCTCCTCCTTCAACAAGGGCAAGCCAAAAACCAAATTCTTCATAAAGGCCCTGAAGGACTACCGGCGAGAGAACAAGAAGCGCGACAAGGCCTTCTTCGCCGAGATGGAGAAGAGCTACTCCAAGAGGTCCACGTCTTCTTCCTCTTCATCGAGCTTAAGCGATGAGGAGATCGCCATCAAGAAGGGGAAGGACAAGGACGATCCGGCGGGCCTCTGCTTCATGGCCTTCGGAGACAAGCCGAAGAGCCGCTCACACCAGCGCTGAAGATCCCGCAAGAGCTTCTGTTCAATGGCTCTTGGGGATAAGGAAGAAAAGAGCTCTTCCGACGACTCCGACGACGACGACAACAAGGTATCATCCTACGAGCGCGAAATAGTTGATTTACTTGAGAGCAATCGTCAGGAGTTGAGATATCGGGAAAAACTGCTTAGGGGTGAGGAGCCATGCTGAATAGCGTGGGCTTCATGGCTCTAGAAGTGATGAGTCATTGTCAACGATAGTCAAAGAGGACTGAAGAAGAGAGGAGATCTGCTGTTTCATGGGCCGCGTGTGACTCAGGTACACGGGCAGCGAGCGACTGTCGGGCAGAGGAGGCTGCGAAGTCGGGCTGGCCCAATCCGGGTGCATGGGCCAGAAGCAGTAGAAGACCCACTGGGCTGTTGACCAGGATTGACTCAGGTACACGGGCGGTGAGCGATTGCCGGGCTGAGAGAGCTGCGGAGTCGGGCCGGCCCAATCCGGGTACCTGGTGCATAGCCGGTGGAGGCTTTGTCAGTTTTGGCGTAAAACTGACAACCGTTGATTCTGTATCCGACTGTCCAGAAGAGAAGCCGTAGTCGCTACGAAAGCTGAGCTTCCGGATAAGTCATCTGTAACTCTAGGCCCACAGTCAGTCAGTCGTGTCTGTAAAAATTCCTAAGGGCAGTAGAGTCTTTTTATTTATTCTTGAGTCTATAAAAACCCTAAGGGGCTGGTAGGATATTCCTAGTGTTGGGAGCCTATAAATAGGACCCCAATCCCTAGGGTTTGGACTACCCTTTTGGCTGAAATCACATCCACTCTATTGGGTCATTTTGTCTCTCCTTCTCTATCCTGTGTGCGCCGCCAGGCTCTTGCTCGTTCCTGTTTTGCCTTGCATTTGCTCTAATCTCTTGGATGCATTAAAGCCTTGGTCCTTGTTGATTTTATTTGGTGCACATTGTTTGGTTTGGGGAGTTATTGCTTCGGCTACAGGCTGCTTGAATTTATTTCGTGAGAGGAAGTTTCTCTTTTTTTCTTCTGTTCTTCACAAACCGAGTACTAGTTCTTGCTGGTGCAAGTAGTACTACTTTCCTGTAGCTACAGTGTGCTGTGCAGCTTTTCTCCTTCTACTGCTCTGCTTTTAGATCGAGGCTGACAGGCTCTGTCACCTTTTTGGCTGTGTTTCGAGCGAAGCCACTCTATGTTCGAAGCCCCTCAGTATCGTGAGGCAGGCTTCGATCTATCTCCTTTGAAGGCTTCGTTCGATCTTCGGTGTGCAGTCTGTGTTGATAAGCTTCGAAGTATTTTTCTGAACAGACAGCATAGCATACTTCGAACAACATTCTCCGAATCTAGCTGTTTGAAGTCCACACTTTGGTAGGCTTCGAAGTTGGGTTCGAAGCTTGTCATTTCTGATAGACTTCGATTTGATTTCCTTGTGGCGTGTCAACCTTCGGTTCTCCTTCCGAAGCTTTCCCTGTTCGAAGATAGAGTGTAGGCTTCGGAGTTGATTTTCTGTCGTGTGACAGATTTCGCTTCTTTGTTCGAAGGTTGTCCTTTTGAGTGTTGTGTTCGAAGCTTTATGTTCGAAGGTTTTGCTTCGAAGCTTTCGGTTCAAAGTTGTGTTCGAAGTTTTGTCTTCGAAGTGCACACTTCGAAGCAGGCTCCGACTCTGTCACTTTGCTCCGAAGCTCTTGGTTCGAAGCTGTGTTCGAAGCCTTGTCTTCGAAGTACATACTTCGAACCAGGCTCCGGCATTGTCATACTTCGCTCCGAAGTACACTCCGCAACTTGCCACTTCGAACTAGGCTAGACCGTGACATCTTCGGCATCTCGGACAGGCTCCGTCACCATCCTCCAAAGCAGACCTCGACGTGCGAAGGGGGCTTCGCCAAGTTCCGAACAGGAGACAAATTTGGACAGTAACTTCTCTTTCCATCTTACACATACTTAGATCATTTCATTGAGAAGTTTAGGCCTGTTACACCTTGTTCATCTGCCTAGTTGCACTACTTTAGTTTTACACTGTTTATCATCAGTTGCTTCTAGGTTAGAAACCTTTAGACTTAGGCCTTCTGTTTATTTTCTGCTGCGTAGTCTTTTGAGGTGCGTTGGGTATTGGGAACAGGCCATTGATTCGAAAGAATTTTTAAGGCGCCCATTCACCCCCCCTCTGGTCGCTACTTTCGGTCCTACAAGTGGTATCAGAGCTTGGTTAGGGTTTTTCCATACCTTAACCGGTTCTAAACCCCGGTAGTGACCATGACGTCTCCTAGCAAGGTCCCGTCCTTGGAAGCCTATGGCTATAATTATTGGAAGACTCGCATGCGAGCCTATCTCATGAGCCAGGGTTCGGACATATGGGACATCTGCGTTCACACCACGTTTGTCATTTTGCCAGTTACTGAGCAAGGTACTGCTGGTATCATTGCACAGCATCTGAGCAACAGTAAGGCTGTGAACATTCTGTTTTCTGGCTTAGGTCCCACTGAGTTTGAGCGTGTGAGTCATCTCTCCACTGCGAGAGAAATCTGGGCTACCCTCAAGGCACACCATGAGGGAACAACACAGGTCAAGGCTCGGCTCTATCAGACCTACCGGCGTGATATGAGAATTTCACACAGAAGCCGGGTGAATCTGTTGAGGCTTTGTTTGGTCGCTTTCAGTCGATCATTAACAAGCTTCGGGACAACAAGGCTGAGGGTGCTCAGTTAGTCTCAGATCACGAGCAGGCGCTCAAGGTTCTCCATACCTTGGACCCAAAGATCTGGGAGATCAAGGTATCCTCTATCATTGAGAGCACTTCTTACGATACCTTGACCATTTCTGAGTTGTTTAGCAAGCTGAAGGCCACTGAGGTAGACATCCAGTTGAGATCAAATCTCACTGGCTCTGGATCAAAATCCCTGGTCCTTGCTACACCTTCTGTTGATCCCTCTGCTGTGAGCTGTGCTGGGTTCTCTTTGATGTCTATCACTGAGGACCAGCTTGAGTTGTTGGGATATGATGATTTGTGTCTTTTTAACAACCGGGTGCGTCGTGTCTATTATAAAAGAATGTTCAAAAGACACCGCACAAAATCCGGATGCTTTGAATGTGGTGATCCAGGACACTTCATCGCCGACTGCCCCAAGCGCAATGGATACAAGAAGGGCACCGGTGGCAACTTCCACGACTCCGGCAAGCATGAGAGCCCCTCCTTCAACAAGGGCAAGCCCAAGACTCGTTTCTTCAAGAAGGCCCTGAAGGACTACCGGCGAGAGAACAAGAAGCACGACAAGGCCTTCTTCGCCGAGATGGAGAAGAGCTACTCCAAGCGATCCACGTCTTCTTCCTCTTCATCGAGCTCAAGCGATGAGGAGATCACCGTCAAGAAGAGGAAGGACAAGGATGATCCGGCAGGCCTTTGCTTCATGGCATTCGGAGACAAGCCGAAGAGCCGCTCACACCAGCGCCGAAGATCCCGCAAGAGCTTCTGTTCTATGGCTCTTGGGGATAGAGAAGAAAAGAGCTCCTCCGACGACTCCGACGACGACGACAACAAGGTATCATCCTACGAGCGCGAAATAGTTGATTTACTTGAGAGCAATCGTCTGGAGTTGAGATATCGGGAAAAACTGCTTAGGGGGGCTAAGAAAAGGATAGACGAATTAGAGAGTGAGCTTGCCGTGGCCAACGGCAGAATTGAGAGTCTATCTTCTTCCCCTTGCTTGGGTGATAGCAGTGAGTGCCCGAAGTGTGAGGTGCTTCTGTGTGACCTGTCGACTCTGAAGTTCAGGTACACAGAAAGGGTTGATGAGAGGGATGCTTTGGCCACTGAGCTTGAAAGCACTCAGCTGGAGCTAAAAGATGCTCAAGCCACTGTCATTGCACCCTGTGTTGATTGCCCATCTCATCTAGCTGCCTTAGCTGAGCTGAAATCCAAGGGTAATGAACATTTGGGTGATTTGGAGAGGTTGAGAGCTGAGCTTGCGCAGACTAGGCTAGAGCTTGAGACATTGTCAGTTCCACCCACTGTCTGTGAGAACTGTCTGTCTCTTAGAATGGAGCTAATCAAGCTGAAAGCTGAAAAGTCTGTCCAAGTAGAGAGTGAGTGTGAGACCTGCTTGTCTCAGGTGGAGGTTCTGGCTTCCTTGAGAGAGGAGCTAGCAGATTCTCAGAATGAGAACTTTTACCTCCGTTCTATCCTGAGTTGGATCAGTGCCAGAGAGCCACAGCTTGGCATGATGATCCAGCAGTTCAAGAGGCAGGATGGGTTTGGGGTAGGTTACACCTACACCAAGGCTGACTTTGAGAGTGCCATCAGCCGGGCAGTGGAGTGGAGTAAAATGACTCCAGAGCAGAGGTATCCCAAGACTCACTCCACTGAGTCCTCCTAGGCTTGTCAGCCCAAGGATGGAGTGATCCATGAACCACCTAAAGCTCCACCCAAGAAACCTATCTGGGTTCCAAAGCCCAAAAATCTCCACTCTTCTCTTGACTCTCTTCCTGGACCCTCTCAACCCAAGAAGACAACACCAAACACCACTAAGCCCAAACATCCCAAGCCTCAACCACATCCCAAGAAGCCTACCTATCATTGTGAGTACTGTCAGAAAGACGGGCATCTTGCGGAGTTCTGCATCAGGAGGAAGCGGGTTGAGAGAGCAGAGAGGGCTCGTAGTGATCAGGAGCAGTTCTACCAGCAGGGTGGTAGACTGCGTGTTCCTCGGCGCGGGGAGAGGCTGGAGGCCAGGCCGCATCGTGTAGGTGGTGGTAGAGGAGACAGCTTTCTTGCCCGTGCTCTAGTTGGTGGTGTCCGTTCCGGTAGAATTTCAGACCGTGTTGGCGACGGTTCTGGACCTCGTGGCCGCAGGGTTAGGCAAAACCGAGAACCGCGCTTTGAGCCGCGTTTTGGTCCGAACTCTTTTGATGGTTTTCGCTTTCCATCTTTTGAGCAGATGGCTCGACACTGGTTTAGCTCCTTTGCTAAACATGGTGCCGGACCATTTGCTCCCACTTACAGACACTGATTGTGCAGGACCGGGGACTGGAGGATGTTTGGATCATGGACTCAGGATGCTCTCGCCACATGACGGGACATCGCAGATGGTTCTCCAGTCTCACTCCCCCGAGCTCCAAAGAGTACATCACATTTGGGAACAGCGGTCAAGGGAAAGTAAGTGGCATAGGCTCAATTCGCATTTCAGATCATTTCTCTTTAAAGAATGTTGCTTTGGTTAAAAATTTGAACTTCAACTTGATTTCTGTGTCGCAACTTCTTGAGGATGGTTTGGAAGTGCGTTTTAAGAAGGGCAATTCTTCTGTGGTTGATTCTAGAGGGTTTTTGGTTTGTCAGATTTTACCCTTCGGTAAAGTTTTTCGAATTGACTTCTCTAGTTCTTTTGGCCCTTCTCGCTGTTTGATTGCTGGATCTTCTTCTGAGCTCAGGAAGTGGCATAGGAGGTTAGGTCACTTGAGTTTTGATCTGCTAGTCAGGTTAAGCTCTATGGACCTCATCCGAGGATTGCCCAAGCTTAAGATGGAGAAGGATCTAGTTTGTCATCCCTGTCGTCATGGGAAAATGGTTGCCGCTTCTCACGCACCTGTGTCTCAGGTGATGACTTCATATCCGGGCGAGCTTTTACATTTGGACACTGTAGGTCCAGCTCGGGTACGTTCAGTCGGTGGGAAATGGTATGCGCTTGTAATTGTTGACGACTTTTCTCGATTCTCGTGGGTTTTCTTTTTGGAGTCTAAGGATGAAACTTTTCAATTTGTTCATGACCTGATTTTGAAGCTGAAGAATGAGAACAATGGTCGTATGCGAGCAATACGCTCCGACAACGGCTCTGAGTTCAAGAACTCTCAGTTCGTCAGCTTTTGTAGTGATCAGGGTCTGGACCATCAGTTTTCTTCTCCTTACACTCCCCCACAGAACGGTGTTGTGGAACGAAAGAACCGCACGCTAGTCGAGATGGCCAGGACGATGCTCGATGAGCACAGGACTCCTAGGCGTTTTTGGGCTGAAGCCATGAACACGGCGTGCTATCTGGCCAACCGCATCTTTCTTAGAGCTTACCTTGGTAAGACATCATATGAACTGCGGTTTGGGAGACAGCCCAAGGTGAGCCACTTGCGAGCGTTTGGCTGCAAGTGCTTTGTGCTCAAGAAGGGAGGGCACTTGGACAAGTTTGAGTCTCGTTGCTGGGATGGTGTTTTTCTTTGTTATGCTTTGCATTCTCGAGGTTTTCGTGTTTGGAACCTCGAATCCCAGCTGCTTGTCGAGACTTGTGAAGTTTCATTTGATGAGTCCTTGCCTTCTTTGACTCCTTCTCTTGAGTTTTCTGGTGATGATGAGCTTGGAGAGTCCATCTTTGAGGAAGATGAGGATACTCCAGCTGCTGATGAGGGTGGGCCTTCTACATCTCCCGCAGAGCCCACACCTTCTGAGACTTCGACTGATGATGAGGGCGGACCTCTGATCACTTCTTCCACTTCGATCGAGCCCCCTCAGTCGAGTCCAGAGGTGCCAGCTGCTGACTCCGGTGAGGTGACTTTAGATCACCAGGGAACCCGAGCAGTTCAGCGTGACCATCCCTCAGAGCTCATCATAGGTGATTTGACTGAGAGGACTTTGCGTTCTTCTGCCTCTCTCGCTGTGTTTGCTGAATCTGCGTTTGTTGCATCTTTTGAGCCCAGAGACGTTTCTCATGCTCTTTCTGATTCTAATTGGATTAATGCTATGCAAGAAGAGCTTGAGAATTTTGTCCGTAATCGGGTTTGGACACTAGTTGAGCCGCCACCAGGATGCAACCCCATAGGCACCAAGTGGGTGTTCAAGAACAAGCAAGGTGAAGATGGGGTTGTGGTGCGCAACAAGGCTCGACTAGTTGCCCAGGGTTATTGCCAGAAGGAAGGTATTGACTTTGAAGAAACCTTCGCTCTTGTTGCCTGTCTTGAGTCCATTCGTATTCTTCTAGCTTTTGCCGTTTCAAAGGGTTTTAAGCTTTTTCAAATGGATGTTAAGAGTGCTTTTCTGAACGGGTACATAGAAGAGGAGGTTTATGTTAGGCAACCCCCCGGCTTTGAGAACCCTAAGTTTCCTCGACATGTTTTTAAGTTGCACAAAGCTTTATACGGGTTGAAGCAAGCCCCCAGGGCTTGGTATGACCGGTTAAAGCAATTTTTGTTGGGGAAGGGCTTTGTGATGTGTTCTGTGGACAAAACTCTCTTTTTACTTAGAGTTGCTTCAGACTTCTTAGTTGCTCAGATTTATGTGGACGATATTATTTTTGGCGGTACTACTGATTTTCTTGTGTCCAAGTTCTCTGAGCAGATGCACAGTGAGTTTGAGATGAGCCTCATGGGTGAGCTCAAGTACTTCTTAGGGCTCCAGATCAAGCAGACCAAGGATGGCACCTTCATCCACCAAGGTAAGTACACTCGTGATATGCTTAAGAAATTTGACTTTGGTGGTGAATTGAAGCTGCAGATGACCCCGATGGGCACTTCTGGGGGTCTAGACAAGGATGAGAGCAGTGTCAAGGTCAATGAAAGGGAGTTTCGAGGGATGATTGATTCGCTGTTGTACTTGACGGCAACAAGACCGGACATTCAGTTCGCCGTGGGACTTTGCGCGCGTTTTCAGTCTTCACCACGCGCGTCTCACCAGCAGGCTGTCAAGCGCATTTTCAGGTATCTCACCTATGCGCCTGATCTTGGTCTTTACTATTCAGCATCATCATCTCTTGATTTATCTGGCTTTTCGGACGCTGACTTTGGTGGGTGCCGGTTGGATCGCAAGTCGACTTCCGGTACTTGCCAGTTTCTCGGTTCCTCTCTTGTCTCTTGGTCTTCTCGAAAGCAATCTGGAGTTGCTCTTTCGACCACAGAGGCTGAGTATGTAGCTGCTGCTAGCTGCTGCTCACAATTGGTTTGGATGATTTCCACTCTACGAGATTTTGGGTTGTTCTTTCCTACCAGGGTTCCATTGTTTTGCGACAGCACCAGTGCTATTAGTGTAGGGAAAAACCCGTGTCTCCATTCAAACACCAAACATATTGATGTGCGCTTTCACTTCTTGCGGGATCAATATGAGAAAGGTGTCATTGATCTTGTTCATATTGATACCCATCATCAGTTGGCTGACATTTTCACCAAACCCCTAGATCAGTCTACTTTTGAGCGTTTACGAGGGGATTTGGCTGTTGTGTATCCTTTCTAGGATATTTTGCGTCAGTTTTCCTTCTTCTTTACTCTTTTCTTGAGTCTTTTTGTGTGTGTGTTCATATCATACATATTCACATATTACACTTTTGAGCCTACTTCTGTTATATGATTGAACTGCTTTACTTATTCTAGCTAGTACATGCTTTTGAATACTTGTCGATGATCATGCTTTGGTTCAGTTCACTTGATATATCTGATATCTGTCATATGCATGGCTTTTATGCTTTAAACCTGAAAAATGATCACCATTGCTTCTGGTAACTAGCATGCGTAGGCTGAGTGTTTCTGCTATCTGTTACATACCTTGTAGCTAGTTCATCACATAGTTGCAGATATGCAACTTGGACATCTTTATGCTTTAACATGGAAAATGAGCTATAAAAATGATAAAAATCAAAAATAAATGAAAATTCCATGCCTTTTTATGCTTGGTTTGACAATATCCAAGTGGGTTTGCTTTGTCGCATTGCATTGTTCTGGACTGCTTACCATAGCACTTTGGTATGAACTAGGACAGTGTAGTGTATGCCAAGATCAATGTCTTAAGCTTCTGATGGTCCAGTTCTGGCCTAGGCTTGACTTGGTCGGTTAGCATAAGGTTTGACATGTAAATAACCCTTGGCAGAAATGAAAAAGGAAAATTGAAAAAGCCTGAACTTTTAAAAGATAACAAGTTCGCTGAAGCACGTTTGTTTTGGATTGCTTATCTTGGTAGATATCAGTTAGCTTCTGCATCTCATGCTTTACCTTGCTTGTCAACTAGAAAATGTGGTGATGCTTTTGTTTGCAAAAACTGAAAAATGCGTGCTAAATGACCTTCTTTAGATATCATCTATTGCACTGATCATGCCAGGTGTCTTAGACAGTATCTCTTTTGCTGTATATGTTAGATGTTGTAATTGCAGTCAATCATATCTGAGAAGCATGTTTTCTACACTCCTTCTGCACTCCAGTTGAATTCACTGCATATTTTGAGGGGGAGTTGCTTTTCAGGGGGAGTCTATGTCTCTTTTGAGTGCTTGATGAGTTCACTTGTCAACAAGGGGGAGAAAATTTGGGATTAGAGTTTAAGGGGGAGTTCTTACTCTGTTGATATCCTTGTTATTCTGAAATCGCACTCATTTTGAGCTTTTACGTTTTGGTTAACTATAATGACCGTTTCTTGCTTTTGTTTGGCTTTTGGTCATTAGGGTTAAACTTTTACCTTTTTTTTTCTTCTTCTTTGTTTTCTTGTGTTTTGTTTTCGTGTTTCCACATTTGTTCGAAGGTGCTGAAGAGCTGAAGAAGAGGAATGTTGACAATGCACTCATCAAGGGGGAGATTGAGGAGCCATGCTGAATAGCGTGGGCCTCATGGCTCTAGAAGTGATGAGTCATTGTCAATGATAGTCAAAGAGGACTGAAGAAGAGAGGAGATCTGCTGTTTCATGGGCCGCGTGTGACTCAGGTACACGGGCAGTGAGCGACTGTCGGGCAGAGGAGGCTGCGAAGTCGGGCTGGCCCAATCCGGGTGCATGGGCCAGAAGCAGTAGAAGACCCACTGGGCTGTTGACCAGGATTGACTCAGGTACACGGGCGGTGAGCGATTGCCGGGCTGAGAGAGCTGCGGAGTCGGGCCGGCCCAATCCGGGTACCTGGTGCATAGCCGGTGGAGGCTTTGTCAGTTTCGGCGTAAAACTGACAACCGTTGATTCTGTATCCGACTGTCCAGAAGAGAAGCCGTAGTCGCTACGAAAGCTGAGCTTCCGGATAAGTCATCTGTAACTCTAGGCCCACAGTCAGTCAGTCGTGTCTGTAAAAATTCCTAAGGGCAGTATAGTCTTTTTATTTATTCTTGAGTCTGTAAAAACCCTAAGGGGCTGGTAGGATATTCCTAGTGTTGGGAGCCTATAGATAGGACCCCAATCCCTAGGGTTTGGACTACCCTTTCGTCTGAAATCACATCCACTCTATTGGGTCATTTTGTCTCTCCTTCTCTCTCCTGTGTGCGCCGCCAGGCTCTTGCTCGTTCCTGTTTTGCCTTGCATTTGCTCTAATCTCTTGGATGCATTAAAGCCTTGGTCCTTGTTGATTTTATTTGGTGCACATTGTTTGGTTTGGGGAGTTATTGCTTCGGCTACAGGCTGCTTGAATTTATTTCGTGAGAGGAAGTTTCTCTTTTTTGCTTCTGTTCTTCACAAACCGAGTACTAGTTCTTGCTGGTGCAAGTAGTACTACTTTCCTGTAGCTACAGTGTGCTGTGCAGCTTTTCACCTTCTACTGCTCTGCTTTTAGATCGAGGCTGACAGGCTCTGTCACCTTTTTGGCTGTGTTTCGAGCGAAGCCACTCTATGTTCGAAGCCCCTCAGTATCGTGAGGCAGGCTTCGATCTATCTCCTTTGAAGGCTTCGTTCGATCTTCGGTGTGCAGTCTGTGTTGATAAGCTTCGAAGTATTTTTCTGAACGGACAGCATAGCATACTTCTAACAACATTCTCCGAATCTAGCTGTTCGAAGTCCACACTTCGGTAGGCTTCGAAGTTGGGTTCGAAGCTTGTCATTTCTGATAGACTTCGATTTGATTTCCTTGTGGCGTGTCAACCTTCGGTTCTCCTTCCGAAGATTTCCCTGTTCGAAGATAGAGTGTAGGCTTCGGAGTTGATTTTCTGTCGTGTGACAGATTTCGCTTCGTTGTTCGAAGGTTGTCCTTTTGAGTGTTGTGTTCGAAGCTTTCTGTTCGAAGGTTTTGCTTCGAAGCTTTCGGTTCAAAGTTGTGTTCGAAGTTTTGTCTTCGAAGTGCACACTTCGAAGCAGGCTCCGACTCTGTCACTTTGCTCCGAAGCTCTTGGTTCGGAGCTGTGTTCGAAGCCTTGTCTTCGAAGTACATACTTCGAACCAGGCTCCGGCATTGTCATAATTCGCTCCGAAGTACACTCCGCAACTTGCCACTTCGAACTAGGCTAGACCGTGACATCTTCGGCATCTCGGACAGGCTCCGTCACCATCCTCCGAAGCAGACCTCGACGTGCGAAGGGGGCTTCGCCAAGTTCCGAACAGGAGACAAATTTGGACAGTAACTTCTCTTTCCATCTTACACATACTTAGATCATTTCATTGAGAAGTTTAGGCCTGTTACACCTTGTTCATCTGCCTAGTTGCACTACTTTAGTTTTACACTGTTTATCATCAGTTGCTTCTAGGTTAGAAACCTTTAGACTTAGGCCTTCTGTTTATTTTCTGCTGCGTAGTCTTTTGAGGTGCGTTGGGTATTGGGAACAGGCCATTGATTCGAAAGAATTTTTAAGGCGCCCATTCACCCCCCCTCTGGTCGCTACTTTCGGTCATACAAGGGGGGCTAAGAAGAGAATAGATGAGTTAGAGAGTGAGCTTGTCGTGGCCAACGACAGAATTGAGAGTCTATCTTCTTCCCCTTGCTTGGGTGATAGCAGTGAGTGCCCAAAGTGTGAGGTGCTTCTGTGTGACCTGTCGACACTGAAGTCCAGGTACACAGAAAGGGTTGATGAGAGGGACGCTTTGGCCACTGAGCTTGAAAGCGCTCAGCTGGAGCTGAAAGATGCTCAAGCCACTGTCGTCACACCCTGTGTTCATTGCCCAACTCATCTAGTTGCCTTAGCTGAGCTAAAATCCAAGGGCGATGAGCATTTGGGTGATTTGGAGAGGTTGAGAGCTGAGCTTGCCCAGACTAGGCTAGAGCTTGAGACACTGTCAGTTCCACCCACTGTCTGTGAGAACTGCTTGTCTCTTAGAATGGAGTTGATCAAGCTGAAAGCCGAAAAGTCTATCCAAGTAGAGAGTGAGTGTGAGACCTGCTTGTCTCAGGTGGAGGTTCTAGCTTCCTTGAGAGAGGAGCTAGCTGATTCTCAGAATGAGAACTTTTACCTCCGTTCTATCCTGAGTTGGATCAGTGCCAGAGAGCCACAACTCGGCATGATGATCCAACAGTTCAAGAGGCAGGATGGGTTTGGGGTAGGTTACACCTACACCAAGGCTAACTTTGAGAGTGCCATTAGCCGGGCAGTGGAGTGGAGTAAAATGACTCCTGAGCAGAGATATCCCAAGACCCACTCCACTGAGTCCTCCCAGGCTTGTCAGCCCAAGGATGGAGTGATCCATGAACCACCCAAAGCTCCACCCAAGAAGCCTATCTGGGTTCCTAAGCCCAAACACCTCCACTCTTCTCTAGACTCTCTTCTTGGACCCTCACAACCCAAGAAGACCACACCAAACACTACCAAGCCCAAACATCCCAAGCTTCAACCACATCCCAAGAAGCCCACCTATCATTGTGAGTACTGTCAGAGAGTCGGGCATCTTGCGGAGTTTTGCTTCAGGAGTAAGCGGGTTGAGAGAGCAGAGAGGGCTCGTAGTGATCAGGAGCAGTTCTACCAGCAGGGTGGTAGACTGCGTGTTCCTCGGCGCGGGGAGAGGCTGGAGGCCAGGCCGCGTCGTGTAGGTGGTGGTAGAGGAGACGGATTTCTTGCCCGTGCTATAGTTGGTGGTGTCATTTCTGGCAGAGTTCCAGACCGTGTTGGCTACGGTTCTGGACCCCGTGGCCGCAGGGTTAGGCAGAACCGGGGACCGCGCTTTGAGCCGCGTTTTGGTCCAAACTCTTTTGATGGTTTTCGCTTTCCATCTTTTGAGCAGATGGCTCGACACTGGTTTAGCTCCTTTGCTAAACCTGGTGCCGGACCATTTGCTCCCACTTACAGACACTGATTGTGCAGGACCGGGGACTGGAGGATGTTTGGATCATAGACTCAGGATGCTCTCTCCACATGACGGGACATCGCAGATGGTTCTCCAGTCTCACTCCCCCGAGCTCCAAAGAATATATCATGTTCGGGAACAGCGGTCAAGGGAAAGTAAGTGGCATAGGCTCAATTCGCATTTCAGAATTAAATAATGTTGCTTTGGTTAAAAATTTGAACTTCAACTTGATTTCTGTGTCACAACTTCTTGAGGATGGTTTGGAAGTGCGTTTTAAGAAGGGCAATTCTTCTGTGGTTGATTCTAGAGGGTCTTTGGTTTGTTAGATTTTACCCTTCGGTAAAGTTTTTCGAATTGACTTCTCTAGTTCTTTTGGCCCTTCTCGTTGTTTGATTGCTGGATCCTCCTCTGAGCTCTGGAAGTGGCATAGGAGGTTAGGTCATTTGAGTTTTGATCTGCTAGTCAGGTTAAGCTCTATGGACCTTATCCGAGGATTGCCCAAGCTTAAGATGGAGAAGGATCTAGTTTGTCATCCCTGTCGTCATGGGAAAATGGTTGCCGCTTCTCACTCACCTGTGACTCAGGTAATGACTTCGTATCCGGGCGAGCTTTTACATTTGGACACTGTTGGTCCAGCTCGGGTACGTTCAGTCGGTGGGAAGTGGTATGCACTTGTGATTGTTGACGACTTTTCTCGATTCTCGTGGGTTTTCTTTTTGGAGTCTAAGGATGAAACTTTTCAATTTGTTCATGACCTGATTTTGAAGCTGAAGAACGAGAACAATGGTCGGATGTGAGCAATTCGCTCCGACAACGGCTCTGAGTTCAAGAACTCTCAGTTCGTCAGCTTCTGTAGTGATCAGGGTTTGGACCATCAGTTTTCTTCTCCTTACACTCCCCCACAGAACGGCGTTGTGGAACGAAAGAACCGCACGCTAGTCGAGATGGCCAGGACGATGCTCGATGAGCACAGGACTCCTAGGCGTTTTTGGGCTGAAGCCATGAACACGGCTTGCTATCTGGCCAACCGCATCTTTCTTAGAGCTTACCTTGGTAAGACATCATATGAACTGCGGTTTGGCAGACAGCCCAAGGTGAGCCACTTGCGAGCGTTTGGCTGCAAGTGCTTTGTGCTCAAGAAGGGAGGGCATTTGGACAAGTTTGAGTCTCGTTGCTGGGATGGTGTTTTTCTTGGTTATGCATTGCATTCTCGAGGCTTCCGTGTTTGGAACCTCGAATCCCAGCTGCTTGTCGAAACTTGTGAGGTTTCATTTGATGAGTCCTTGCCTTCTTTGACCCCTTCTTTTGAGCTCTCTGGTGATGATGAGCTCGGAGAGTCCATCTTCGAGGAAGATGAGGATACTCCAGCTGCTGATGTGGGTGGGCCTTCTGCATCCCCCGCAGAGCCCACACCTTCTGAGACTTCGACTGAGGATGAGGGCGGACCTCTGATCACTTCTTCCACTACGATCGAGCCCCCTCAGTCGAGTTCAGAGGTGCAAGCTGCTGACTCCGGTGAGGTGACTTCGGATCACCAGGGAACCCGAGCAGTACAGCGTGATCACCCCTCAGAGCTCATCATTGGTGATTTGACTGAGAGAACTTTGCGTTCTTCTGCCTCTCTTGCTGTGTTTGCTGAATCTGTGTTTGTTGCATCTTTTGAGCCCAGAGATGTTTCTCATGCTCTTTCTGATTCTAATTGGATTAATGCTATGCAAGAAGAGCTTGAGAACTTTGTCCGCAATCGGGTTTGGACACTAGTTGAGCCGCCACCTGGATGCAACCCCATAGGCACCAAGTGGGTATTCAAGAACAAACAAGGTGAAGATGGGGTTGTGGTGCGCAACAAAGCTCGACTAGTTGCCCAGGGTTATTGCCAGAAGGAAGGTATTGACTTTGAAGAAACCTTCGCTCCTGTTGCCCGTCTTGAGTCCATTCGTATTCTTCTAGCTTTTGCTGTTTCGAAGGGTTTTAAGCTTTTTCAAATGGATGTTAAGAGTGCTTTTCTGAACGGGTACATAGAAGAGGAGGTTTTTGTTAGGCAACCCCCCGGTTTTGAGAACCCTAAGTTTCCTCGACACGTTTTTAAGTTGCACAAAGCTTTATACGGGTTGAAGCAAGCCCCCAGGGCTTGGTATGACCGGTTTAAAGCAATTTTTGTTGGGGAAGGGCTTTGTGATGGGTTCTGTGGACAAAACTCTTTTCTTGCTCAGAGATGCTTCAGATTTCTTAGTTGCTCAGATTTACGTGGACGATATTATTTTTGGCGGTACTACTGATTCTCTTGTGTCCAAGTTCTCTGAGCAGATGCACAGTGAGTTTGAGATGAGCCTCATGGCTGAGCTCAAGTATTTCTTAGGGCTCCAGATCAAGCAGACCAAGGACGGCACTTTCATCCACCAAGGTAAGTACACTTGTGATATGCTTAAGAAATTTGACTTTGGTGGTGAATTGAAGCCGCAGATGACCCCGATGGGCACTTCTGGGGGTTTGGACAAGGACGAGAGCGGTGTCAAGGTCAATGAGAAAGAGTTTCGAGGGATGATCGGTTCGCTGTTGTACTTAACGGCAACAAGACCGGACATACAGTTCGCCGTGGGACTTTGCGCGCGTTTTCAGTCTTCACCACGCGCGTCTCACCAGCAGGCTGTCAAGCGCATTTTCAGGTATCTCACCTATGCGCCTGATCTTGGTCTTTACTATTCAGCATCATCATCTCTTGATTTATCTGGCTTTTCGGACGCTGACTTTGGTGGGTGCCGGTTGGATCGCAAGTCGACTTCCGGTACTTGCCAGTTTCTCGGTTCCTCTCTTGTCTCTTGGTCTTCTCGAAAGCAATCTGGAGTTGCTCTTTCGACCACAGAGGCTGAGTATGTAGCTGCTGCTAGCTGCTGCTCACAATTGGTTTGGATGATTTCCACTCTACGAGATTTTGGGTTGTTCTTTCCTACCAGGGTTCCATTGTTTTGCGACAGCACCAGTGCTATTAGTGTAGGGAAAAACCCGTGTCTCCATTCAAACACCAAACATATTGATGTGCGCTTTCACTTCTTGCGGGATCAATATGAGAAAGGTGTCATTGATCTTGTTCATATTGATACCCATCATCAGTTGGCTGACATTTTCACCAAACCCCTAGATCAGTCTACTTTTGAGCGTTTACGAGGGGATTTGGGTGTTGTGTATCCTTTCTAGGATATTTTTGCATTAGTTTTCCTTTTTCTTTACTCTTTTCTTGAGTCCTTTTGTGTGTGTTCATATCATACATATTCACATATCACACTTTTGAGCCTGCTTCTGTTATATGATTGAACTGCTTTACTTATTCTAGCTGGTACATGCTTTTGATTACTTGTCGATGATCATGCCTTGGTTCAGTTCACTTGATATATCTGATATCTGTCATATGCATGGCTTTTACGCTTTCAACTTGAAAAATGATCACCTTTGCTTCTGGTAACTAGCATGTGTAGGCTGAGTGCTTTTGCTATCTGTTACATGCCTTGTAGCTAGTTCATCACATAGTTGCAGATATGCAACTTGGACATCTTTATGCTTTCACATGGAAAATGAGCTATATAAATGATAAAATTCAAAAATGAATGAAAATTCCATGCCTTTTTATGCTTGAGTTGAAAAGATCCAAGTTGGTTTGCTTTGTCGCATTGCATTGTTCTGGACTGCTTACCATAGCACTTTGGTATGAACTAGGACAGTGTAGTGTATGCCAAGATCAATGTCTTAAGCTTCTGATGGTCCAGTTCTGGCCTAGGCTTGACTTGGTCGGTTAGCATAAGGTTTGACATGCAAATAACCCTTGGCAAAAATGAAAAAGGAAAATGAAAAAGCCTGAAACTTAAAAAGACAACAAGTTTGCTGAAGCACTTTGTTTTTGGACGATGCTTATCTTGGTAGATATCAGTTAGCATCTGCATCTCATGCTTTACCTTGCTTGTTAACTGGAAAATGTGGTGATATCTTTGTTTGCAAAAACTGAAAAATGCGTGCAAATGACTTTCTTTAAGATATCATCTGTTGCACTGATCAAGCCATGTATCGTTACAGTATGTCTTTTGCTGTATCTGTTAGATGTTGTAATTGCAGTCAATCATATCTAAGAAGCATGCTTTCTACACTCCTTATGCACTCCAGTTGAATTCACTGCATATTTTGATGGGGAGTTGCATTTCAAGGGGAGTATGTGTCTCTTTTGAGTGCTTGATGAGTTCACTTGTCAACAAGGGGGAGAAAATTTGGGAGCAGAGTTTAAGGGGGAGTTCTTACTCTGTTGATATCCTTGTTGTTCTGAAATCGCACTCCTTTTGAGCTTTTATGTTTTGATTAACCATAATGACCGCTTCTTGCTTTTGTTTGGCTTTTGGTCATTAAGGTTAAACTTTTTTACCTTATTTTTTTCTTCTTCTGTGTTTCTCTTGTGTTTTGTTTTCGTGTTTCCACATTTGCTTGCAGGTGCTGAAGAGCTAAAAAAGAGGAGTGTTGACAATGCACTCATCAAGGGGGAGATTGAGGAGCCATGCTGAATAGCGTGGGCCTCATGGCTCCAGATGTGATGAGTCATTGTCAACGATAGTCAAAGAGGACTGAAGAAGAGAAGAGATCTGCTGTTTCATGGGCAGCGTGTGACTCAGGTACACGGGCAGCGAGCGACTGTCGGGCAGAGAAGGCTACGAAGTCGGGTTGGCCCAATCCGGGTACATGGGCCAGAAGCAGTAGAAGACCCACTGGGCTGTTGACCAGGACTGACTCAGGTACACAGGCGGTGAGCGATTGCCGGGCTGAGAGAGCTGCGGAGTCGGGCCGGCCCAATCCGGGTACCTGGTGCAAAGCCGGTGGAGGCTTTGTCAGTTTCGGCGCAAAACTGACAACCGTTGATCTTGTATCCGACTGTCCAGAAGAGAAGCCGTAGTCGCTGCGAAAACTTAGCTTCCGGATAAGTCATCTGTAACTCTAGGCCCACAGTCAGTCAGTCGTGTCTGTAAATATTCCTAAGGGCAGTAGAGTCTTTTTCTTTATTTTTGAGTCTGTAAAAACCCTAAGGGGCTGGTAGAATATTCCTAGTGTTGGGAGCCTATAAATAGGACCCCAATCCCTAGGGTTTAGACTACCCTTTTGGCTGAAATCAAATCCACTCTATTGGGTCATTTTGTCTCTCACGCTCTCTCTCCTCTCCTGTTCCCTGCTTGCGCCGCCAGGAAGTACTTGCTTCTGTGTTTATTGCCTTCCATTTATTGTTGCAGTAAATGCCCTATTTCTTTGCGTGCTGCATCTGCAAAGGTTTTAAATGGCTTCATTTCATTAGCATAGCAAGTTTTCCCGTGATTTTTGAGGCTTTGGAGGCTTCAGCTGGGTGTGTTCTTCACTCTAGTAGTACTAGTTCTTGCTGTTGCAAGTAGTACTACTTCCCTGCAGCTACAGTGCTTTGTGCAGCTTTTCACCTTCTACTGCACAGCTTTTTGATCAAAGTAGACAGGCTCTGTCACCTTTTGGCTGTGTTTCGGGCGAAGCCCTTCTCTGTTCGAAGCCACTCAGCTCCGTGAGGCAGGCTTCGATCTAACATCTTCGAAGGCTTCGCTCGATCTTCGATCTTCGGTGTGCGTTCTGTGTTGCTTAGCTTCGAAGTATTTTTCAGAACGGACAGCATCGCTTACTTCGAACGACAGTGCGAAGGGGCTTCGGCTCTAGCTGTTCGAAGTCCATACCTCGATAGATTTCGAAGTTGGGTTCGAAGCTTATAGTTCCGCTAGGCTTCGCACTGACTTTTGTGTGGCGTGTCACCCTTCGCTTCTCTTTTCGAAGCTTGCTCTTTTCGGAGGTAGAGTCTAGGCTTCACACTTGGTTTTCTGTCGTGTGACAGGCTTCGCTTCTTTGTTCGAAGGTTGCCCGTGTGTGCGTGTTGTGTTCGAAGCTTTCTGTTCGAAGGTTTTGCTTCGAAGCATTTGGTTCGAAGCTGTGTACGAAGTTTTGTTTTCGAAGTGCACACTTCGAAGCAGGCTCCGACATTTGTCATACTTCACTTCGAAGCATACCTCGCTTCCTGCCACTTCGAACTAGACTAGAACCAAACACCTTCGGCATCTTCGACATGCTTCGCAACTGAACTCCGAAGCAGGCTCCGTCACCAATCTCCGAAGTAGACCTCGACGTGCGAAGGGGGCTTCGCCAAGTTCCGAACAGGAGACAAAAATTGGACAGTAACTTCTCTTTTCATTTTATATATACTTAGATCATTTCATTGAGAAGTTTAGGCCTGTTACACCATGTTTATCTGCCTAGTTGCACTTATTTAATTAGTCTCAGTTATAATCATTTACTTCTAGGTTAGAAACCTTTAGACTTAGGCCTTTTGTTTAGTTTCTGCTGCTTAGTCTTTTGAGGTGCGTTGGGTATTTGGGAACAGGCCATTGATTCGAAAGAATTTTTTTAAGGCGCCCATTCACCCCCTCTGGTCGCTACTTTCGGTCCTACACCCATTGTGAACACGATTGTTGCGATAACGTCACCACTCATAATGTGCAATTATCAAAAGTTTGTTTCTGAAACAAAAAAGTTGAAAAACATACCCAATCATTCTAATATGGTGTAATAGTACTGAAGGAGGTGTTTCTAGAGTTTCTGTTCCGTACACGAATGTTGTGAAAACGTCACCACCCGAAATGTGTGGGAATCAAAAGTTCGCTTCTGGAATAAAAAGGTTCATTAACTCGCCCAATCATCCTAATATGGTTTAATAGTACCGAAGGAGGCATTTATGTAGTTTCCGTTCAGTACACATATGTTGCGAAAACATCGACACCCATAATGTGCAAGAAATAAAAGTTCGGTTCTACAACAAAAAGGTTCAAAAACATGGCCAATCATCCTAATATGGTGTAATAGTACTGAAGGAGGTGTTTTTCGTGTTTCTGTTCAGGACACGAATGTTGCGAAAACGTCTCCACCCGTAATGTGCGAGAATCAAAAGTTCGCTTCCGGAACAAAAAGGTTAATTAACATGCCCAATCATCCTAATATGGTGTAATAGTATCATACGAGGTGTTTCTTGAGGTACCGTTCATGACACTAATGTTGCGAAAACGTCACCACCCGTAATGTGCGAGAATCAAAAGTTTGCTTATAGAACAACAATGTCCATTAACATGCCCAATCATCCTATTATGGTGTCATTGTACCATATGAGGTGTTTTTGGAGTTTTCGTTCCGGACACGAATTTTGCAAAAATGTCGTCACCAGAAATGTGCAACAATCAAAAGTACGCTTCCAGAACAAAAAGGTTCATTAACATGCCCAATCATCCTAATATGGTGTAATAGTACCGAAGGAGATGTTTCTGGAGTTTCCATTCCGAACACGATTTTGCGAAAACGTCACCACTCATAATGTGCAATTATCTAAAGTTCGCTTCCGAAACAAAAAATCTGAAAACCTGCCCAATCATCCTAATATGGTGTAATAGTACCAAAGGAGGTGTTTTTAGAATTTCTGTTTCGGGCACGAATGTTGCGAAAATGTCACCACCCGTAATGTTCGAGAATCAAAAGTTTGCTTCCGGAATAGAAAGGTTCATTAACATGCCCAATCATCCTAATATGGTGTAATTGTACCAGACGAGGTATTTTTCGAGTTACTATTCCAGACATGAATTTTGCAAAAACTTCGCCACTTGTAATGTGCAAGAATCAAAAGTTCGCTTTTGGAATAAAAATGTTAATTAACATGCCCAATCCTCCTAATATGGTGTAATATTACCTAAGGAGGTGTTTCTGGAGTATCCATTCTGAAAACGATTGTTGCGATAACGTCACCACTCATAATGTGCAATTATCAAAAGTTTGTTTTTGAAACAAAAAAGTTGAAAAACATACCCAATCATCCTAATATGGTGTAATAGTACCGAAGGAGGTGTTTCTAGAGTTTCTGTTCCGTACACGAATGTTGTGAAAACGTCACCACCTGAAATGTGTGGGAATCAAAAGTCCGCTTCTGGAATAAAAAGGTTCATTAACATGCCTAATCATCCTAATATGGTGTAATAGTACCGTAGGAGGCATTTCTGTAGTTTCCGTTCAGGACACATATGTTGCGAAAACATCGACACCCATAATGTGCAAGAAATAAAAGTTCGCTTCTAGAACAAAAAGGTTCAAAAACATGGCCAATCATCCTAATATGGTGTAGTAGTACTGAAGGAGGTGTTTTTCGAGTTTCTATTCAGGACACTAATGTTGCGAAAACATCGACACCCATAATGTGCAAGAAATAAAAGTTCGCTTCTAGAACAAAAAGGTTCAAAAACATGGCCAATCATCCTAATATGGTGTAATAATACCGAAGGAGGTGTTTCTGGAGTTTCCATTCCGAACACGATTGTTGTGAAAACGTCACCACTCATAATGTGCAATTATCTAAAGTACGCTTACAAAACAAAAAAGTCTAAAACACATGCCCAATCATCCTAATGTGGTGTAATAATAACGAAGGAAGTGTTTTTAGAGTTTCTGTTTCGGACACGAATGTTGCGAAAAAGTCACCATTCGTAATGTTCGAGAATCAAAAGTTTGCTTCCGGAATAAAAAGGTTCATTAACATGCCCAATCATCCTAATATGGTGTAATAGTACCGTAGGAGGCTTTTATGTAGTTTCCATTAAGGACACAAATGTTGCGAAAACATCGACACCCATAATGTGCAAGAAGTAAAAGTTCGCTTCTAGAACAAAAAGGTTCAAAAACATGGCCAGTCATCCTAATATGGTGCAATAGTATTGAAGTAGGTGTTTCTAGAGTTTCCTTTCCAGACACGAATGTTGCGAAAATGTCGCCACCCGTAATGTGCAAGAATCAAAGTTCACTTCCAAAAAAAGGTTCATTAACATGTCCAATCATCCTAATATGGTTTAATAGTATCGTACGAGATGTTTCTTGGGTTTCTGTTCACGACACTAATGTTGCGATAACGTCACCACCCGTAATGCGCAAGAATCAAAAGTTTGCTTATAGAACAACAATGTTAATTAACATGCACAATCATCATAATATGGTGTAATTGTACCGGACGAGGTATTTTTGGAGTTTCTGTTCCAGACACGAATTTTGCAAAAACTTCGCCACCTGTAATGTGCAAGAATCAAAAGTTCACTTTTGGAATAAAAAGGTTCATTAACATGCCCAATCCTCCTAATATGGTGTAATATTACCTAAGGAGGTGTTTCTGGAGTTCCCATTGTGAACACGATTGTTGCGATAACGTCACCACTCATAATGTGCAATTATCAAAAGTTTGTTTCTGAAACAAAAAAGTTGAAAAACATACCCAATCATTCTAATATGGTGTAATAGTACTGAAGGAGGTGTTTCTAGAGTTTCTGTTCCGTACACGAATGTTGTGAAAACGTCACCACCCGAAATGTGTGGGAATCAAAAGTTCGCTTCTGGAATAAAAAGGTTCATTAACTCGCCCAATCATCCTAATATGGTGTAATAGTACCGAAGGAGGCATTTATGTAGTTTCCGTTCAGTACACATATGTTGCGAAAACATCGACACCCATAATGTGCAAGAAATAAAAGTTCGGTTCTACAACAAAAAGGTTCAAAAACATGGCCAATCATCCTAATATGGTGTAATAGTACTGAAGGAGGTGTTTTTCGTGTTTCTGTTCAGGACACGAATGTTGCGAAAACGTCACCACCCGTAATGTGCGAGAATGAAAAAGTTCGCTTCCGGAACAAAAAGGTTAATTAACATGCCCAATCATCCTAATATGGTGTAATAGTATCATACGAGGTGTTTCTTGAGGTACCGTTCATGACACTAATGTTGCGAAAACGTCACCACCCGTAATGTGCGAGAATCAAAAGTTTGCTTATAGAACAACAATGTCCATTAACATGCCCAATCATCCTATTATGGTGTCATTGTACCATATGAGGTGTTTTTGGAGTTTTCGTTCCGGACACGAATTTTGCAAAAATGTCGCCACCAGAAATGTGCAACAATCAAAAGTACGCTTCCAGAACAAAAAGGTTCATTAACATGCCCAATCATCCTAATATGGTGTAATAGTACCGAAGGAGGTGTCTCTGGAGTTTCCATTCCGAACACGATTTTGCGAAAACGTCACCACTCATAATGTGCAACTATATAAATTTCGCTTCCGAAACAAAAAATCTGAAAACCTGCCCAATCATCCTAATATGGTGTAATAGTACCAAAGGAGGTGTTTTTAGAATTTCTGTTTCGGGCACGAATGTTGCGAAAATGTCACCACCCGTAATGTTCGAGAATCAAAAGTTTTCTTCCGGAATAGAAAGGTTCATTAACATGCCCAATCATCCTAATATGGTGTAATTGTACCAGACGAGGTATTTTTCGAGTTACTATTCCAGACATGAATTTTGCAAAAACTTCGCCACTTGTAATGTGCAAGAATCAAAAGTTCGCTTTTGGAATAAAAAGGTTAATTAACATGCCCAATCCTCCTAATATGGTGTAATATTACCTAAGGAGGTGTTTCTGGAGTATCCATTCTGAAAACGATTGTTGCGATAACGTCACCACTCATAATGTGCAATTATCAAAAGTTTGTTTTTGAAACAAAAAAGTTGAAAAACATACCCAATCATCCTAATATGGTGTAATAGTACCGAAGGAGGTGTTTCTAGAGTTTCTGTTCCGTACACGAATGTTGTGAAAACGTCACCACCCGAAATGTGTGGGAATCAAAAGTTCGCTTCTGGAATAAAAAGGTTCATTAACATGCCCAATCATCCTAATATGGTGTAATAGTACCGTAGGAGGCATTTCTGTAGTTTCCGTTCAGGACACATATGTTGCGAAAACATCGACACCCATAATGTGCAAGAAATAAAAGTTCGCTTCTAGAACAAAAAGGTTCAAAAACATGGCCAATCATCCTAATATGGTGTAGTAGTACTGAAGGATGTGTTTTTCGAGCTTCTATTCAGGACACGAATGTTGCGAAAACATCGACACCCATAATGTGCAAGAAATAAAAGTTCGCTTCTAGAACAAAAAGGTTCAAAAACATGGCCAATCGTTCTAATATGGTGTAATAGTACCGAAGGAGATGTTTCTGGAGTTTCCATTCCGAACACGATTTTGCGAAAACGTCACCACTCATAATGTGCAATTATCTAAAGTTCGCTTCCGAAACAAAAAATCTGAAAACCTGCCCAATCATCCTAATATGGTGTAATAGTACCAAAGGAGGTGTTTTTAGAATTTCTGTTTCGGGCACGAATGTTGCGAAAATGTCACCACCCGTAATGTTCGAGAATCAAAAGTTTGCTTCCGGAATAGAAAGGTTCATTAACATGCCCAATCATCCTAATATGGTGTAATTGTACCAGACGAGGTATTTTTCGAGTTACTATTCCAGACATGAATTTTGCAAAAACTTCGCCACTTGTAATGTGCAAGAATCAAAAGTTCGCTTTTGGAATAAAAAGGTTAATTAACATGCCCAATCCTCCTAATATGGTGTAATATTACCTAAGGAGGTGTTTCTGGAGTATCCATTCTGAAAACGATTGTTGCGATAACGTCACCACTCATAATGTGCAATTATCAAAAGTTTGTTTTTGAAACAAAAAAGTTGAAAAACATACCCAATCATCCTAATATGGTGTAATAGTACCGAAGGAGGTGTTTCTAGAGTTTCTGTTCCGTACACGAATGTTGTGAAAACGTCACCACCCGAAATGTGTGGGAATCAAAAGTTCGCTTCTGGAATAAAAAGGTTCATTAACATGCCAATCATCCTAATATGGTGTAATAGTACCGTAGGAGGCATTTCTGTAGTTTCCGTTCAGGACACATATATTGCGAAAACATCGACACCCATAATGTGCAAGAAATAAAAGTTCGCTTCTAGAACAAAAAGGTTCAAAAACATGGCCAATCATCCTAATATGGTGTAGTAGTACTGAAGGAGGTGTTTTTCGAGTTTCTATTCAGGACACGAATGTTGCGAAAACATCGACACCCATAATGTGCAAGAAATAAAAGTTCGCTTCTAGAACAAAAAGGTTCAAAAACATGGCCAATCATCCTAATATGGTGTAATAATACCGAAGGAGGTGTTTCTGGAGTTTCCATTCCGAACACGATTGTTGTGAAAACGTCACCACTCATAATGTGCAATTATCTAAAGTACGCTTACAAAACAAAAAAGTCTAAAACACATGCCCAATCATCCTAATGTGGTGTAATAATAACGAAGGAAGTGTTTTTAGAGTTTCTGTTTCGGACACGAATGTTGCGAAAAAGTCACCATTCGTAATGTTCGAGAATCAAAAGTTTGCTTCCGGAATAAAAAGGTTCATTAACATGCCCAATCATCCTAATATGGTGTAATAGTACCGTAGGAGGCTTTTATGTAGTTTCCATTAAGGACACAAATGTTGCGAAAACATCGACACCCATAATGTGCAAGAAGTAAAAGTTCGCTTCTAGAACAAAAAGGTTCAAAAACATGGCCAGTCATCCTAATATGGTGCAATAGTATTGAAGTTGGTGTTTCTAGAGTTTCCTTTCCAGACACGAATGTTGCGAAAATGTCGCCACCCGTAATGTGCAAGAATCAAAGTTCACTTCCAAAAAAAGGTTCATTAACATGTCCAATCATCCTAATATAGTTTAATAGTATCGTACGAGATGTTTCTTGGGTTTCTGTTCACGACACTAATGTTGCGATAACGTCACCACCCGTAATGCGCAAGAATCAAAAGTTTGCTTATAGAACAACAATGTTAATTAACATGCACAATCATCATAATATGGTGTAATTGTACCGGACGAGGTATTTTTGGAGTTTCTGTTCCAGACACGAATTTTGCAAAAACTTCGCCACCTGTAATGTGCAAGAATCAAAAGTTCACTTTTGGAATAAAAAGGTTAATTAACATGCCCAATCCTCCTAATATGGTGTAATATTACCTAAGGAGCTGTTTCTGGAGTTTCCATTCTAAAAACGATTGTTGCGATAACGTCACCACTCATAATGTGCAATTATCAAAAGTTTGTTTTTGAAACAAAAAAGTTGAAAAACATACCCAATCATCCTAATATGGTGTAATAGTACCGAAGGAGGTGTTTCTAGAGTTTCTGTTCCGTACACGAATGTTGTGAAAACGTCACCACCCCGAAATGTGTGGGAATCAAAAGTTCGCTTCTGGAATAAAAAGGTTCATTAACATGCCCAATCATCCTAATATGGTGTAATAGTACCGTAGGAGGCATTTCTGTAGTTTCCGTTCAGGACACATATGTTGCGAAAACATCGACACCCATAATGTGCAAGAAATAAAAGTTCGCTTCTAGAACAAAAAGGTTCAAAAACATGGCCAATCATCCTAATATGGTGTAGTAGTACTGAAGGATGTGTTTTTCGAGCTTCTATTCAGGACACGAATGTTGCGAAAACATCGACACCCATAATGTGCAAGAAATAAAAGTTCGCTTCTAGAACAAAAAGGTTCAAAAACATGGCCAATCGTTCTAATATGGTGTAATAGTACCGAAGGAGATGTTTCTGGAGTTTCCATTCCGAACACGATTTTGCGAAAACGTCACCACTCATAATGTGCAATTATCTAAAGTTCGCTTCCGAAACAAAAAATCTGAAAACCTGCCCAATCATCCTAATATGGTGTAATAGTACCAAAGGAGGTGTTTTTTAGAATTTCTGTTTCGGGCACGAATGTTGCGAAAATGTCACCACCCGTAATGTTCGAGAATCAAAAGTTTGCTTCCGGAATAGAAAGGTTCATTAACATGCCCAATCATCCTAATATGGTGTAATTGTACCAGACGAGGTATTTTTCGAGTTACTATTCCCAGACATGAATTTGCAAAAACTTCGCCACTTGTAATGTGCAAGAATCAAAAGTTCGCTTTTGGAATAAAAAGGTTATTAACATGCCCAATCCTCCTAATATGGTGGTAATTATTACCTAAGGAGGTGTTTCTGGAGTATCCATTCTGAAAACGATTGTTGCGATAACGTCACCACTCATAATGTGCAATTATCAAAGTTTGTTTTTGAAACAAAAAAGTTGAAAAACATACCCAATCATCCTAATATGGTGTATAGTACCGAAGGGAGGTGTTTCTAGAGTTTCTGTTCCGTACACGAATGTTGTGAAAACGTC